>RXPK01000168.1:846128-1446128 GCA_004143645.1 Protaetia brevitarsis
AAGTCATCACTTTGACAGTTTTCAATTTTTTTCAGGTTTCAAAATGCGCAGCAAATTCAGTTGTCGATATGAGTTGATGTGATGGTAACATTGTTGGCGCAGTAGGGGACTATAATTATGCTATTTGTTTATAATTTGTGATGAATTGTATTGTGATATATTTTTTAAAGATTTAAAATTCTACCAATTAAAATATCTCTGCAATAAATGAAAATTGAACTTAAACATATATATATAATTTTGATTACTCTTCTTCCTATACATGTCCTTAATAAGTTCTCAATTTCTCTCGAAATATCCTCGCATATCTACTTGATTCAACATTAGTAACAATCGTTGCTATGCGAAATAGAATAAGGAATTTACATTAAAACTGTTCCGAGACATGACTGCCACAACTTAAAGATCTTTTTTTCGATTTTACAACGAAAATGTCAGATAAACAACTGCTCAAAATTCTTTCGTAACTGATCTGCACCGCAATTGACTTCCTTGTTATTAAAATGTCAGAGTGGTATCAATTAAAGTTGTGTTTATGTCATGGGACACCTTTAAAACTAAACAAAGTGTAGATGTTCGTTAGTTTGTTTTCTATGTATAATTTTCTTACATTGCATGCTTGCTAATTTACTTGCCTTTCTAAAATCATAAAAACTACTTTTTTAGTGACATCAAATTGAAGATACATAAAAATAAAGAAATTAAATTAAACATTATTACGATTCACAATACTAAGAATTTGGCTATTTGAACGAAGCTGCTATAAATACAAAAGGAAAATATGACTCCTTCCAATTTCACAATTGAAGAGTTTCATGTTCTTAGATATTATGTTGTAGAAACAGTGTTTTGTATACGCTATATGTATATTTCAGGCAATCCTTAGATTAAAATAAAATTATTGGTCATGAATAATTAATGCAATGTCCAGATTCTCGAGGAAATGGATTTAGATGTACACAACGTTGTAGTCACGCTACAAAAACTTCTTGAAAATAATGAGATTATGTGTACAAAGGGGTTTCGCTCTTGTACGTCTTTCTACGGTTCCGACAGCTTTATACTCCCGCGCCGGCGTTTTGAAAGATTCCCAAATTAATCTGCTATAGAAATGAAGTATTACGCTAAAAAGTTCTTCGGTGGCAAATGTATTATCCGTTAACTATTGTTGACAGTTGCTTTCGGAAAAGTCACTAGAACGAATGAGAAACTTTAAATTCGATTCGGTGCGGTGAAAAAACACGATCGATAGGTATTCACGTGGTTTTCCAATTATCTTCCCACATTTTAAATTACAAAATTCCTGTTTACTTTAATTTTATTTTAATTATCTCGAGACTGCCTCAATATTGAATATAGAATAAGTACTAGAATAAGTATACTTACTAATGTGCGATATTTTGCAGCATTGATGGAAAAAAGTATGTAATTTGGTATTATATTTGGTGGAGGTACCGGTAGAATATCGATATGCTCATGAAAATATATGTAAATTTTAATATATGTGCTATATTACCAAAATACGTATTTTAACTGTCCTTTCTATTATTTTCCTAAAATGCGTTACAGTAAAGATTTTCATTAATCTACCACAACGTCATTAAAACTATAAATAAAGCTAGGATTGTTAGTAAACTCCTATTGTGCAATATAAAATACATTGATGAAAAAGGAAAATATAAAAGCGGCCGAATAATTTGTAGCTCCCAAGAGAAACATTTTTGCATACATTCATTAAAAGTTCCAAACTTAACACTCACGTGTTCGTAATGCGTTATACCCTGCACATTATGTTTTATGACTCTTCTGCAAAGATACACGGTATACTGTCGGGCATAATAAGTAAGTTACATGAGTTTTATGAGTTCATCGTTTAAGAGTGATTTTTTTTCGAAGTTTTTATACCTTCACTTAATTTGTTTCAATTTAATTTTCTTCTTTTGTTTGAAATTTTATTTTTCCAGGTTTTCATATTTCCCGTTATACATATTTGAAAAGGAATATCGACCGTACTATGTTCAGAAATAAGAAAGTACGGGTTAGCTGTCTGTGACTAACAAGGAATTCACCCATATTGATCTCCCTGATCTTGATAAAATTTGGTAGGAATGTAGAATACCGAAAAGTATTTGGGGGTGTAATGAGGGCTCTAAATAATCTCTAATCTACGCCTATGGCTTCTCCCTAAGTCATATCTTATCCTTAATCATCTTAGATCATTTGTTGGATAGTGCTACACTACTGTTACCTTTCCAGCTGCTACAAATACGTGGACGAAATTTGTGCTGTTCCAAAAGATCCAATTCAAACCACTGTTGATGTCTTTAATTTTTCAATTCTCATTTGTAATTCAGTTTAGGAGGAATGCAACAGGGGTGTTCCGTTTCTGACAAAGGTGATTAGAACCACAGAGAACAAAATTATTCTAGATTGGTATTTTAAGCCTACTTGATCAGGAGGCTGAACACTGTCGTTGCGATGAAAGATAGAGTTACACATATTAGTGATATTATTTTTTTAGATAAGAATTTGAAAGTTGTTTTTAATCTTTTTACCAACAATGGTTATCCCAAAGGATTGCTCGGTCGCGTTATCTATTCTTGCAATATGTATGATGATCCAACTATAATACTTTAATTTATAAGAAAATGCTAGTTCTTTTTAAGTGTAACACCATCACTATTAAACAGATATATGGCAAAGTCAATGTTCCACTTGTTATGTACAAAACTAATTCCGTTTATAAAATTTCCTGCAAGGATTGTTATCGTTATTATGTTGCTCAGTCGGTAAAGACCCCTTCAATACAGAAGTGACGTACGTATAGGTAAGAGGTCTTGTGCCTTGAGTAAACACCAATCCTAATTTTGATTATGATATGTCCGAATCTTAACTATGCAAAATCAAGAAGAAAAAAAGATTATTTTTAGAAATATACCAAATACAAACGAATAGTAATTCTATATTAATTATAGAACATTTAAGTAACAGATGTTGTAATATTTCAGATCGCTATTTTATTTTTGTTCATGGCTGTATATCTATTTTCGCTTGTAGGTTGTGTTCTATTTTTAACAGTTTAAAATACTTTTTAAACTTTTATTTTCTGGTATACACAAGCAATTTAATATTCTTATATTAATTGGTATTCATCCTCTCTTTAATTGATGCGCTATAGCTTAGACTTTCGACTGTCTATTTTATTTTTTAAATTAATTTATATTTTGACGTTCATTAATTCCTCATTTTAATAACTTGATTTGTAAGTATATTTTTTTACTTATGAACTTGAATATATCAGTCATTGTAACCTTTAGCATCTCCTGACGAAGATATTATAATATATTGAATTGTAAAGAATGCAAAATTGAGTTTTCACTTAGTCGCAGAGACCATTAACCCGTTATTTCTTATTTACTATGTTTATGTTATATATACAGGGTGTGCAGATATTCGCAAAAGACCAGAAAGCGGCAACCGTCTTTGTTAGATTCGTAGCCGTTTATCCTAATAAAAAATCTTATATCTTGCGTCTACACGCAGTTTCAAAAATTTTAACATTCAGTTAGTTGATATTCTTATTTATCTAGTACTTCTAGTTAAAAGGAACAGGAGGATGAAGTAGGGTAGTATTCTGAAGATAAGATTTCAGTAAATAATACCCTTTCTTATCATAATCTTGTTCTTTTTTTGTTAATATATTTTCATTCCAAATACATCTGGCAACATAGTACATAGTACAACCAACTAACCACAAAACTATTGATCGAGTTTTATAGAAACATTCTGCACCCATATCACGTTGCTGAAGTTCAACCTCCTGGTTCTTTCTGCAACACGACTTTAAATAGAATTTGTGATGATGACGGCTTTCTGAAATATTTTAACTATTGGGCAGGGGGAAATCCGTACCAATTTTGCGAGTATGATCACCAAAGAAGGTTTTATGTTAACGTTTTATTAGCAATAATAAACCACGCAGTTATTTGACCAATTTATCTTCCGAATAGTCTAGATGTTGCCTCAGTGTTTTGGAAGAAGTTTTAGATAATATGCTTTTGAATGTACGACTCAATATGCTGTACATGCACAATGGAGCGTCCGCTCACTATGGCCTTCTAGGTCGCCTGATCTTTATCCATTAAACGTTTTTGTCTGGGGTTCTATCAAAGAAAAAAATATATAGGTACTACGCCTTCATTAAATGTCGACGATATGAACGAACGAATAAACGCATTAGCGTTGGAAATTACTGGAGCGAGCGGTTGAAACTATACCGCAAAGGCGGCAACTATGCATTCAAACCAACGGTTTTCAATTTCAACATTTAATGCAATAAAATAAATGTCATTGTATAAGTGTGCATGTCATTTTTCAATAATTGCAATTCCCGTATCGAATTGAAAAGCTCTGTTTTGCATTTATTGCAATAAAATAAAATTAGAAATAAAAAACTTCATGCGATGGTTTTCTGTGCATCCTCAATTGCCACACAATATGCAATATATATACGATTCCTACTCCCCAATCCTTTGGTATTCTTTGTTTTTTCTAGATCTTGTTAAATAATTTTTCTAGAATTTCTATCCCGTTCTTATTCAAGCGTTTTGCCACTTCCGTTGTTACCCCATCACATCCAGCCGCTTTGCCTCTTTTTAAAGTTTTAATAGCTTTTATTAGTTTTTCTTGGGTAATCTCATCTTTTTCTATCTGCTCCCTCTGTTGTCTCTTTTTGCCTTTAACTTTTGCCCTTTGTTCTTTGCATTTGTTGTAGTTTTGGTTGTTCCTTTCACCAAGGTATTCTTTCCACCTTTGTTTTTTCAGATTCACTCCTTTTTTAATTTCCTCAGTTTACCGTTTTGTCTGCTTTTTTTCTGACTTTTTTGTCTATACCTTGGCTATCCCTTGCGCTCTTAATTTATATGTTCTGATTTTTCTAATTTGTTTAAATTTTAACAATTATTTATACATGACTAATAACGACTGTTTCAAAAAATTGAAGAATAAGGAATATTTTGTTCGAATTAATATAGATTTTCTATATCCAGTGAGATAATAGTTTTAATAAATGTCGATAAAATATTATTCGCGGATGTGTTCGGAGCAGAACCTACTTTTAAATTCGCCGGAAAAGGAGCGATTAAAAAGGCCGGCTTCTGACACAGCGAATTTATTGGAGACGCTACCGATGGCTAATTGATATTCGCGAGATAAACTACCGGAATTAGGGAACGGCCGTGCTCTGTGCGGAGCACTATAATTTAAGCTTAGCAAGTTAAGCCGGAATGCCCAGCTAGGCTTCTTCTTTATTGTAGAGTTTGACCTCCGACCGCAACTGCTGAGCTAGCTTGCTTTCAGACCAGCGACTCTAAACCTCTTGCAAAACATCGGATTAGGTTGGCTCGCACTAACTGTTATTCCTGAAATATGGCTTAATAGATTTACCTATCCCGGCTAACAACTTTGTTCACATTATATTGAGGATGTCATTTCGGTACGGTGAGGATCTGTTGTAATATGTGAACCCTTATTTTCCATTTCATGCGTTCCCCCTCTAATGGACTTGTTGCCTACTGATGGAAAGGCACGTTAAGGTACGTCTTAAACTAAGGAAATGTGTTCTGGCGTAAACTACTTCAAAGGAATTGCAAATTTCAATTTGCACCTTTAGAAAATTATAATTATTTAGTTATTCAATAGCAAAAGCTATATTTCCAGCACGAAAGTTGGGTGATATCTTATTTATTACTCATACTGTTGAATTACCAATGTGATGCTTGTATTGTTTTTGTATGTATGGATAATTGCTCGCGTTTAGCGAGTCGGTATTAGCTAATGCATTTAGGTACTCTTAGTATAAGCGATAAAAATGCGATCTCTAGTTTTTGGCTCGAATTTTTTTTCCGTGAGATTTTGTGTTTTTTGCATCAGCTGCAAGAATCACAGGTTCTGGAGTCAGTATATATGAAAAAAAAAAACCAGAATAGTATAGAATATATGAAATTAGTGGTTAAATGAATTGTCAAGCGGCTTTAAAGGTATTCTACCAGATAACCTCAAAATTAGTTTGGAATGGACTGAAAAAATTAAAGACTCTGGTTAAGCACAACAACGTTAGTATTTGTGGGTGCTGGGTCATGAGGGCATAACAAGCAAGGAATTTGCAAAGAAGATAGCACGAAAGAACTCTGAAACAATATTCACTGAACCCAAACCGAATCTGACGATAACCAAAGCTGCGATACGTAATGCAGTTAAATCGGTCAAAATGACTCGTTTATAAAAAATATTTTTTAATATGAATGTAGGTCCATAATTGGGTCGATTGAAAAACTGATTAGTCTGAGTATTTAAAATTAGAATTGGGAAATTCTCAGAGTACTCAGTTTTTTTAAATATGTTTTAAATCAGAGGTATTAGTGTTCTGGTTTTTCCTTTTCTTTGAAGTTATGTGACGTACAAACTAATGTAAAATCTAAAAAAAAAAACTCCAGTTATTATAATCCATGGTTTCTTGATCCTGTGTGAGTAAATTGTTCAAACAACTCCAGTTATTGTGTACACTGATGTGATCCAATTATACAAAAATATATGAGCTGTGTTACAGTCATTTGAAGATACGATATAAGAATGACAGCAAATGGATTATTAACAAACACAAAAAAAATACGTCACAAAAAGATTGGTGTTTAAAAAAATTAGAACAATAACAAGTTTGCAAAATGAAAATTTTAATAAATCAAGGGTGGAATACAAATCTATTATTATTCTAATTTACAAATTATTCAAGTATTCATATTTTCGGATGTAAACAATGATATAGTTTTTTGTGTTACATTTCGGGGATTTTGGAAATAAAAGGGAGAAAGATGCTAGTAAAAGAAGTTTTGAATTAGTTAGAAGTTTTAAAGAATATAGACAGTGATACCCGAAAGCATGCCAATTAAAGAAGAACAGTGCTTACAAGAAAGGAATGACTAAATTGGGGCCGTCAGGTACAGAAAATGATTTTTCGGCTGAAATCTATGAAAATTTAAATGAATCAAGGCTAAAGGAAGAACACCATTCGGTGATTTAGCCTTTTTGGCCCATATACATAAAATGTTATGTAGTTTGTGTGAGCCAATAAATTGATATGATTATTATTATTATTTCACTTCGTACGTTTTCGAGAACTACATAATAGTATAGTGATGTACTATTTATCATGACGATATGAGTGTGTCGATTTTCCGCTGTGCCGATAGATGTTGCCGCCTCCCGAGATTGCTCACAGAGGGCTAGTATACGGTGCGTCAATTCACAATGGAAATTTCTAGCGCGAATCCACTGGAACCTTCAAGAAATATATCCGAGAGCGCATAGTGAAAAGTCAAAGCAAGCGAGAAAGCCGTGGAAATACATCAGATAGCAGTTTAAATAAATATCAGTCAATATAAATCGGAAATATGAATATTAGTAATTAAATGAATTAGTTTAATAGGTATTTTTAAGTAGTGTTTACTTATTTATTAATAAGTATCCGTGTTTTTATTACTATTAATTTTGTCATAGATTTAAAGTGTTGAAATCAACACTTTTGTTAAATATATCGCGGTGGTGATTATTTAAGCACCGAAAACATACAGGATTTCAATTCCTTCTTAAAAATATTTCTACTAGAATTTTTTAGGTGTTGTGGTTACAGACCGAAAAGCTTAATACCTACTAACGACGGAGATAGTTTAGTAATATCGAATGTATAGTAGTCGGAAATCACTTTCACTCCTTGTGTTATATAAACACACGATAAAAGGAGAAAATTCCTTTTCAGAGAATTTTATATAATTAGACAAGAAAATTATTATTTTAGGAATATCTCTTAGAAATTTCAAATACAGTCTTAAACAAAATTATTGTTGTATGTAACGGTTTTCATACGATGGTAACAATCTTTGCTTTTTTCGATCATATGACCAGAATAACTACATTTAATGTATTGTAACAAGTTTGATTTTCATTTCTTTATTTTGTAAAAAAAAAATGTAAAACAATATATTATGAAAAAAATTATAACATGAATTAGTATTGCCCCAACACTACAGAGTGTTGTCCATAAAAAGTTATTTCCAAACCACTATCCAGGCCTCAGACTGAACCTCGATATCATCAATAGCTGCTTGAAGACGGCGTACAAGCATAAAACCACTGACAAATGGATGTCTAAGAAAATAAGTCATGTTCATAGGGAAGATGTAGAGATCCAACAGAGGTCCTTAGGCAACACCAGTTTTCGTAGGACGATCAGAAGAGTAACATTAGGAATTACCTGGTAGCTAAGCTCGGATTAGCCTAATGAGGTTGCAGTCCAGGCTAATTTAAACAATGGCGGAAAAATGATAACCAAATTAAAGTTCCCAAATGTATTTCGTTTGATTACAAACGATTTCCCTAATATAGCAACATAGCTAACTTATAATAACAAGGTATATCTTCATGAATAGAGAAAACAACGTAATATGAATTTTTATTCCCATATAAAAGATTTGTTTTATATTTATAAAATCGTCGGAGTGAAGATTTTAATTTCTCCGCGGAATTGTATGTATATGCCTGGTATACGTATGTGCTACATACGTATATACAAACATACGAAAGATACAGACGGGAAAATAATGTTGTTGCATCAAAATGAATAATACAATATGCCCAGTAAATAAAAGAGCAACATCAAAGTAACGTTTGGAACTAGCAATTAATAAAACCACATTTTCTTTTTTGCGTAGTGAGTTCTTTCCACCAGACCCTCTGAAGGATTAATTTATTCACCAATATTAAGCACCAAGTGCAAAGCAAGCGCCATGAACATTATAATTCTTTTGAAATAGCTAGGACAATTACAATCTTTATAATTTAAAGAGCGAAATGTATTTGATATATGAATAATAAATTCTATTTAATTAGTTTCCCTGCAGAAAAAGAACAATATTTTGAAAAAGGGAAATCGGACTTAATTACATTTTTATAAATATCTTTAAGCGTTCCTTTTCTTACCCTTTATCCCAAAAGGCGAGAGAATGTATCTACGCAATTGATTATTCTCCACCAAGCCAACAGCCAAGAATATTTATATATCCAGGGGCGATATTTCTGTTTATGAAATAAACATAACTAAGTTCGAAAATAGAACGCGGGATGTTGTTTACATTTATAGACCTCTGTTATAGAATGCCAAAGAAGTTTAGAAACAAAAAACTCGGAATATCGTAATACGACATGGTTTTCTCTGTTCACATGCAAGTTTTCTCACAAATTACAAAAGGATAAAGATTTTATAACTAGGCATTAGGTATACAGGCATGATATCATTGCAAATGATAATAAAAACAGAATTTCATATTAATTAAAACTGGAAAGGGCACAAAAAAATAAGTTTAAATTTATCATCTCTTTAAATGCGCCTGAATTGGATTGACAGAAGTGCAATATCTATGCGAATCGGCGCTAAAATGTCGAAATTATCGCTGCTAGGTTTAATTTAGTTGGGCTTTGATAAACTTAATTCTAATTTTACTAGTAATCGAAAGGAAAATCTAATGCCTACATAAATCTATAAACAAAATCCTTGTCTACTGCATATTTTTGGAAGAATGTGTCGAATATAAACTAATATAATAAAATAAGTAACTAAGTAGTTATTGAGTTAGGAACCTTGCCCTAATACCCAAAACTAATTTAGAAGCATAAATAAAAATATTTTAGTACGTAGTACAATAGTATTTACCACAATTGTAGTCGTCAATGTCATTGGTGTCGTAGGTCATGGGTGCCATTTTATTGTAGTTTACTCTTGTGGTAGATTGTATTAGTATTGCTAACATAAGTACTATTGCTGTTTGTAAATTGCGCTAAATTGTATTACACTACAAATTTAATTCAATACCGTGATGTTATCTCAAATTATATTTCCCGTAAAAAAATTGATATCATATATGTTAGGTGCTTGTTGCGTTTTTGTGTCTGCAGTGCAGTAAAAAGATTCTTTGATTTCCTAATGATGCTGCTGATGTTATTTTTGGCCTACTGTTTCTAGAATGCCGTTGCTCTACATCCATAAGTATAGGTCGTTCGTTGATAACAACTAATCACGTTGATAGCCTTGATTGAAATTTGCGACTACTTTCTAAGTTAATCTAAAGGTAGACTCCCGAAGCACGCGGCAAGCGGCATCAGCACTTGCGGCAGCGGTAGACGACAATACTTTGTAATGTTATTGTATTTTCGTCCGCTCCCGCGGCAATTATACTGTTACCGCCTGCCATGTGCATCTGAAGTCTCAATTTGTATGTTGACATTTTTAAGGGGGTAAAAGTAATATTGGTTTAGCATTATCAAATAATCGAAAAATCTTTTCACTTCAATGCAGTCAGAAACAACTCTTGCAATAATATCTGATTAATTGTACATCTACCTGAATCAATGTAAGTGCAGAAACAGCAATAATAAAAGGAGTTTGTGTTATTAGTATGCGGACAAGAAGTGGAATGAGTTTTTATTGGGGCTGGACCTTTCTATATACTAACCGGTCAGTGTAGACTAAGCGAGCATATGCAGAACACACCCTTAGTAGAAGACGCTAGTTCCAGATTCTAGCAAGTAGAAAAAATACAGTTAACGTCCTGTTCCACTGTGAAATTTATAGGCAAGAAAGGATAAGATATCTGGTAATGGACCTGGAGAGCTTTAGAAAAGACTAGCAAATAGAGGAATAATTCTCAAGGATGATAAGTTTAAATAAGAAGGTGAAATTAGAAAATAATTTATAGGATGAAGGGAATTACTATAGATTTAATTAAGTCGCGGTAAAATAGGTTTTTATGGCGACTTCAATCTTAATCCAATTTGATTTCATAATAACGCACTAAAGTTATCTTCGACTTAATATAATATTCAGTTCTGGACAAAATTAAGGGGCCAACTGGTAAAAATAAATGTATAGATTTATGTGTTTCCTTATAGTTTAGTTGATTTAGGAAGTATTAAAATTAACAAACTAAAATATTAATATTTTCTCATGAACTTAAATCCTAATTGTAAAAAGTCAGTAAAAAACATTATTAATAGTGTGTATGCATGCCCTTCTTTTGTAGCAATACACTCTACCAATCTTCTTACCATACTTGATATTAAGTTTCGTTTCTTTTTTGGAGATACTCGCTCCCACACTTGGAGACGCATATTAGAAATCTCACCAAGTGTTACTGGCGGACTAGATGCGTTTTTAAATTTGTTGCCCAACTGTTCTCAAAGACACTCAGTATGATTGAGGTCTGGGCTTTTGGCAGGCCACGCCAAACATTGCATATTTGCATCTGTCAACAGAGCTGTGGCAATGTGAGCTGCACCAAGTTTGGCATTGTCGTGCATAAAAATGAATCCATTGCCGATATTTTCGGCAAATGGTTGAACATGGGGTACAATAACTTCCAATACAATAACCGGTTACTGTTTTTTAGCAGCCAAATTAACTTATTTCAGTCTTCTTTTTACTGTTTTGGTAGAAATTTCTTTTCCAGTGGTTAGCCGAAGGTCACTTTTCAACTTAGGAAATGTTACAACCGCTTTCTTAAACTCTTCGATTTAGCGATCCTCTCTGCGTGTTGTTTTTCTTTTAGCACTTTGTACGCGTCTTTTTTTGAAACTATCAGTATTTATGAACCGTACTGCCGTCCTCTGTAGCACAAATTTGTTGTTATTTAGAATTCCAGCAACTTCTCTGTGCTAATATCCTTCATTAAGAAGGATAAATATTTGGGATACTTCTTCTGCTCTGCAAAGACGTCCAGGCATAATTAATTAACTTAATCCAAACAACTTCACTAATTATCATAACAAAAAGTATGCTTTCTTGAATAAATAATAATGGTAGTAATACATATTTATTGTCGTAGGCATCGTAGAACAGAGGCAGTAACAACGTCTAAAGCAAAAAAATCCTTAATAAATTATAACTTAAAACAAAACAAAATATTACATCTATACAAAGGAAATTAAAATTTGCTGTGCCCATGCACAACAAGTAAGATTTCTAGATAAACATAAATTAATTCTAAACGAAAAGATAAAGGAATAACTAAGAGCAGCACTGTGATTCAATAATTCCTAGCAGCTCTTCTATGGAATAGAAATTATATTGTTATCAAATACGGGAGAAGATTGCGTCTGAAAGTTTGCTCGTGGTGGCGGAATTTACTAAAGAAGTAGCCTTATTACAGAGTTTTATTCCCATATTATTCGAACCTAATCTGCTTAAATGGAAAGTGGCAGCTGGTCTATGTATATTGTTCTTTGATCTGGTATGATGTGAATGAATTGCAAAGTTGGTTTGAAATAAATGTCTATTGCAGTGAATGTAGAACCACACTTGAAGTATGTATAATGATGGAAGTAGTAGTATATTTAAAACACCAAACACTGGTCTACAAGATCCAACCTTTTTATTTCTGCCATAGATATTATTACTACTTTTTGTGCTACAAATACTTTGTGAGCCGTAGGGGATGTTCTGCACAAAACAGTATACAGACAGTAACGTGGCAAGTGATAGATACCCTTTTAATGACCGAAATAAATATGATCTTGTTGAAATCTGCCTTGCAAACTTTTGGCAATGGGCCTTCCATAGCATATTCTCCTCCAGAGTAATTCTTAGAAACCACATTACTCCGTTGGTCAATGGCGTGCCATCTATACTTAATGTTGGCGATTCAATGCTTCTTTGCCTGGTATGGAAGGGTAGGAATCTTGTTTTTGCTGCGCTTAGAGACAGTTTATTGCTGAAAACCAGACATGTAAAGTGTGTATTAAATCATTTACTATCCTGTGTATGTCTATCATCAAATGGTAGAAGAAGGGATATGTCATCAGCATGCATCGTCGTGTAGACATTTATGATGAATAATGCAATGTAATTTATATATATGTAGATTAAAGAAAAAACATGGCTTGTTATTAAATGCGTCCATGGAATGACTTTCGTTATCTCTCAGCATTCTCCAAGGACATTGATTATATATAATATACTTATATACAATCAATACTTACCTTACCTTACTCTGGGAGGATCTGGGAAGAAGTCCCAAGCCTTGTAACTGATAGCCAGCAAATTATTATTATCCTTCTGAGTACTGAAAAGCAGCCTCCACGTTTTCTTAATTCCGACAGCCGTCTTCACGTAGCTCCATTTTTCACACATCATGAATTGGAAGTTGAAACAGGAAAGAAGTAATGACCTAAAAACAAACAAAACAACAGCAGTACCCATTCTAATACTTAACAACAACTTAATCCTAATTATTCTAACCAATAGTAATTAAATTAAAGATCTACATTTTAAATGTTTATTTATACAGTGTATAACGCCAACCAGCTTACTCGCCAAAAATAAAAACAAACCAAACTACTGCTGACTCCTCCGGAAGGTCCAAGATCTTACCTGTCATCCAGGGTCCCGCCGGCTTCAGTGGAGACGGGGGTGGGTTAACAAAAGGTCGAAATTCAAGGCGCCACCCGCTTTAAGAATTACCCTGTCGAGGCGTCCGTCAAAACGGGAAATTCGGAGATAGTAAAAACACAGGGGGGAAGTCAGCGTAACAGCAGGACGAAAGAAAAGTAAGAAAAACGAAACTACAATTTACGTGGTAATGTAAGTAATAAGTTTATTGAATATAGTAAAATTTGCGCAATTCAAAGGAAAAGAAATGTTAAAGGTAGTAATTATTCCGGAAAAATAAATGTGTATAAATGTAGACGAGTACAGACAAAATAAATCGGGCTCGAATAAATGTCGAGTTCCTTAAAGCTAAATAAACGTAACCAGATTACAAGAGTAATCTCAACTACATACGGATGGGTTTCGCACGCGTAACGTCGATGATCATCGCAGTCTAGCGCTAACAATATCTCCACCGTGGTGAGTTTAACACTCAACCACATCCGACAACGATAATATGTATACAAGGTTTAAAATAAAATCTATATAAATATATAAAACAATTACGTAATATCCTGAAGGGAAAAAAACACTAAACATGAGCCCCCGATGCCTTAGTTGGCTTCTTTACACAGGGAAAAAAACAAAATGGCTCTACGCTGCCGTTTAGGCGAGCATTCAAAGGTAACTAACGGCAATAACTAGGTAAAAATTTTAAAAACACAGGCCTGACTCGTTTCGCTGGCGTCCCTGAAGAAACGTGCCGGCTTCCAGCATTGACGGCCCCCCCCGATCAGGAATTCGGGTCTGTCTCCAGGCTCGGTGAACTCGCACAAAAGAAAAACGGGCAGCAGATGGCGGTGACTAGACCCCAGATGGCAGGTTCGAGTTGGACAGCACCAAAGGTCCAATCAGGGAGAAAACATCACCCCCTCGAGATTAGGCATCGGTAAAATATGCCTTAAAAGGCTCACAGCTTACAATAATACGGTGGGTAGGTTACCCGTAGGTGGGGAAAACCCAACACACAAAAGAACCCTTGCGTCCAAGGGCTCACGGAACTTCACGTTCAAAACACGTGGGCGGTGAAAACGTAGGTCGTCAGATGCCCCAAATCCGCCTAAGCGATGCGAAACGCAAAAATTTCCTAAACCATCAAAACAATGCGATTCCGCCAGCAACACTCGCAAAATGCCCTTAAATCCGCATACTCAAATGCGTTACTTCCACACCAACAAAAATGGCAATTGCGGACGAACCAAAACGCAGGCCTACACACTCAAAGCGCCAGCACGGGAGTGACCAGGAAACCGGAAGATCGTTTCGAACCTTTTCCGATAAATCGACAATTCTAGAAAAATCGATGCCGGAAACGACGTAATTGAAACTCCCCGAAGCAAAACGCTCTAAACATCTCCCTAGACGATACAAAGTACTCGCAGAAAAGATAACTTGAAGAGAAATTTAGGAAAGAGAAGTTGGTAGCCCCGACTCTACCGAACAACCGCCGGTAACAACGTACGCGCTGTCAAAACAGCTGACAGGCGAAGTAAACAAAACAACCGGCGCTCACCAACTCTCCCAGGAAACAGTAGAAAGAAGGGAAATAACGAACAACCAAGAGAAAGGCACGGAAAATAAAGCTGAACAAAACACAGGTCGGCAGTATCCCCGGTAAAGTAGTAAATAAAAGTCACCCTCAAAACTAATCATAACCTCCGCTTCTAGTGACAATACCCAAAGCGAGCTCGAAAACCAACAACAATATAACACGTAGGCGACCAGTATGTTACCCCCAAGGTTACTCCGAATAAAAGAAACGTTAAATAGGTACAGTAAGGAAAAATAGATACAGTACGAGCGAGAAGGTAAGAAAACAGCGTAACAAATCCCCCCCTCACGTCAGAAGAAGTTTTCGTAGAAAAATTCTTAAGTGTCAGACCCACAACAAGAAAGGAAACAAAAATAAACCCGTCAACCCTAACTATTGAGAAGGCACTAAACAACCATTCCATCTTCATAACGGACACACACTAAGATCAACCCACGGTCCATACTACCACGCGGACCCTTCGGCAAATCGGCCGGAAAACCAGGAAAAAAAAAGAAAAACCAAAACAACAAAACGGCAAATCTGGGTGAAGGCGAACCCCACACCAAGCGAAACAAAGCACGACCCCGGACAGACTCAACAGCACCCCAGAAGAAGACCTAAAGAAGGCGGAAACAAAGCGAGGCAAGCCTCAACAAAAAGCCCAGATGAGAGGTGATCATTACCTCTCACGGCGAAAGAAGAAGAAGCAGTGCCGCTAATCCAACCAGACCCGAACCAAGACCCACACGAAGCGACAATCCCCAACATCCAGCGTAAAATGAGACACATCACGTGAGGCGATCAGTGCTCAAAAAAAAAAGTTAAATAAAAGGTTAACTAAAACAGGTTCATTACTACTTAATAAAGGATACAAAGCGGAATAAGGAATGCGGACATGATAGAGAAAGGGAAAAAAAAGGGTTAAATCTCCATTCGCACACACACACAACCAACGATCCGTCAGTCCCAGAACCAGCCCAAAAGAAAGGGAACTAAAAGTTAGCGAAACGCTGAAGGCGAAAACAACAAAATCACGGGAGATAAAGGCCAAAAAAAAAACAAAGGTAACGTTAAAGCAAATTTAAAGTCATGGACGGCCCATCCAGACTGAAACAGTGAAGCTGAAACACAAATTCACCTACCCATATCTCGGAACAAAATAGTGAACGCGAGTCTCTACGATAAAGAAGACTGCCGAGATTCAGCCCCAGGGAACGAAGATGAACGACCATTTTTTGAACACCAACTCCCTACAAAAAAAAGAAAGCAGGGACCACGAAACAGTCAACCTAAAACAAAGAAAGGTGTGTCCTTTTTTTTAAGGTGAAGTAGACACGAACTAAAACAGTACCAAAGTACCAACGACAAAAGAAAACAAAAACAATCCAATCCTATGCCCGGAATACAAAGTCTGAACGTTAAAGAAAGCAAAGCTGCCGGGTCTCAGCAAAGACAGAGTTCGGGACTACGCCCTCACGAACTTAACTCTATATGTCTACAAAAAGTCCTAATCGGTAAAGAATCTACGTCACATCCGGTAAGTTACGAAATTTACTCAGCCAAAATCAGCAATCACGGATAAGGATACGCCAAATACCTAAAGTAAGGGGAAGGGATTCAAGAATGGACAAAAGAAAAAAAGACCAACTAAACAGCGCTAACCCCAAACCGTAAAAGCTTACCAAAAGTGCGATGGCGAAACTGTGTGATTTTAGGACGCCTCTTACGCCTCGGTCACAACACCGACAGGAGTATTCTTCTGGCCCACCTGCAAACCAAAAGTCCCAAAACTTCATAGGGAACAACGCCTAAACCTAAACCAACGCGACCGAAAACATACTAGACAGCAACAGACGGTAAAGCTAAACAAACGGTATCCATTCCGGAGGATTCTCACCCCTCGGCAGGTTCACCCCTAGCCTATTATATCCCCCGGGACCAGGACGGGTAAAGAAACGTTAGTCATCATTAGGTTGAGGCTTCAGCAAACCTCCACTCCAAGAGCCTGGAAGCACCTTCCCCTGGCATGTCTTCAGTTCATAGGTATTGGACGAAATCTTGCGATGGATCATAAATGGTCCTACGTATTTATCTGCCAATTTTGCGGTATAGTATTTAGCAGCATCAGAAAGTACAAAGTTCTTACGCCAAACTAGTTGATTAGGTAGGAACTCATCATTACGGCGTCCAAGATCGTAACGACTCTTAGCTCTCTCATAGGCCTTCTGCAACCGCAACTTAACATCCTTGTAAAGCTCACCAAAATGTTCCGCTCTTTCCATAAGTCGTTCTGGATTCAATCTTACGGAGACATTCTCCTTTTCGCCACATTTCTCCCCTTCATCAGCGTTACCCGATATTTTCATTTGCCTACCGAAATTGATCATATACGGGGTTAGTCCTGTAACCTCGTGATTCGCGGTTCTAAGTGCGCACGTTACTTTGGGTAACAAAGCATCCCACTCGCGATGATTATCCGAGACGTAGGCTATAAGCATGGTCTTAAGTACACGGTTAACTCTCTCAACTGGATTGGCCTGAGGATGGTAATATGAAGTATCGCAATCTTAACCTGATACTTCTGCATTAACGAGCGATATTCTTTCGACCTAAATTGTACACCGTTATCGGAAATTATAGTTCGAGGAACTCCGAATAATAGAAATACGTCGTTCTCAAGATGTCTAATAACAATATTAGCGGTGGCTCTTCGCATAGCAAACGTCAAGGTAAATTTGCTAAAACAATCGGTTACGACCAAGATAAAGTTGTTACCATGTTTGGTTTTGGGTAGCGGTCCAACTATATCCACGCTAATCATCTCCCACGGTGAATCAATATAAGTGTGTCCTCCCATTAGTCCAGTTGGTTTTCGCTGTTCAGGCTTCGAACGTATGCACGGTATACAGCGGCGTATGTATCTTATGACGTCAGCGAGCATCTTCGGCCAATAGTATCTCTCGGCGATACGGTGATAGGTTTTATCAATTCCAAGATGTCCACAGGTTGGTTCATCATGACACGAACGTATGACCTCATTTCGGCGATTTCTAGGTACAACTTCCTTCCAAGAGTCAGCCTCACCAGTCAGGTCTCCATAGGGTGGTCTAACGTACTTACAAAGCCTATTATCGATAATTTGGAACGTAGGGTACTTTTTCTGGTGATGTGTCTACGGCAGCATATAACTTGGCATACCAACGATCCGGCTGACGGTCGCCACTCACGGCATCAAGAACAGGTACCGACCGGGATAAAGCATCGGGGACAACATGATCTTTTCCTTTACGATGAACTATCGTGAAATCGTATTGCTGTAGGCGTACGGACCAACGTGCCAAACGTCCACTCGGAGAGTTCAATTTATTTAACCAGCATAGGGAATAATGATCGGTCACGACGGTGAAGTGTGAGCCCTCTAGATACGGTCTCAATTTTTCAATTGCCCAAAGAACAGCTAGGCATTCCTTCTCAGTGGTCGAGAACTTACGTTCCTGAGGTGTTAAAGAACGGCTCAAGTAACTGATAACTCTCTCCTGCTCCTCGATAGTTTGTGTCAACACAGCTCCCAATCCAAAGTCTGAGGCATCCGTCTGTACAACAAACTCCCTTGAAAAGTCGGGCAAGAACAAACAGGTGCAGATATCAAGCGTTCACGAATGGCTGTCCAAGCCTCATCGCATTCCGTGCTCCAGGTAAAAGGGCGTTCTTACGAAGTAAGTTAGTCAACGGGGATATAACGGTGGCAAAATTGGGTACGAATCGGCGGTACCACGACGCCATTCCAACTATTCGCCTCACTTCTGTGACAGATTTAGGAGTAGGTATCTCGATAATCGCTTTAACCTTATCCGGGTCTACAAGTAATCCATCTCCATTTACAACGTAGCCAAGGTATTTTAGTTCTTCACGACAAAATAGGCATTTCTCCTTGCTAAGGGTAAGTCCAGCAGTCCTCAATCTCTTCAGCACCTCTTCGAGTACGGTCAAGTGTTCCTCAAAGGTCTGAGTGACAATAATGATGTCGTCCAGGTAAACAAAAACTTTAGGCTCCAACTCAGGTCCCAACACACCATCTATAAAACGTTGCCAGGTAGCAGGCGAATTGTGGAGACCAAAAGGTAGACGTTTAAATTGGAAAAGTCCACGATTGGGTACAGTAAAGGCAGTAAGAGGGCGAGAAGATTCCGCAACAGGGATCTGCCAATAGGCTGACTTAATATCAAGAGACGTAAGATATTTGGCGTCTCGAAGCTTATCTAAAGTGTTAGAGACATAAGGCAGAGGGTACGCGTCTCTCTCTGTTACCTGATTAAGTTTGCGGTAATCTACACAAAAGCGGTAAGTCTTATCCTTCTTTGGCACCAACAAAATAGGCGAAGACCAAGGGCTTGATGATTTTTCTACAACTCCCAGAGCTAACATTCTATCCAGTTCTTGATCTACGATTTTCCGCATGGCTGGAGAAATAGGGTAGTATCGTTGCCTTATTGGTGGACTATTGGTCTGAATATGGTGTTCAACTAACGAAGTGCAACCAAGTTTGCCTTCGGCACTCTTAGGAAAAAGCGGTCTCTACTAATTCTTCCAACCGAAATCGCTGTTGGTCGGTAAGATGAGGTCTAGTGCATAACGCATTCAATACATGCTTTTCGGGAGAGAACACCCATTCTCCTTTCCTCAAGTCAGGTATAATTCCCATGATTCGCCAAAAATCTGCCCCCAAAATTAGGACGTGCGGTAGTTCAGGCACAATTATAATATCGACGAGTTTTTCTCGATCGCGCAACTGCACAGGGACAGAAATTTCGCCCACGACACAGCACTTCTGTCCGGACGCAACAGTGCATGTGGAAGTTCGACGCTTTAACGGAATCCCAAGAGTTCTCAAGATATCCCAACCAGGTTTTCCCAAGATAGTACGCGAAGCACCAGAATCCAATAGCCCAAGAAAAGTTTTATCAAAAATTCGAACCTGAAGGTACGGTCTTTCATCGTCCTCCGCGTGAGCTAATATAAAATCTAATCGAATCTTATCCTCGATGTTGGTCGTTTCTACATCTCGACACGCTATACGACCTCCTAACGCGTCTGTCGCTCGTTTCCCGAACATTTCGGACAAGTCGGTACCGTCACATTAGGTGTTCCGCACCGATAACAATGTCGCTTCCTTGCCCGTGTACATTGAGAGGAACGGTGCCCCTCACCATTACAGTTCCAGCAGCGCAAGTTAGCTACAGGCGAATACGGAACAGCATCACACGACGTAGAGGGCGGTGGAGCGCTTACGTAAGCTAAATCGGGCTCCAAAGCCTTTGCTCGACTGGGCGGCGGTACATAAGCTTCAACGGAAGCTTTACGCGCTTCTAATTTCCTACAAAGATCTAATAAATTGCGCTATCCTAGTAACTTCGGTGAGACCCAGTTGTGTTTGATAAAAAGGCAAAATATTCTTTAATAGTATCTTAAGTCTGGTAGCTTCCGGCAATTGAACCGTCAAACGCGCGAACAATCCCTTCATAATCGATATATATAATCCGATAGGTTCATCAGCACCCTGTGTTCTATGTTTAATTTCCTCGTACAAGCGATCATCATAATCTGAAGGTTGAAATTCCTCACGCAAACCCTGAGCTATGTCTTCCAATGAATCAAAGCTATCTCTGTTGGCACGATACCAAATCAGTGCACGGTCAGAAAAAAGATCAATAGCGGAACGGTATAAAATCTCGTTCGTAGAATTTCTGGCTACCCTCAACTCATTAACCCTCTCCAAAAAGGCGCTAACTGACGTTCCCCTAAGTCCACTAAATTTAAGGCCCAAGACGATACTGGTACAGGCTTAGGTCCGCTCGCGACACGCTGCCGACACGCGTTACCGGGCTCAACGGTTCCCATATCACCGTCCGAGGAATCAGACAATTCTGGCGCGTTATCACCCAAAGCCGACAAATCCAGGGCGGAAAATTGACCCAAAGTGGAGGTACGTTCGAACATTTTGGCCTTAAAAGTAAGTTGCGAAGACAAATTAACTAAGCTCACCAATAACTCTGAACGAGCAGTGGTTTGTTCTTCCGACGCAGTTACAACGCGGTTGATACGTCCGAACAAATGCGCAATCTTAGACGAAAGCTTACGGAATTCCGAGGATTTACGGGAATCGTTGAAAACATCAATGAGTTGCGTAAGCTCGGTTAATTTAGCTTTAATAGCCGTAGCGTCTTCCTCAAAGGTGAACGGATGTCTAGGCTGCACGTAATTAATACTATTAGACATTTTAGTTAACTGTCTAAGAGTCCTTCGCATGATCTCTACTGTACCGGACTCCGTTACTCCGTGTATGCGCAACTCATACACTAACTCATCCCGCGATAACCGTCCAATATCCATTTTAAAATCCATGACGAAAGCAAAAAAAACGCCCAACCGGAACGACCGAAACGCTACCGCGAAAACACAGCGCAGGTAAACAGTGGAAAAGAGAAATAAAATAAAACAAAAGGGGGGAGGGAAAACAACTAAAGCCTAAAAAGCTCAAAATGGCACTAAAAAAGAATTCGAGCCCCACACGTTCGGGCGCCAAACCTATAACGCCAACCAGCTTACTCGCCAAAAATAAAACAAACCAAACTACTGCTGACTCCTCCGGAAGGTCCAAGATCTTACCTGTCATCCAGGGTCCCGCCGGCTTCAGTGGAGACGGGGGTGGGTTAACAAAAGGTCGAAATTCAAGGCGCCACCCGCTTTAAGAATTACCCTGTCGAGGCGTCCGTCAAAACGGGAAATTCGGAGATAGTAAAAACACAGGGGGGAAGTCAGCGTAACAGCAGGACGAAAGAAAAGTAAGAAAAACGAAACTACAATTTACGTGGTAATGTAAGTAATAAGTTTATTGAATATAGTAAAATTTGCGCAATTCAAAGGAAAAGAAATGTTAAAGGTAGTAATTATTCCGGAAAAATAAATGTGTATAAATGTAGACGTACAGACAAAAATAAATCGGGCTCGAATAAATGTCGAGTTCCTTAAAGCTAAATAAACGTAACCAGATTACAAGAGTAATCTCAACTACATACGGATGGGTTTCGCACGCGTAACGTCGATGATCATCGCAGTCTAGCGCTAACAATATCTCCACCGTGGTGAGTTTAACACTCAACCACATCCGACAACGATAATATGTATACAAGGTTTAAAATAAAATCTATATAAATATATAAAACAATTACGTAATATCCTGAAGGGAAAAAAACACTAAACATGAGCCCCCGATGCCTTAGTTGGCTTCTTTACACAGGAAAAAAAACAAAATGGCTCTACGCTGCCGTTTAGGCGAGCATTCAAAGGTAACTAACGGCAATAACTAGGTAAAAATTTTAAAAACACAGGCCTGACTCGTTTCGCTGGCGTCCCTGAAGAAACGTGCCGGCTTCCAGCATTGACGGCCCCCCCCGATCAGGAATTCGGGTCTGTCTCCAGGCTCGGTGAACTCGCACAAAAGAAAACGGGCAGCAGATGGCGGTGACTAGACCCAGATGGCAGGTTCGAGTTGGACAGCACCAAAGTCCAATCAGGGAGAAAACATCACCCCTCGAGATTAGGCATGGTAAAATATGCCTTAAAAGGCTCACAGCTTACAATAATACGGTGGGTAGGTTACCCGTAGGTGGGGAAAACCCAACACACAAAAGAACCCTTGCGTCCAAGGGCTCACGGAACTTCACGTTCAAAACACGTGGGCGGTGAAAACGTAGGTCGTCAGATGCCCCAAATCCGCCTAAGCGATGCGAAACGCAAAAATTTCCTAAACCATCAAAACAATGCGATTCCGCCAGCAACACTCGCAAAATGCCCTTAAATCCGCATACTCAAATGCGTTACTTCCACACCAACAAAAATGGCAATTGCGGACGAACCAAAACGCAGGCCTACACACTCAAAGCGCCAGCACGGGAGTGACCAGGAAACCGGAAGATCGTTTCGAACCTTTTCCGATAAATCGACAATTCTAGAAAAATCGATGCCGGAAACGACGTAATTGAAACTCCCCGAAGCAAAACGCTCTAAACATCTCCCTAGACGATACAAAGTACTCGCAGAAAAGATAACTTGAAGAGAAATTTAGGAAAGAGAAGTTGGTAGCCCCGACTCTACCGAACAACCGCCGGTAACAACGTACGCGCTGTCAAAACAGCTGACAGGCGAAGTAAACAAAACAACCGGCGCTCACCAACTCTCCCAGGAAACAGTAGAAAGAAGGGAAATAACGAACAACCAAGAGAAAGGCACGGAAAATAAAGCTGAACAAAACACAGGTCGGCAGTATCCCCGGTAAAGTAGTAAATAAAAGTCACCCTCAAAACTAATCATAACCTCCGCTTCTAGTGACAATACCCAAAGCGAGCTCGAAAACCAACAACAATATAACACGTAGGCGACCAGTATGTTACCCCCAAGGTTACTCCGAATAAAAGAAACGTTAAATAGGTACAGTAAGGAAAAATAGATACAGTACGAGCGAGAAGGTAAGAAAACAGCGTAACAAGTGACCGGAATAAATATTGCAACATATGGGAAATTTTTTTATTGTTAAAATATACCAAAACTTTTTTTTGGGGATAGGTTGTGCATGTCTAGAAACGCCAAAATTTATTTTGACACACGTCACGTGACCACTAGTATGGCGGTAAATTTAAAAAATATGCCGTGAATCTGCAAAAAGTGAGGTTAGATGACATGATATTCAAAAAAGTTATTTGAAAAAGTTGCTTAGAATTCAATTCTGAAGCCGCATGCAAATTCTTATAAACATATTTAAAAAAAATAAAAATCACAATTTTTCCAAATATTGTTTCATTGAATTACATATTTCCATCTTTTTCGCTTTTAGTAGCTCAACTGCAGTACTATTTCCAAATTTGGTAGATACTCAAACAGTTTTGTCAATTTTTCCATAGTTAACATAGCGAAAACTGAAAAGTACGTTTTCAGTGTGACAATTGTTGTTGCAAGGGACTGTATCTAGTAGCAATAAATAAAATTTTACAAACATTTTCTCTTTAAACTACTTAGCAAACATTACTTTCATTGAAAATTATCATTTTTTTTCTTGTTTTCTGTGTTAAAGTGAAATCGGTAGTCCAGAACTGATAACCTTAACATCTAAGCCCTCACAATGTTATTGCACGCACCGAAGGTATTTATGTAGGTTTCGAAATTACAAAACTCAGTAGAAATAAATAACCAGTATTTTTAGCTAATGATAGGAATACTTAATAAGCAAAAACATTTAAACAATAACTAATAGTAATGAACAAGTAAGAAATTGAACTCTAAAAATGCATACTTGTTAGACATACATATCGTTCTGTTTCTTATAAGTAAACTAGGCTTTGAAATTATAAACAACAAAATAATGTAGTAAACTATTTTAATTTTCTGGCAAATAAGCATAACTACCATTTTTGTTTTATCTTCTATTTATTATTCGTTGTTCTCCAATGTCAAAATTTACTTTAAAACCTTCGGTGCGTGCATGTAGTATTATCAGTTTTTGACTAACGGTTTTCACTTTGATGCCGAAAACAAACAAGAAATATAATAATTTTCAATGAAGGTAATGTCTGTTAAGTGGTTTAGAAAGGAAATGTTTGTAAAATTTTATTTATTACTACTAGATGCAGTCCCTTGCAACAACAATTGTCACACTGAAATCGTATTTTTCAGATTTCACTATGTTTATTATGCAAAAATTGACAAAACTGTTTGAGTACCAACCAAATTGAAATAGCACTGCAGTTGAGCTACTAAAGGCGAAAAAAATGGAAATATGTATTTCAATGAAACAATATTTGGAAAATTGTGATTTTTATTTTTTTAAAATATGTTTATAAAAATTTGCATATCGCCTCAAAATTGAATTCTAAGCAATTTTTTCAAATAACTTTTTGGATATCATGTCATCTAACCTCACTTTTTCAGATTCACGGCATATTTTTTAAATTTACCGCCATACTAGTGGTCACGTGACGTGTGTCAAAATAAATTTTGGCGTTTCTAGACATGCACAACCTATCCCCCAAAAAAAGTTTTAGTATATTTAAACAATAAAAAAATTCCCATATGTTGCAATATTTATGCCGGTCACTGAATATCCTAACCATCCTAGAACTATAGTTTAACATTAATTCCGATCACTAAAGAGCATAAAATATTCTACACAGGCAAATAGTGCGATCTAATGGAAATCATGCTCCCAGCAGCTTCCAAAAAAGTCAACTTCACGAATTGCATTTTACCTTGGAGGTATGTTGAAAGCCAATTAGTAGCATTACCTCTGATGTCATATTGTTCTAAATGACTTAAAAAGACAATTAGGTTTTTCTTTGTTGATATTTTGTTTCCTAACAGATAACGTCTTTCTATTGTTAATTGTTTCATGGCAAACTACTTGAATTGTGTTTAATAATAATTAACTTATGACCTGTGAAAAATCTATTAAAATACACTGTTGAAAATTTTAACACTTTTTTGACTAATTTAATAGTCAGGAGAGGTCCACACTCTTTTCGTGTTATTTTATCTAGAACTATAGAAGTTTAAATTTGACGAGCAAAGATAGTCAAGTATTGTCTATTGCTAAGGGGTTATTTTGTCCAACTGACACGTGGAATTATAAAATACTTCTAGTCACATTTTATTTGATCTAGACTAGACAAATTTACTAGCTGTTTAACTAAATGAATGCGATCTATTGGGTGTTTTAACACCATTTTCTAAACACAACGTCTTTTTAATATGCAACTCCTATTTCTTAGTGCTATAATATTCTCTCTTTAAGACGTTTTCTCAATTATAAATATGCAAAACCACTCATTCACAAGTTTTGGTTTCAACTAAACGTACCAATTTCAAAATGCTTTTTTGAGAACCATTATAAAATTAAGTGAATGTTTATGCTATTTGATTCAAGTCTGAACTAAATGCGTAAATAGATGTTCCCAATACATCTTTAAGATGTTGAAATTTTTTATGCCCACTGGAATTAACGTTTAATAACACGAGGTTACACTTTGCAAGTCAGTCACATTTGGTGGTTTGTTTGGATATGTTAATACGGAGAATTAAACCCGAAAACAGATACACGTGCAATGCAGGTGCTGCGTATAATGCAATACTGTATTAGAATAGGTGGGGTTTCTATATTTCTATCCGAGGGAAAAATTCTGATTGGTTGACGCTTCTGATGTCTATGTCTATGTCTAGAAAAATAGTCAATCCTCATATCTGAACAAGGAATTCACACGAAATTCTAGTAATTTCTGTTGTATTAAATACGCGTAGTCAACTCGTCTGGCAAAGTTTTGAAAAATCAACACTAAAATATTTGACTTGCGCAAAATTAACGCCAACAGCGTAATATTTTGAACAGTGTAGCTTGTAATTCCGGAATGTTATTTAAAGTTCATTCGGTGGTCCCTTAATTTTGTCCAGAAGTATATTTTACTTACTAGATTTAATCAGATCAACCAAAATAATAAATCATTGTGAAAAATGTCAATGTCAATCTATTCAAAAAATTTAAGCTCTTTAACACAAGATTAAATTTGGGCAACCGACGATATACAATAGGAAAATTTTATTTATTCAAAACATGTTCGTCACAGATACCTCACTTGAATCGATTGCTTCCTATTGGCATAATGTTAAAACAGATTTCAACATCGACCAGTTTATTTTGGCCGACTATCAATCTCTAGTGTTTTTCCATTCCGATCTCGCAAATTCACCACCGAACACGCCGGGATATTCTGTGTACGACGTCGACAATTCGTTTTTCGTGATTTGTTCGTTTCGCTCATAAAACGAATTTAACGGTCGAAAACAAACAGGAATCACGCTAAAAATAATGCGGAATATGTCCCTTCCACTGAGATCGGTGAAAAATGCTGGTTTACGAGTCTCGCTGAGATTTTAATGCTTACATTGGATTGATATTTGGAAGGATACATTAGGCAAATGACATGTTATCCATTGGCATATGTAGTACCTAAATACTAAAAAACTCACGCCCACGCTAACGTTCCCGGCATTAACGTATACCCGGCAAATGTCTTGGGAATTTAGACCGAGGAACCTGCAAACAAAGACCGCGCGTAATCAAATCGCGTAACAGGATGAAGAGACAAACTGGAGGGTACTCTTCCGCAACCGCACACAAATTAATGGGAATCAATAAATGTACTCGGATTGCAAAAATGTCTGGTCCCTTATTTCACTTCCAAACAATAAAGATTTAATTTAATAGATAGAATGTCGCCGATACCAAGCTGCCTGGTATAGCAGTGTCCTGTTCTTTAACGAATTAGGTAATGAATTTTCTTAAATCTGAATTTTTCCGAAGAATTTAATCTCGGTGATTTAGGAGTAGGTTAAAAAGGTTACATCCATTTCTTTCTACTTCGTTCATATTTTACAAGTAAATCCTCTGATATATTATCTAAATGGTCAGAGCCAGTGGTTTAATTACCATTAAAGTGATATACTCGCATTAAATTTCCCTTGTTTATTCAAACAGTGAAAAGGGAGGTTATGATATTCGCTTGAAGCAAAATATCAGAACGCCTACAGCGCAGCATCCGGAGCAATACAGTAATTCGAGAACTGTTGGGCCATCACAATTTCAAATCGTGTACACGCATGGAATTGATAAAGTGTATGATGGACGAAATATTTTGTATTTGGAATTCAATATTTGGGAAATAAGTCCTGCTTTATCTCAGGCAATATGCCAAACTGTTACTAAGAAATGTTGTTCAGAATGAAAAGGTGGTTACAATATGCAAATTTCAGAGTAATCGGTCTACTTTGATAAAATGTATTGTTTGTCAATTTCGTTTCAGGTAAAGTACTATTTGCATTAACAGCACACCAATATGTTACTAAAAAAAATGGTTAGGCCAAAAAGTTATAGAGTTATGCAAGACTTTAGACTGATCTAACTAATTATGATTATAAAAGTAGGGCAATTAGTGTCAAAATTTATATAACTCTATAACCATTTGTTCTAAGTATTTTTTTCTTAGAAACATATTGGCATACTGTGACCTAAACAGTACTGAAACGAAATTGATAAACAATAGATTTTATCTACTTTTACCTGACACAGAAACATTTTTGACCGAGCTGTAAAAGCCTACTACTACTACTTTTAAAAACTCGGAAGCAAATGATATAATAAGTTTCAGACCAAGCAGGACCTTACATGTAAACTCGTCTCCTCCTGTAGTTCGCATCTTCTGCACCACGGTTCTCTTGCTCGACCTGTGTTGTATAGATGCTTTTTCAGGGGACAGTATTCAGTTACCAACCCAGTAATGGTTTTAACTTCTTTCTTACTGCGTCTGAGTAGGTTATCAGAGAATTTAGCATCCGCATCTCCTGTTAGCGCTTTAGTATGGAGTTGACCTTCAGTCGACCTCCACTTCTTTTTACTTTCTTTATCTAATCAGGTCCAAATCTCTCTTTTAATAGAGTCGTTGGTCATTCCACATACGGGCTCTGGACCTATGAAGTGTCTTTTACAGTCCTCCTTGCCTAGTTATTATATTACACTTTATATCCTCATGTCCTGGCACCCAAATCAGAGACACCATGTAGTGTCGTGCCAGTGTGTTGAGGAATTGTTTGCAGTCTCTAAGTCGTTACAGGGTTGGAGACTGCCTTGATAGCAGCCCGGCTGTCAGTCATTATATTTATTTTCCTCCTCATGTAGCCCCCAATTATGAAGCAATAACGTAAACTAATACTTCTAAATTATTAATAAAACAACAGAATCCCTTCGGTATTTTTTAATGAACTGACCTGCTTTATCACTGGACAAGAATTAAAATCAAGGAAAATGGAAATCTAAAAAAAACAGCCCGCTCTCAGAATCCATTCTAAATAGAAGAAAGGATTTACAGCTTCTAAAGAGTATATATCTAGGCTCAAATAATTTTTAGAAATTCGTCATATTTACCAAGCAAAATAAACTGAATACTTTCAGATAATCGATGAATACATGCATATAAATATTTTCTTAAATAAATTTAAAGTTAGGATAAAAGTTAGTTCATATAACTAGGAGACGAACAATTTTTTTTTTTAAAACCAATTCAACCTCAATGAAGAATTGTTCGACTTCGGCGTAGAAAATGTTCCACAGACTTTTTTTCTACTGGAAATTTTCTAAAGTTACTGAAATCGACCCTTGTGGGCGAATATGAACGTGAAAAAGGTGCTTAATATATCTATATTTACCCAAACTTGCAGAAAAAAAAACTCTAATTATGAATAAATTATGGTATTTCAAGTTTTTTTTTCTGTATACATTTAATAGAAATTGTAATAAAGTTACTGATAATATCCGTTTCTTTCAGTTTTTTTTTTCAGATATCTGGCTAATACAAGTATTTAGCAGCATTTAGTTCACAGTAGGTCGACTACAACAAACGTTTAGAATTTGCAATTAACTACTATAAAATATAACGTTCTTGATACATCTCTAAATATTGAGCAACTATTTCTACTGATTCATAACACTGGTACGAAATTTGTAATTGGTGCAGTTTATCGGCCTCCAGCTTACAATTACAAGACTTTTTTAGACTATTTAGAAAATACTATTACTGAGGTTTCACCTTTGTGTGAGGCTAGAATGTGTTGTGGTGACTTTAATATAGATTATCTGAAGTACTCCGATATAAAAACTATGTATTTAGTTGATTTCTTTGAATCATTGGGTTTTGAGCAACTTATCAATTTACCGACCAGACTTTCCTTGAACTGCTGCTCTTTAATTGACCTGTTATTTACTAGTAAGCAAGATATCATCTCAGTTAGTGGAGTTATAGATTGTAGTTTCTCTGACCATGATTTTATTTACTTCAATATTAAATTTACTAAAAGTAAATCTGTTCCACGTCTTCACAGTTATAGAAATTTTGCTGGTATCAATGATAACGATTTTAACATCGATTTACTTAACATTCCTTTCCATTTAATTTTTCGTTCGCACAGCATTGAGAATAAAGTTGGGTTTTTAACCCATAATATTTTGGAGCTATTTAATAAACATGCTCCACTAATTTTCAGGCGGTTTACTAAACCGTACATTCCTTGGCTTACCGATAATTTAAAACTTTTAATGAATCTCAGAGACAAGGCTAAAGCTAAGCATCGTGTTACTAGAAACGAACAGGACTGGATATACTATAAATCCCTCCGTAATTTAACTACCAACACCTTTAACTTTGAAAAAAAGGCATACTATGATTTCGCTTTCCGTTCGCAAAATAGAGCTATTTTCTGGAAGCGTCTCGGCCTTTTAGGTATGGAAGAAAAAGGTACCCCGGCTTCTTTACCATCACAATTCAACAACCCTAATGTAATTAACGACTATTTCCTTGATTCTTGTAATGATCCCTGCACGGCAAATATGAGTGAAACGGTTGATTATTACCTAAATAATATCCGGTTTTCGTCCCAATTCTCCTTGCAACCTGTGGCTGAGAGCGTGGTTGCTGACATGATTTCCAATATAAAATCAAAGGCTTATGGTAGCGATGGATTAAATATCACTATGATCAAACTATGTAGTCCTGTTGTTATTCCCTTTATCACTCACGTGATTAACTCTTGTCTGGTTGAGGGTGTATTTCCAGATGCATGGAAAAATGCTATTGTATGTCCGTTACCTAAAATTAAGAATCCTCAAGAGTTACGTGATTTAAGGCCCATAAGCCTTTTACCGGTTTTGTCTAAGGTTTTGGAGAGAGTAATTGCGGTCCAGCTGAAGGAATACCTCACGACATTTAATATCCTTCCACCTACCCAGTCAGGGTTTCGAGCTAATTTCAGTTGTGAGACCGCTCTCCTTAAAATTACGGACGATATTTTGGAGGCGACTGACAAGGGTATGGTTACGTGTTTGGTATTACTTGACTACACTAAAGCTTTTGATACTGTTAATTTTGAAGTCCTGACATCTATTCTAAAATATATTGGGTTTGATGGTGTATCTGTCTCTCTGTTTCGCAGTTATTTGGGTAATCGCACACAGGCCGTTAGGATTGATGATCAATTTTCGGATAGGCGCAATGTATGTAGTGGTGTACCGCAAGGCTCTATTTTAGGCCCCTTATTATTTACTATATATACTTCCGATCTGCTTTCTAACTTAAAGCACTGTAACTTTCATACATACGCTGACGACACGCAACTGTATTACAGTTTCGCTGCATCTAATTGGAGGCATGCTTGTGATAACATTAATAGCGATCTTGCTCTTTTGTATAAAAGATCATCGCAGCACAACCTTGTCTTAAATCCCGCGAAATCTAAATTTATTCTTTTCGGTAGCAAGAAAACCTGTCAAAACCTATCTAATGTGTTTCGTGTTGAAATTAATAATGTTAAAATTCCAATTGCCGAGAAGGCTAAGTGTCTTGGTTTAGTTATTGACAATTCATTTAGATATAGGGATCATGTTTCTAATTCTATCCGTAATGCGTATGCTAATCTTAAAAGATTGTATCCACACCGTCATGCCCTTAGCGAGCAAATCAAGAAAAACCTGTGCGAGGCATTTGTTTTATCTCAATTTTCGTATTGTTTACCAGTCTATCATGCTTCTTTAGATTATATGACTAGAAACCGTATACAGAAAGTTCAGAACGCCTGTTTAAGATTTATATATGGCGTGCGGAAATTCGATCACATTTCTCACAAGTTGAGAAGTGCTTCTTGGCTCAATATGTATTATCGACGTCGCTTGCGGACTCTGGCTCTGTATCACAAGATACTTTCATTTAAAACACCTCCATACTTATATCGCAAGATTCGGTACAGAACCGATGTTCACAATTTGCAGACCAGATTTCGAGGTAAATTATCACCGCCACCTCACAGATCTAGTTTGTACCAGTCTTCTTTTACTTATCAGATATATGTCTGTTATAATGGTTTGCCAGAACATGTAGTTACGGGATCTTTGGGTCTGTTTAAAAAATAATTTACGGAAACTTCTCTTTGCTGAGCAGGGGGGTGGTTGATGCTTGCGTAGTAGACTTTTTATAAACAATGAATGAAATACTTTTAATGTGCATGGCGGTTTTCGTTGGGGTGGAAGCTATTGAGGAGGAGTGATTTTAGCAGTAATTGTGGTGGTTATATTTACTGTAGTGTCGTACGCATTGCCTTATTTGAGTGTGATTGTTTCATATTAGATTAAGTTGAAAAGCAGCCTGGCTGAACTTCGCCTTAGAGTTACGCAAATATCCCATTTATTTTTTTTATATTGTCTTTTATTTGTTATTATTCTTCTTTCTTTGCGTAATAAAGACTATTATTATTATTATTATTATTATTTGTAAATAAGAACACTAAGTTAATACGGGTTTATACTCAATAATCTTGACTGAACTGGCGCATCCACCAAATCTTTGCAGCATACTTTTAGTCCGGTTTATTAGAAGAGATGTACAAACATTTTCAAATTGAAATTTTAACAGAATTTTTATTAGTTAGTCGCGTCAATCTAATTATCTAAAAGTAATTACCTTTAAGTGTTCGTTTTTACTTTTTCGCTTGATGTAGACATCCTATTTTAAAAATTGATTATTTAAATAATTCATAATATTTAAGTTTACGTTTTGTTCTAAATATATCAACTGTAAATGAACGCCTATGTCTGCTACCCATTTACTAATATAACGTTAGGATGCTATTGCATTTTTCATTTCAGTTCACATCGTACTGTGACAGGCGATCAATTGAGAAATTCATATTGGCCAAACGGTTCGGAATGAATTCGTAGGTGTTCCCTTTGTGTGTGTGTGTGTGTGTGTGTGTGTGTATGCGCGCGCACTTTGTTATACAAATGTATTAAAAAAAAACTGTGTGACCTAAGAAAAAATGCGTTAAACATTTTACGCTTAAAACCAAAGCTCGCTTTGCAGTAAAATATTCCTAACTGATAAATGCATACATTTGTTGGTAAATTTTTGCTTAGGCGGCGTGTATCCCATGGGCTAGTAAATAGGATGCTCGGTGATGTTTTGAAAACGAATAGAAATTTTAAAATTCTGAAAATTTGAAATAAATCTCCGGTAGGGGACGCATTATGTGGTATTGTTTTCAAGGTTACATGTACCACCACAAAGGGAGTTAGTTAACTTATTTTTTTTATCAAAGACTCTACTTCTTATTCGATTTTTAGAGTCTGTGACAGGTTTGTGACAATTTTTGATATTACTGTTATCATCATATCTGTTACACTTTTTGAGATACCGCTAGCATTCAGAAGTCTAAGATTTACCTAGGTATTTTACATTTGCTTACCAGTAGGAGAATAAAATTCGAATTAACCCGAATAAATTAATAAATATTTTATAAAATTAATGATAACGTATGGTATTCAGTGAAACTAGTATGGCAACAATACATGGGTATCACTAAATTTCCTAGAAACGTTTAATAAAACTTAGAGAAAATATTATGGGACAAAATACTGTAACGTACGAGTTTAAATAATTACACCGGCGATATATTTAATAAAAGGTATTTATCTTAACACTTAAAATCTATAGGAAATAAAATAACACTACTAAAAATACTAGTTACTAAGTAACTAAATACTACTTGCCGCGCTGAGCCCCGGAGAAATCTAATGTTCGAGTGGATTCGCGCCAGAAGTTTCCATTGCGAATTGACGCATGGTTTACTAGCGCCCTTTAATGCGCAGGCTCGTGATATAGGAGATGACGTCATCTGTCGGCACGGTTGGAAATTCCAAATTTCAAATTTAAAAATAGGCGCGAGAAAGAAAATTGAATATCGTTGGGGGCTTTCTGACAGTTAGGTACATCACGTTCACGTTTTTAAACATCAACACATTACGATATAATTGTAATCTTTTGAGAATCTGGTCAAAATGCAAGAACAACGCAATCATAGCAAGCCAATAGATATCTACTTGGCGGCATCCTGGTAAAAATACATTTGTACGTGTGGTGCCCATATTACAAAATACTGGTAATTTTTTGGAAGGTAAAAGGTAAGAACCAAGAACAATAGCCACAAAAGTAAGTGTTGCTTACAATCTGTATAATCTATTGCCTAAGACTGCGCTATATCTGATTAATGTATAAAAATATTAAAAAATAAGTAAATCAAAATCGTATAAAGTTAAAATTGTTGGCAATTAATGTTATTTATTTTCCACATTACTTTTCTGTTTGCATTTGTGTGGTTTGGTTTAACTTAAGTTTTAAAGAATAAAATTCTGCTTTACTTTCTTCACGTAATACCATCTGTTAACATTAATTCAGAAGAAAGACTTCTAAAAGCAATCAATATCTCAAAAGTATTTTCTTTTTGTCTGGTGGGAGCCGTCTGACATAGTCTAGTCACTGCGGCCTTTTGTTTTTTTTTATTCGATTCTCCAATTTCGGTGCCCTTTAGACTGAAGTCTAGTTCTGCTATAAATATAAGCTCCATAATCAGTCCTCAGTTCATGGTAAGTCATGATCATAAAGTTAAATATGTCGATTGAATAATTAAATCCTTCGACATATCCTTGTACAATGACAGCTCTGCGATCAAAGTTGGTTAATGACAATATTCTTAAATATTTCTGGATACTTCGAAGGTTCTACTATAAACTAGTTTACATTCGATACCATAGAGTCCTTACCTTGCCCATACTGGTTCCCTGCTGAGCTAAATTCAGGGCTAGTGTCCTTGACTTCTTTGGAAGGTTTTGGGATTCATTAGTAGCTAAATCCGTGCGCTTTCAAAGATTGATGAGATATAGATGCATTTGCCTTGAATTCAGTTCTTGCGCCTTGGACGTGGAAGGTCATTTATAATACTCTTCCAGTGAAGATTTTCTTCGCAAATTGCATAAAATTGATGCTCCCAGTCGAAGTAACTGTACGTCATAATTACGAGTTGTTTTTAAACCAGATCCATCTGCTCTTGATTCATTGTTTTTCCCAGATGACGTTTGTCCATTATCTGTAAATCTGACGCTGCCTCCTTGAAACTTTCATTGACTTCCTTCGAGGTTTGTGATAGTGTCTTCGTGAGTCTTCGTCAAGTCTTTTTTAACTCTCGATACTCAACTTATTACCCTTAGTGGTTTGGCTTATGCTTCCCACCTTCGGTTTATCTTTTTCTCTGTCTTTGCGATTTAGATTCTGTCTTCCGCTCGATTGGGATATCTGTAATAGAGGCGCTTTAACAGTTGTTTTTCACCCGGCCCAGAAGAAGGCCTCATCATGGCTTGAGACAAGAATTGATGGAGTTTTGGGTGATAGATAGTCATATAAAAAATAATCACAAATCGTCGTGAATTATAAAAATCAAATAAAAATAGGCTATTATACGCATCCTGTCAATGAAATGAATCTATGTATACTCTATTTGAATCAATGTAAATGCTGTTGTATAACACAATACTTTATGGTTTATTAAAATAAGAAATTATATTCATTATAACAAAGGCCATGCGTGGGCTGTATCTGGATTTTTTTGGCCCGGCTCGTTCGCACCTTTACGTAAACCTGTACAATTTGGTAACTTTTATATATTTAAAGCTACCCCGAAGAAATTACTTTACCTGCACAGTATTTACGTAATAATAAAAGGAATACATCTATTTAGAATATGAAATGGTAATTTACAGTTCAAATTTACATAGCCATTTAATAACTGTAATATGTCAAGCGTTACAAATACCAGTTAGTATAAACACAAAATTGTAAATATTTTTTGCTTCTTTTTTTTTTAATGTAGTACATGTAATTGAGTCAACAATTCGTTTCAAAATATTTATGGGATATGATTATAACTTCTTTATGTACATACAACGAAAAAAGAAAAATTGCTCCTACATTCTGTAGTAGGTACCTTAGTACTTCGGGCGTGGTGTGATTAATTAAATTACCATGTACCCAATAACAATTGTAATTGAGTTTGATATAGAAACTTCTGAATCGATAGCAATGTTACAGAACATAAAAAATAGACATATTACAAATAAACAGTCGGTATTTTATTAATAAACAGTTTTATATTATTTATAATAATTATGATACATAGTGTATGAGAGAATATATCTTATGTTAGTAGTGTAAATTAAAAATAGAGAACAAATATAATAATTACAAGGATGCTATGGTATACCAAATTATATAAAATCACGAATTATTGTAGTTGTAACCAAACTAATAAAGCATATAACTTCTCACTCATTGTAATATCTTTCGTTTTGATTTTGTTCCTTAGTTTTGGATGTACCACCCGCAATATATAGGTTCATCTCACCCAAAACTAGATGTTTTATATACGCAAATAGGGACAGTATAGCAGGTTGGACTCAATATGCGTTGACATTATAGACGCTTACATTTTTATCTACTTATTTCCTTGCGTATTGATACATGTAAGTATACTCTTATTTATAATATCTTCTTTGTGTTCTGTTTGTTCTTAAGTGAAAAATATTTTTTTAGTAACGGCAATTCTTACAAAACAAATGGCATATGTGTGTGTGTGTGTCCAACTTGTTCAAAAATTTTACTGTATAATTGCTGTAAATTATTTTAACCTCTGCATGCCGTAAAAATATTATGACAATTCGATTCGAGGTTGCCGAATCGTCCAAGCAGCTGCAAATTATTATTTACATTACAAGCGATCAAATCCCTTAAACTAACACGTATACTAAATTAACCGTAGTCCTTGTCCATACTATAATGTGGTGAGCTTCCGAGCTGGATTCGCGTTTTGGATCCTTTTCTGGCCGACGTTTTGTCTACACTCACAAGGGACATTTTCAGAGCTGCTGCTACTGTTGTTGACCTGAAACTAAAAGACCAACACAGCAGGAGCGACTTATATAGCGGTAATAGTTACAGATCAGTGAGTTGTAATGGTTACGGATCAGAGGTGCGTGACGATTGTGATTAGGTTGATTGGAAAAGAGGAGGCACTTCCAGGTGTTATTTAGAAGGTAACCGTGCTCAGGGTTCAGATTATTGGGTTATTTATGGATTTAAATGGATTCTCAAATTTTACGGCTATAGTAGTGAGGATCATAGGATAGGATTTGGACAGAGTTGAATCGGATTTGGTGACCCATCTGCAGAATATGCTGAGCACGTGCAGGCTCAGCTACGCACAGGGCTCCAGTACAACGTATGTTCTGCAACATGAGTGCTCATCGAACGCATTGTTTCACCAAATAAACACAGTATGAAGTTTAAAAAATTCGAAAGGGTCATGGTTTTCGGTTTCGGTTTTGATGTTGTGGTAGGACAGAATTTTTTCTATCGGTAACACCTTGGATATGGGAAAGATAGGCAGTGGATTGATGTCGAGTAAGTTGTGTTTCGAATATATATTCTATAGCATGGAGGTATCGATTTGTGGTACGTTGAATCTGGTGTCTAGGATACTTATTTTTGATTAGGTTATCGGTAACAAGGGATAGATAGATCCCTTTGGATAAGGAATTTGGTTTGGATATGGCAATGCCTCTTTGAACAAAGGAATTTGTAACTGCTCTTCTGGGCAAGATGGTGATGTGGAAAGGCATTTGGGTAACGGTGAGAATGCGTAAGTTTGCGGTAAACGGAATGTCCCAAAGAACCATCATAGCGGCGATTCACTAAGACATTTAGGAAAGGAAGAGTACCGTCCGACTCGACTTCCATATGATTTTTAATGAATAAACTATGTTGGGAATTAAGAAATGTGAGGAAATTGTTTAAAGGATCACGTCCATGTGGCACCAGATTATCAACGTATCTGAACGAACATTTCGGTTTGTGGGAATAAGGAATTAGGATTTGTCGTTCAAATGTCTCCATAAAAATACTGGAAATAATAAGAGAAAGTGGGACACCCATGGCTGCACTTGTTGGTAGTAACGGCAACGGAACTGGAAATAGGTTGAAATAACACACATTTCCACCAAGTCAGCTAAGTCATCGAGTTGTAGATTGGAAGATATGATTTCACTGATTGAATGGATAGTATCGGATATAGGAATAAGGATTCCACGCCGGAGCTAACAAGTAAATCCTGGGGATCTACTGTCAGTCCGTCAGTTTGTGAATGAAATTTCTGGTGTTTTGGATAAAGGAATCACTGTTGCCAGTGTAAGCAGTTTTTGAGGATATCGGATAGGTTCCTATATCCGATACTATCCATTTAATCTGTCCTAAAATCCTATCTTCCAACCTCCAACCCGATGACTTAGCTGACTTGGTGGAAATCTGCTTGAAGAAGATTGAAGGACGTAATGGGCTTAACGGGCCATACCGGCTTTATGGGCCGAACGAGCATGATGGGCCCAGTGGACCGAGCCCCTTATTACAAATAAGCCCAGCCTGGGTCCCTATATGAAACTTTTAGTTAACACGTTTGACATGAAATTTCCCCATTTGATTTGTTGTCAACCCAGGTGCGTAACATTTTTATATACTGGAATCCTCTAATTTGTTCTCCGTTTACGTTTATGCCGATCAAACTGTCACACGTTTTCCTAAAATATGTGAAACCAGTTTCTCTTAATTTAGTCCTATATCATTTTTAATACTGCAGCTGACCATGCTTTTTTTTGTTGTCGCTTCTTGCAAGTCGTTCGCTCTACAGACAACTGTAACATCATCATTAGAAATTAACAGTGCCACTATCTGCCATATTAGCACATAATATTAAAAATTATTGGACCAAAGGAGGCTCAATATTAAACGCTGAGGCACTCCTGTTTTAAGCACCCCAGTTTTAGGTATACCTCACCCCCCTTTGCAGGTTTGATGCAAATACTCTATGAGTGAAATAGGATGCGGTTAATTTGTATGCATTTTCCATAACTCCATACTTCATCAACTTTTCTAATAAAAGTTTATGGTTGATGAAGTTAACTAAAGTCAAAATAAATGCTCGCAGTAGCGAACCCGCCAGCTACGCTCTTCGTTATATCATGGGTCGATTTATAGATAGCTGTTGCGATAGATCTGGCACGTAAGAAAGCATGTTGGTGTTTAGAATTCCAGCAGGCGATTGTATACAGGGCATTTTAATTTAAGCTAGCCCAACTAAAATAACTCCTTATCTGCTGTGATTTGTGAGAAAGTTTTCGAAACCTGTCAACTGTCATATAATAATAATAACAACAATGATAATAATAATAAATGTCTTTAATGTGTAAAGGAGATAATTACAAAAATAAATTATTACATATTTTGACTCTTACATATAAATTTAAATTTGCCGAGCGAAAAAAAGTACCGAGCTATATATAATATAAACAAAAAAAAATTAATGGTCTCCCCTGCACAAAATCAAGGCGGGGTTCAGAAAGCAAGCCGAAGCGTGCCCCTGCTTTACCAGCCAAACCTTACTGTGTATAAAAAAGAAAGAAAATCATTCGTTTCTTGCCTACACTCTATAACTAAACTACCTTAATTATCCTGTACATTGTTATTGTATTTTCTAACCTGTGATACGTCTACCATTTATATATATGCATATATAAAAAGAAAAAAAATACTCTGTACTCATGGCATTAACTATTTGTGTGAAATTTTAGCACTGATGTTTGAGACTCATAGCACTGATTCTCAAACATATACTGTGCGTATTTTTTTTAAATAAAAGATAAAGGTTTCAGGGAAAAGTAGTGAGCGGGGAGATCATTATAAGACTTATATATGTCGTAGGAGAAACTGCTTTCATAAATAGAGGTTCTATGTTTCGGTGCGGAAATTAAAAAGTTATGGCGAGTATTTATATTGTGTAAATCTCTTCGAAATTTTTATTTTATTGTAAAGATAGTACGGTGTTTTGTTATTAATGATTTTATGAAAAAATACCAAAGATTGCACCCTCCTACGATTTACCATGCACAGCCATTGAAGGCTTTCCACCTTGTGAGATACAGAATCAAATTTCTTTATTCCGTATATCAACATGATACAACAATTCTGCACCCGTTGCACCCGACTGGAGGTGACAGCGTCCAAAGCCGGATGATAGATCGGAACACAGTAATTGAATTGTGACACCATGAGATGTTCGCAAAGTTTTTTCTTCATCTGAACCGACAAGAAATGTCGATGAGGGTAGATTTGTTTAAGACGTATGAATGGGTTCTTGATATATTGGTTTATTTGTTCGTTATATCTAAGTGAGTTATCGAGAAATAACCCTAGATTCTTCACATGATGCTTAACAGGTATGTCCGAGCTGCGGACCTTAATCTTGAAAACATTTTTAAGATTATCACAATTTTTCCCTTTACTGATTAGCAGTACGCACGATTTTTTCGGATTGAGTTCAAGGCAATGTTTTTAGAAAAGTCATAAATATTGAATGTCACAGTTTATCTGCCTCACGGCGTCCGACCAAAACTCCACAGTGAAGGAGTGATACAACTGGAATTCATCAACGTAGACATGTGCTTTGCAGAATTTAATACTACTTGAGGCCTGTGGAAGTAGTACACTGCTTAATCTGTACCCGTTGACTATGGTTAGCAAAAATCATCAAATAGCAAAATCTATATATTTTAATATCAGCGTAAGTTGATCATGGTATACCATATCGAAATCTTTGCTGAAATCCAGTGGGATAAGTGCAGGCATCAAATTATTATCAGTAGGTGTTAGCAACTCATCAGTGGTTGAGGCTAGTGCAGTGGTACAGCTAAATCCTTAGCGAAAACCGGATCGGTGATCAAGAAAAATATTTTTTGGTTAAGATATTCTAAAATTTATTCTTTGAGAGAAATTTCTAAAACTTTAGACAGTGTTGGTAATATACTTATAGGTCTCAAGTCAGAAAATTCCGCAGGATTGTTTACTTTAGGTGAAGGTTTGATCGGAGCCTGCTTCCAAATTGATGGTAAAACTCCCTCTGTTATGCAAACATTAATGAAAAGTTTGCAAGTTTTTTACAGTAAGAAATTAATAAATCAATGTATCTCTGCTAATAACTGTAATGATTAAGAGGAATTTTTCCCAAGAAAAAATTTCTCCTCACACAGGATTCGAACCTACACGCTTTCGTTTACCGGACAAGTGCTCTATCAATTAAGCCTGAGAGGAGTGTCTAGATTGGAGCGATAAATCGACCTATGTCGATATTAAATCTTGAAAGGCCGGCAGGATGGCTAATATACAAAATTTGCAAGTTTTTACAATAAGAAAGCTCCGTCAATAATTAGGAGTCCTATGAAATGATCGCCAATGATACCAAAATCATTTCATTCTAATCGTGTTTTGTTACATAGCTTGCAAATCATACATTTTTTTGCTTACTGTTTAAAAAAATGACTTTTCGATACATGTTGCAGTGAAGAGGATAAAAGTCCATTTGAATAAGTTGTAACAAGACTCTATTCAAATTTTAAGGGTGGGGGCTGTTGGGCTCCCAAGGGCTTATCTTCAAGCTTGTCATTAAAAGTTGCCCTTTTATGATATGACAGTTGACAGGTTTTGGAATTTTATTTAAATCGCATCAGGTAATGAATTATTTGAGCTGGCTTGTTTCAAGTAAAATTCTCTGTGTAATATTCTTAAATAACTTAATTCGTAATTCTCAAAACAAGATTCCTAAACTGTGAAACTATTAGTAGAAAAGGCACCCCATGTTCATTGATTACACAAGTTGTATTGGCAAACATAAGGCACCTCTCACATTAGTAGCAAACTCGCGGCAAACTGGCGATTAAGCTTATTAAATAGGAATTAGTTATTGCGTCGCTGCGAACATGCGGGCTGGCCTTTGTAAAATGAACTATTAATTCCAATGTATATTCATCAAGTACACCTATATATATTTTGCATTTAAGTGAAATGTCGGACACGTACCGTTGTTTGTGTGAGAAAGTACCGAGGATTCAACTAATCCTTGCTACTCTCATAATTTAGGTAGACCTGCGTTTAATCTTCGTATTTCAGACAAAGGAGCGGTTGTCCCGCGTTAAGATCTCGCGACCGTACAGAGGGCTTGGCTGCTCGTAGCCGAAACAAATTAATGCGTCGACCTTTTCGGGGGGAGCACCCGACACTTGCGACTCAACAAATGGAATACGTTAAACAAAATATATTAGGGATCATTCGGATTTCGTCGTGTATGATTTAGAGGGGCCTTGCAGGTGATTTACGCCGTGTGTTAGTAAATTATAACGTCAACTGTGTGAATTCATTGGAAATTTGTTGCTGAAATTTGATTTGACGTATAACGACGTCAGAAAAAAGAAATGAACCGTGCTTTTATGCAGGAAAAGGACATGGGATGATTATAAAGAAGATGATGATGATCATAAAGAAGAGCTTAAGTTAACTTTGGCGAATGAATTAATAGAATATTAGGTTATCACTTTGTATAGGTACATATTTGCGTAAGCATAGATTGTTAGAGCACGAACAAGTAAATTTGGCGTGGGGAATATATATGCGAACTAATTTACTAAAACCCAGCCTCGCATCTTCACTTTGTTTGACAGCTTCGCACACTATCATGTTTGGTTTCGGTGGACTTGCAAATTTGATATTGTGTTTTGTTCTTGCTATTCCTCGTTGTTTGTATTATCACAGGTATTATAATTTTGAATATTAAAAATAGTCCTTTTTTTTTAAAAAAGCATGCATTAAAATTTGTTGTAGAGCAAATTATTAAAAGAGTTGCTACAACGACTGGTAACTCCAAAAGGACTATATTACATATAAAAAATAAACTATATTTGGTCACTAATACGCCACTCCACAAGTTCTACCACAATTACGAAACGTAAAGTGTCTCTGATAATGTTGTTCAAGTTACAACCTAAGTAATAATAATAATAATAATAATACAAGTCTTTATTGCACACCATTTAAATACAAGAACACAAAGCAATTACTACATTAGTGCAATCTGTAGGCGAGGCTCAGATAAAATCTGCTATCTAACCTACGCGAACTAAAATTAAAGTTATGCGCTTAATGCTTAAAATTAAAACAGAACTAGACTCGTACATATATTAAAACTAATATAACATTCTTCGACAGAGAAAAGAAGCGATACGAAAAGGCCAACCAAAAATAAAGTATGTATATATATATATATACGTAATATCTTCAGTGTGTGATATATATAAATGAGTACAACATACTAATAACAAACATAGATAAATCAGCGCACACCAACAACAATAAGACAAAAACAGTAGAGAGACCAACCATCAACCACAATAAAGATTTCGCAGTTTAAAACGAAACGCCGAAACTGACAAATCCTTCCAAGAGTTTTCAATTTTATTATACTTAATATATATATTATAGGAAAAAGATCGTGTAAATTGTGCAGTTCTAAATGAAGGGGGAGAAATTAAGCCCGCGAAATCTAGTGGTAATATTATGTATATCAGATCTAAAACGAATTTTATTATACAGGTAAGGTGGGGATTTATGCAATAAAATTTTATGGTAAAGAGTTAAGGTCTGTACCTCACGCCTAGACACCATGTTTAACCAACCTAAATCTTTTAATTTATGAGAAACTTAGTACGAACTTAGTACGTAAAGAAGTACGAAATTGATAACTATGGAGTAGCTATGGGTCACAAAGTTTTGAGGTTATCCTCATATCGCTGTGACTTTATTCCAGTTGAATTGGTTTGGAGCATACTTAAGAGATCAGTAATCTCACGAAATGTCTATAGAAGTTGTGATATAGAGTCATAAATCCAACAAACATTTGCTGAAATTATTCCAAATTTATGATTAACAAAGTGCGAAAAATGTGTTAGGTAAAAGAATTGAGAACGAGTGTATCAAATCTGCACACAGAAGAACAGCAATAACTTATTAGGTCTTTGTAGTATGTACCTAAATTAGTAAAACAAATGGTAATTGCAGTTTCTTTTTTTTTTAAATTTTTCAATAAACATATTTTTTAATTAATACAACTTTGTCAGACCTGAGTTGGGTAGTGTAATTCGGGCCTAAATTAAAGACTTCCAGGATTTGAATTGATTCTTGTTCGTATTTAGCAAAAGGTAAACCAAGTTTTCTGATGCTGTATTTTTCCATCCTCATTATTGAAGCTCACTTCAACTTTGAGTTTTAGAAACACTCAGAACGGATACTGGTGCAATGAACTGGACTTGTGCGCTTCTGTTTAACCAGTTGGGCAGTCATATCATTGTTTTAACGTGATAGTTAGGAACAGAGGTAAAATATACTAATAGATGAAAAAAAGGCACTTAAAAAGACGTAAAAATTAGATAAACAACAATTGCTATACCTACATAATTAATAATATTTCATTTTCACCAAAAATATACTTTCAGATCAAATTTTTATTAAGAAAAAACTACCAATCCTGAAAATAACTGGCCAGTGAATGCTGTTTTAGGTGTTTCATTGTAAAATTGTGTTGTCTATCACTTAATATATTCCTGAATGCCAAAAAAGCTTCTATATGCCGGCATCATTTTGTAATTAATATTCATAATAAAATCAGTAACAATTTTGTCATTTAAAGTTGATGCAATTTTCTATAAAGTATGGAATAAGGTGAAGTCAGGTAAGTGTGTAGTAAAAATTGCATAGTGTGAAGAAAATGTAACAGTGTTCACATAATAAGACATTTTGATAAATTTTACACATAGAACTACGTAATATATGCCCAGTTGTAAGCCTTCAATAGATACGCCTAAAAAAAATAAATTTTAAATACTGTCAATACCGCATTTTATATATTAATAGCATTATCCTTTCGGCCGTTCGGCCAAGAGTGTAATACTATACTGATGCTTTTTTAATAAGGTATGATAAATTTACAAGATACTACGTTAGGAGATGTGAATTTTTATTTGTAAAACTAGTATAAAGTTTAGTACATTAGTAATATAACAGAGGACATCCATATTTTAATTTTGAAAATAAATGTAGCCAAACTACACACTTACCCCGGTTACACAATTACCTCACTTTACCTTACTTCATTTTTACGTAGACTACATGCTTACTGCTTTGAAAATCTTTAATTAAGTGTAGTGCAGTAACTACACTGTTGAAAATATTACGGTGTTGGCGTTAATTTTGCGCTAGTCAAATATTTTAGTGTTGATTTTTCCAAACTTTGCCAGACGAGTTGACTACGCGTATTTAATAGAACAAAAATTACTAGAATTTTGTGTGAATTCTTTGTTCAGATATGAGGATTGACTATTTTTCTAGACATTCAGAAGCGTCAACCAATCAGAATTTTTCCCTTGGATAGAAATATAGAAACCCCACCTATTCTAATACAGTATTGCATTATACGCACCACCTGCATTGCACGTATATCTGTTTTCGTGTTTGATTCTCCGTATTAACATATCCAAACAAACCACCAAATGTGACTGACTTGCAAAGCGTAACCTCGTGTTATTAAACGTTAATTCCAGTGGGCATAAAAAAATTCAACATCTTAAAGATGTATTGGGAACATCTATTTACGCAATTAGTTTAGACTTGAATCAAATAGCATAAACATTCACTTAATTTTATAATGGTTCTCAAAAAATCATTTTAAAATTGGTACGTTTAGTTGAAACCAAAACTTGTGAATGAGTGGTTTTGCATATCTATAATTGAGAAAACGTCTTAAAGAGCGAATATTATAGCACTAAGAAATAGGAGTTGCATATTAAAAAGACGTTGTGTTTAGAGAATGGTGTTAAAACACCCAATAGATCGCATTTATTTAGTTAAGCAGCTAGTAAATTTGTCTAGTTTAGATCAAATAAAATGTGTCTAGAAGTATTTTATAATTCCACGTGTCAGTTGGACAAAATAACCCCTTAGCAATAGACAATACTTGACTATCTTTGCTCGTCAAATTTAAACTTCTATTGTTCTCGACAAAATAACACGAGAAGAGTGTGGACCTCTCCTGACTATTAAATTAGTCAAAAAAGTGTTAAAATTTTCAACAGTGTAAGGGCGAATCCTGCATCTCCATTAATTTTGTAGAATTACTTACATATTACATAACTGTAACAAGTTTTTATAAATGCTAATTTGTAAATCTACTTCATTAGGTACGGCTTTGCACTCTTGCATAAACTCTGCATTACTAGTTGTTGGGGTAATGGAGTAGTTGGTAATCTTTCCAAGCTTCAACAAATATTTGTGTGCCACATCTTATTTATTTATTTACTAATGGACATTGCAATCTTATGGTTTCGACTAATCAATTATGTGTGCTTACCAAGTGCAATGAATTAAATTTGGATAATATAAACATATGTGATCTTTGCTGAAATAACATACATAGTGTCAAAAAACCGATTTTTGCCTTAAGACCGGTTCCGAATAACTGAATAACATACAATAGATAAACGCACTGAAATGAATATTTAATCCTATCAATCACACATAAATGATTTAAATCAACGAAAACAAAAGAAACCAAACTAGAAAAAAACGAATATTTTTTTTTTAATTGAAAATCCTCTTACAGCTTTTGAAAATTTAAGCACGTTTTGCTCTAAAGCTTGTTTCCGTAAGTCTTATTTCCGCGTCACACATATCTATTGATTTTTAATCTAATTTTCAACGATTCCAATCGCACTAGAGCTTTCGATTAGTCAGTGCCGCTATGATATAATTAAAATCGGAAATAAATGGCGGCACTTCGTCAAACAGAAATGACCATTACACCTCGAATTTTCAATGGGAAAATTGATGTACTCATTGATGGTGTTCGGATTTTCGGTTAACGTTCTGTTGCTCTCTGTGCAAATTGAAAATATGAGGGTAAATTGGAAATCGCGACAGAAATGCAGTTGTTTTTCTGTGTACGTTCGATCGAATCAAAATAAAATTCCATTGTAACCTTTATAGTGTCAGTTGAAGTGGATTGCTGCTGCGAAGACTCCGTTATAATTGTTGTGTCTAATACCCAGATGGCAGAGGGTAGTTATTAAACGTCCTTTTAGATATTTATACATTCTAATTATTATCAGAATATTCTAAAAATATTTAGAATGTTTATATTCATATATAATTATTCCCAGGGTAGTTTGAAAGAATAATCTAAAAATATGTATTTTCGAATATTCCAGTAATATTATGTATAATATAGATATTCTAGGATTATTCTAAGAAAAGCCCTAAAGCTTATCTGAAAATTAAAAGACCTAAGCCTTTTCAAACGTTTAATAAGGAAAAAAAAACATTTCAAAGCGTAACTTCAGAACAACATTAAGGTTCAAACTAGCAATAAGTAACGTTGTACTAAAGAACTACTTAAGTGGGTTTACTTTGACTTTACTAGCAATATGATTTCGTATGAATGAAGATTTTAGTAAAATCTCTGACACACACCTTCTATATTTGACGAATATATGCTAATTAATGATATTTGAATAATTTTTACTTTTCCCTAATTTCATGTTGAGGTTGGTAATGGTGTTAACTTTCATATTCTATGTGTGTTTAAAGAAAAATATATTATAGATACACTTCACTGTTTACCCAACTTGAGGTTTCAACTTTCGTATGTATGTGTTATAAGATGGTACAATTTTCGGAGAAGCCCTCTTTGCAAAGTGCTAAACATTTCAATAGGAAATTTCTATGAACGCTGCCAAGGCGAAGAATAAGTATAGATTTTACAAAATGCAGGATGATATCTAGTACGCGCAGTGTCGAGTATCTACCCGCAAAGCAATATTTTCTTATAAATTCTCTTTATATTCCCTGCTCGAAGTTGGTCGGGGAGAATCTAACGCGACTTCAAACTGAAGTTATTTAAGTGACTTTATTCGAATTTTTGTTTATTTACATTTCCAATGTTGCGCGCACTTTCTGGCCGACGAAATCAATATTTAACATCCACTAGAGACTATGTACGTTTTGAATGTGACCGCCATGAAATTACATCTGTTTTTTCTTTTTGAATTGCCAACTTCAGCACCTTCTCGTTATTGTCACTACCACCCACACATATAGAACTACTGTGTGGCGAAAGTAAATTACCACACAAAATCGATATTCGACAGTCTATCGGTAAATAAAGAGTATAGATAGCAAGGTATTTTCGCCAGTATATTTAAACGGTATACAGGGTTACCAAAAAATTTGGCCACATTGCCCTAGCGCTGAGATGAGTTAAATTTGCCCACCCATCCATGTAACGCTTTTATGTAACAAATTTTGTGCTACGTATTGCTAGAGTTTATTTTATTCTGTTTTCGATAATGTCCAGTTTGGGATTATTCGAAATATTGACCAATTGACAATCTTTAATGATCTGCTTTAGGTCTTTTTGTTGTGATGCCAAATAAGAAGGGCTCACGACAGATGGCTCTAAAACGTACTACGTCGTAAGAGCTGAAATATGTGCAAAAAAGCCTATAAAGATTGTTTCGGTACAACATAACATAACACTTGAAGTGTTCTTATTCTAAGTAAATAACTTTCCTATGATTATTAATAATTTAAATAATATACTAATTTTAGGGCAGAAAATATCAAAATTGTAAATCTACTCACTTCGCTGCCACAACAATTTGTATCCAGGCTTTCTGATAACGCTGTATATCGTTTAAAACTATGCTTGATGTGGCGGTTAACAGAAAATTGAAGACGAAAGAAAGCTTTCTCAATAACCGGAAAGGATTCGCAAGTGAAGTGTGAAAGAAACATTATTCAAGTCCCATTAATATCGACATGATTCCTGGGGCTTTTTCAAGGCTAGGCAAGATTCCTATTCTGATAAATGATATGAATCGTACGGTGAATACTAAGTGGACCGGGTGTGGACGCCTGTACTACACAAAACGCAAAGTTATTACATATATCAAGTATATTTCCGGGTCCAACTCGGGTGTGGACGACGGATAATATAGCATTTCTCATATTTGGGAACGATTTATATTCAAGTGCACATTCTCACTTTCTGCTTGTCTTTTTTTGCGATGTTTGGGAGAGGGGACGTATATATTATACAATGATGCAATTTATTTATTTCCAAAATTCCATGTACCTCAAGGAAATACAATTATAAATTTTAGTGTAGAGTAATAGCTGCCAACAACATAAGGCCACATAAAATATTTTCCACGAAATATGTAACGACAATGACTGGAATGTAGCTCACTGGTTTAACAGGTTATATTAGATTAAAGTTTGAATAGCTGTGTATATCCAATTTTGCACTTTCAATTAGATCTAACCTTCTTAAGAAATACTGCTCCAGGTAGCTGTCTAGTCTTGGGTTTTCTGAGTCCAGTATTAGAGACCTTGCTCTTGTATTGTCCTCGCAATGGCATATAATACTATATTTTTTTTGCCGAGATAATGAGGGACATATGTTTATTCAGTTTGTAATGGCGTCGTTGTAACATCTTCCGATTTTTTTATTCAAAACGTTTTCTTTTCGTCTTTTGTATTATCCATCTGGTATCTTTTCTATTAATATTTGTAATTCTTATGTATCCGTTCTTCAGTAGAGTCTGTTATTGGTGATTTTAATTATGCTGATAGATGGAGCTGTGCTAATGGAAACCTTTCACGATCTCTATTTAGTCAGCAATACCCAGGCTAAGGTCATTCCTCTTTAAGGATGCCTCGTCTAGGACGTTAACGTAGGCCCAAGTTTGGAGTTAACATTTGAAGAACTAATCGTTCATCGAAATTTGGGAAATCATGTTGTATAACCAGTTAATTCATCAATTGCATTGATTTGAAACAATTACTATGAATTCACAAAATACTACGTTCTATATTACAAGATAATATTTTTTGATCTACTTGTGTTGTATGCTCTTATAGGTGAGAATATAGGCTCCGCGCAACATGACTCGTACTTGTAAGTTACGCAGGCACAGGTATTCTCTTAGTACACAAGCCACAATCGACTTCTTTTTTAAAGTTTTTCTGCTATTTACGCTAATGATATATGGGCACCTTTAATATTAATCTCGCTAGGATTACATCAGTAGCCTTTAGAAAGATCGTAAAAGTTGATGTGCAAATAGAAGTCAAATGTCCAAGCGCTATCGTAAATAATAATCAATCTGCTATCAATACGAGCTCGAAATGAGCCAATAAGACCGAAAACCTAATTATTTGCAGAAACGTGGTAGGAAGATAGCTGGGGATGCAATCCAAACAAATTGCCTTAAATACACACGTCAATACTGAGGCCAAATATCTTCTATGAGTGAGTGGCATATAGCAGAATAATTAATCTGGCAACCCTGAGAATTAATCCTTCTAAAGTATGAAGACTATCCTGTAAATGCTTAACTAAGGTAATGAGATTCTGTTCAACGACAGCTATTGGACAGGACTAAATTTGAGTCTCTTCTACATTTTGGTGGAGAAGTAGAGAATAGGGCCACATGACGAATGATCAAGAACTATTAGCTACTGACCTCAATATTGTTAAAGTGCTTAAAAGAACATGCCAAAATAAATAATTTGCGAAAAGAGAAGAGAGTTTACCATAAAATTAGCTACAAGAACGAGTGAATTTCAAGCTTGGGAGTACCCATGAAAACTAAACGCGCTAGGCAAGAGGAACAAAGTTACACTTTAATAGGTTTTAAGATACAGGTGTGAAGAAAGAAGAAAATGATATAATAAATTTCGCCAAAGGGGAGACAGGAATACCATCTATAGGACCATCTGGCGCTTGCCCAATTTAGAGGTTTCATCCTAGGAGCGTTCTGGCCCAGTATGGCTAGCTCCTCCGAAAAAAATCGCTAACTGCGTAAAGAGGTCGCATTAGGAGGTATGATTTTACCTTCCTGCGAAAATTGATGTAGGTTGGTATTGAAGCTGAATTGGAAGATGGTTGTATAGCTTGATTGCATTATAGATGATTGAGTTTTTAGTTGACTCTATATTGGGTACAGGCAGATAAAGATCGGGATCCAAGCGTTTTGTAACGTAGCTATGGTGATGTCGTTTGGGTAGATCGGAAAGATGTTTACGAATTAGTAAGACGGATTCAAGGATGAATAGCGTAGCGCGAGTTAGGATTTTATGGTTTAAAAGGTAAGGTTGGCAGTGATCTCTGCTCTGAAGTCGAAATATGTAGTGAATTACCCTTTTCTGCAATTTAAAAATGGTATTGGAAGATGGGATTCAAAAAGGGCAAAGTAAGTGATTCGAGCAGAGAAAGGATCAAGTTCCCTTGCCACAGATCTAATTGCAAAGCACGCAGAAGACAATTTTTTGGTGATGTAGTCGATGTGGAGAGACCATCGAAGAGTGTCATCAATAATAAAACCCGGTAATCTGACAGATGGAACTATATTGTCAGTTTCATTTTCGAAAACAAATGGTTGCCGCAGTGCACCTTTATGAGGTAGAATCATCGTTTTTCTTTTGTTATAGTATAGGCAGTTGGAATTGCACCACTTTTAATGATGGTTAATTCCCTAGATACAACCGATTGCAGGTCTACTCTGTTTGGGCTGCTCTAAGTTATGCTAGTGTCGTTTGCGGAAAGACATAATTGCCCGCTGATCTTTAAATTGGTCATGTCATTGATAAAAAGAAGGAAAAGTATTAGACTAAGCACTGAGCCTTGAGGAACACCATAGTCAAGTCACGTACACGATGAGGAAGAACTATTTGCTTTCATGATTTGTTTCCTATTGAAAAGGTACGATTTGAACCATTCCAGAGGCGTACCACGAATCCCATAGTAAAATAATTTCTTTATAAGGATGTCATGACTGACACAGACAAAAGATTCCAGAACACAGTTGCTGCAAAGTGTTTGTCATTAATATTAGTAAAAACTTCATTTAAGACCGAGCACAGGGGGGCAGCTAGCTGTACCTGAATTGGACAAGAAGCCAAACTGTGCAGGCGCGATAATTTTGCATTTTTTAAGAAAAGCCACTAGCTGTTTTTTTATTAATCTTTCAATAATTTTGAATAAAACTGGGAGTAGGACACTTGGGCGATAATTACTAATATCATCCTTATCACCGCCTTTATGAAAAGGGATGATAAGAGCTGTTTTAAGACATTGCGGAAAAAATATCTTTCACAAATGAGTCATTTATTACAGTGACTAAGGAATTAATCGTATCATCCGGAAGGCTCTGAAGAATGGTAATGGAAAGACCATCAGTGCAATAATAATAAAAAATTTAAAAATCGGTTAGCTATGAGTTATTATTATATACGCATTCGTGGAGCGACTTAACAAAAAAATCCAAATATAAAAAAAGAACCTCCAAGAAATAAGGCAAGCTAAAACTTTTCTGGATGCATGAACCAAAGCAATGCTTGCGTACTAATAGGAAATCTGCCAAGTCACTGCAAGCTGGAAGGACATCTGAGTTTTACAGTAAGCGAGAAGCAGAAAGCAGATTTTGAGAGAAACATGAAGAAAGATCTACCCACATTCTCTTAAATTGCGCACAGTGTAAAGCAAAGGTAAGAGTATTCGCACATTCTAAAAAAAAATACAGGATTAGGCAATCTGCTTTCAATGTAGCAAAAATAGGGGACACAAAAAAAAATTATATGGCAGTGTATTATCATCATTATCTTATAAATACGCACATTAGCAATTGAAAATTATCGCCTTTACTGTATTGAAAATATCTTTGGTAACGTGTTTTATAGATTCAGTAAAATACGTTTATAATAATAATAATAATAGAACTTTATTTCATATACAAAGTTTGAAACAGGTCAACAAAACAAAAAAGCAGAAAAGATTTAGAAAATTGCTCACATGCACTACTATACTAAACGTAAATTTAAACTAAACCTAAGTACAAACCAAATTAGAATAAAGGCCAATATATTAATTTTAATCAAAGGAAAAAAAAAAAAAATTAAATTACTTCTTCAAAAAATTCCTTAATGGAGTAAAAACATTTTGCTTTGTAACCAAGATTTCACTGTCTTTTTAAATTTATTGTAATTTAATAACTTCCATTCAGTAGGAAGATGATTATAAATTTTAATACCCAAAATGTTTACACAATCCGCAGTCAATCTCAACTTATGTCTGGACAGATGTATAATAGGTAATGGCTAACGCCAAGGCCAAAACAATAACAACAACAACAACAGATGTATAATAGGGTCTTTAACATTGTAATTGTGGTAGCTGTTATTTTGCGACACTAAATAGTCTTTGTGTTTGTGTATATAGCAACTAGATTCTAGGATATACAATTCAAATAATGTTAGAATTTTTAAAGTAATAAAATAATTTCTACAGGAAGTTAATTGGCTAATACTAGCAATGCATCGGATTGCGGCTTTTTGTTTAAGGAATACTTCATTAGCTGGAGCACTTGTACCCCAGAGGAGTATACCATAAGATAGTAGGGATTGAAATTCGGAAAAGTAAAGAATTCTTAAAGTATTTATGCTAACCGAATTTTTTAATTGCCTAAGCTTAAAAATAATTATGTTTAATCGAGATAGCAGAAATAAGCAATGCTCATCCCATTTCAAGGTGGATGAGATGGTTAGCCCTAGCAATTTTGTGGTTTCTGTTTGCAAAATGTAGGTATTGGACACATATATACTTGGAAATAACGTAATTCGTTTTTGAAGCGTGTGGAAAAGCATGTATTTGGTTTTTTCAAGATTCAAAGATAAACCATTTGCACAGCACCAACTATAAATCCTATCAATTAAGGCATTAGAATAGTGCTCGATATTCACTCCATTACCACAGCAGAGCACTGTAACGTCGTCAGCGTAGCAAATAATATAGTAGTCACAAAGGAATTCGACCACATCATTAATGAATAGAGAGAAGAGGAGTGGCGCAAGGACTGAGCCCTGCGGCACACCTATATTAATCGGCAAGAGGGAAGATCTCACATTGTGTTTAGTACTTAAATTTGTGACTTTTATTTCAACGAATTGAAGCCTGTTTGACAGATAAGACAGGATCCAGTTACTAACTTTACCTCTAAAACCCAAAGAATTCAGTTTGTCAGAAAGCAAATGATGTTGAACACAGTCAAAAGCCTTAGACATATCACATATAATCCCTACTGGGAGAAGCTTGTTCTCAATTGTTTGAATAATAAAATTGTGAATGTCCAGAAGAGCACTAATTGTCGATTTACCCGGTCGAAAACCATGTTGCGACTGTGATAATAAATTAATTTTTTTATGAAACAGTTCATACGATTAAGCATTGCATATTCAAAAATTTTAGCGAAAGAAGACGATAATGAAATGGGTCTGTAATTTGATACATTATCTAAAGTTCCTTTTTTGTGTACAGGTTTAATAGAAGTTACTTTAAGTACTTCGGGAAAAATACCTGTATCAAAGGAGTGGTTAACCAGATGTGTAATGGGTTTTACTATTTTATATTTAAATTCCTTAAGAATGCATGCAGGAATTCCGTCAGGACCTGAGGTAAACTTATTTTTTATATTATCAAATACAGATAACATTTCAGTTTCAGAATATGGATGCAAAAACATAGTGTGCGGATTATAATTAATGTGATTTGTAGGTATGGATATATCGGGAATGGATCGCGAAACAATAATTGGAGCTTGTGTAAAGTGTTGGTTAAAGGCTTCAGCAATATCTGCAGGAGAATGAACAGTTTTATTATTAATCGTAAGTTTTAAATCGTTATTATGCTGACGTAGATAACTTTTGTTCTGCATATTATTGATTATACTCCAAGTAGTGCGACTTTTATTGTCTGACCTTACTATTTGACGATCATAATATTTTAGCTTAGTAGTATGAACCAATTTTTCATGTATATTTTTACGTAATTTGTAAACTTCCTGTAAAACCGGATATCTTTTTTGCAAAATATATAAATCTTTGAGCAGAAGACTTGAGTGTTTAACTTCATAGTTCACCCAACTTTTCCCTTTACTACCAACAATAACGCTTTTGAAGAGGGGAAAGAGACATCGAAATAGAAAAGAAAAGTGTCAATAAAAGCTTCAAATTTGCTATTCACATCGTACCCACTGTACATATGTAACCAAAACCCATTTCGCAAGTATTCGCGAAAACGATTTTTATTGCAGGAGTTATAAGTCCTACGATACTCTAAGCATTTCTCTACACTGTTAATGGTGTCTGAATGAAGTAATACGAGTTTATGATCCGAGTAAGTAATATCTTTAAGTGTATAACTTAGATCGCCTTGCAGGTTGGTAAAAGTGTTATCAATTGTTGAGCTGGAGTTCTGAGTGACTCTAGTTGGATCGAAGACAATTTGACTTTATATACATATGATGTCTCGTAAACAACTTGACATCATGTAACTACTTCCGTTCCACCAAATTAACACTTAATTCCGTCCTTACGTATTGCTGTGGTTTGGCACCCCGGGGTTTGTAAATTCGGTGTTATTTCATTTTTAGAGGTCAATCTTTGTCGATGCGTCGGGCAAATTCTCTCAGAAATTAATGTTTTATTTTTGGATAAGATTTTGTTAATTGATTTGATTGTAGGAATTATAATTGTTATGTTTAAGTTTAAATTCATTCAGTTGTACATTTTGCGTGTACCAGTATTGTATATAGTTCATTGTAATACTCTAGTTTTTTTTTCTTTGCGATTCATGCGCTGCTTTGGCACGCAATTGTAAATTGTTATATGTATGCGAGGTTTGGGCCTCTCAAGGGAGTTCCTTGAAAGATACCGTAAGTACATGTTATATTGTTTTCGTGGCTGCCATTTTTGGTTATTTCATTTAATTTAAAAATTTTGTTTCGTTTAATTTGAAATTATTTCATCAATCAGGGAACTCTGTAAATAATAATTGATATTATATTTTTGTGCACATATTAGATATAAGATCCGTTATTTTAATTTGTTCTAGAAAATATTGTTTTTTGTTTAAAGAGTTTAAATTTTTCCGTTTCTAGTTTACTGATTTGATTTTTAATATTTAATCACCTCGTGTAAGGTGAAAAGAAGCCTTGTGCTTGTAATTAAATTTCGATTGTGTAAATTTGCTTGTTTTGTCCACGTTTAAATTTAATTTTGTTTGGTTTAAATTTTGAGACCACGTGGATTTTTTGTGAAATAGGATTTCTTCTAGAACAAATTTGTTCTTTGCCTTGTTAAAGGATTTGTATCGTCCTTTTGTAAATGTAAATTCATGCAGTTTTTGTTTTCGGCCAGAATCTTAAATTCATGGTTTTGTTTCTGCATAATTGTAATTAAATGTTTTTTTTTCTTTTTTTTTTATAATAAAAATTAATGATTGTTGTCATTCAAAATTTCTGTTCTTTTATTTTTGATTACTTTCACCCACATTTTACTTTTCATGATTGGTTTAATTCTGAAAATAACCTTGAGGTTATTAGTTCTTTTGGGCCCTTTTAAATTTTTATCCGCTGAGCTAGTTAATTAAATTTTGGTTTTTCATTTTTTATTTCACTTTGCATTTTTATGCTGGTACCATCAGTACACAGCAGTATCTATTCAGTTTGTACTCTGATTATAATCATATATCCGATAGTTTTGCTTTAAATGATAGGAAATGTATATCAAAATCCTTAATTGATTATGTTACGTGATAAGCTAGCTGTACGTTTAAGTGGGTCTTGTTATTTCCTGGGGCATTCAGCCGGAATTCTATTACATGTGTTATCGAATGGTTAACGGTTAACATTTGCTTAAGGTATGCCCGTATGTATGCCTTGCGTGTATTCAGTACGGTTTAATGTTTAAATAGTGTTAACGTATATTCTGTCTGCCGGCTTTAAGCTTTATAAATGCCGTCGAGTGAAATATCTAGACTCCCAAGAGCTGGGTGAAAGTGATAAGAATACCAAGTATGTGAAATAGGTGTTTAGATTCGCAGCTTCAAGATTTAATACGTAGGTGTTTTATTTACTGTGTTTGCACTGCATATGGCGCTAACTATTTTTTTCCTGTTTTAATATGTTCGAACTAACGATGTTATTGGATAATGACGTAATACATATAAAAAAATAAATCAATGAAAAAGCTATCAAAAATGTTTTTCCATATTTTGTTTCACAGGAAGACGTAAAACATTTTACAATATTCCTCTTCTGGTGTACCCAGAGATTTGTGTTGAAGCCCTATCGATTTATTATTGTATACACTTCATTGCCGATTATATCTTGCCAAAAATGTTCAGTTTTCCAATAGTATTCGAATGCATATTTATATTTGGAATTACACTTTGCTGTGTTACTCGAAAAATCCTATAGCAGATAGTTACCTAATGGGAGGCAAAATTATAAAGTATCTTCAAAGATAAAGGTCACAATAGATCTGAAAATGTCATAGTAAAGTAGTGCTCTGTAAGCACTCCAATCTCAACCTAATTTAAATCTAACAATCACATGTGTTTCAGAGAAAAGCTCGTAAACTTCTAAAGTATCATACCATACATATTTGTACCATACTCACGTTTACCAATGTTATTAAAATTAAACTTTTTTAGTTACCCACTTAGGTAAGTAATTACTCTCCAAATTCTTTAAAAAAATCAGGACGCATTTAAAATTCTTGTCTGTTAAGTTTGCTGAAATTAGTTTTCTAAGATATATTATCCAAACCTGCTATTTTTTATTTATTTTTTACTCAACATTCTTTTTTCAATTAACTTCAGTATCTCGTACATGTCTGGAAGTTTTAATCCATTCTTTAGTAACAACTCATCTGCATTTTCATTTTCTTCGATTACCAAATATGTGAACCTAGTACCTTCATATAGTTTCGTAGCTCATTAACTTCTTTTCTCACGGAGAACTCATTAAGAAGCATTAAGAAATTCATTTGAATTATAGAAACACATGTCGCTCAAATGTGTTTTAACGCCCATGCCATATTTTTTTTTATTAATTTTTGCTTATTTCAGACGCACAAGTAAAGCATTGCATGTAACTATGGGTCCTATTCACACAGGCTGAGGCGATGCACAGTGGTCCGAATTTAGTTGAAAACGGAACTAATTATTTTTTTTTTCATTAAATCGATTCTTGATTAGTTGCAGATCTTGGAAAAATATTAAAAAAATTAGGCTGTTTAGAGTTACTTTTTAGAGAGGAAAAATATTATATAAAACGCAATCTTTAAATAAAACATAATGATATATTCAAAATCCTATTAAACAAAAGAATTTGTCATTTATTAAACAAAAAAAAATATTTATAATTTACACTGTTTACATTATATTTTTTTTATACCTGAAAAAGCTTTAAAAATAAAGCGAAACGTTGTTATTAATGTTCATTTGCATATTTAGGACCTAAAAAACCAAAAAATAGAAGAAATTAATTAATACATATACATAGTCAAGAAAAGAAAAATTAATTAAAATTTTATTAATAAATTTAACAAAAAGATAAAGAAGGAAAATGTTATTAACCTTGACATATAACTCAGAAAATAAAATATTGTTTTTGACATAAAATTCAGAAAATAAATATGTGATACTCTGTATTATTAAACGTTATTATCGAGTTTGAATATAAACTAAAATATTGTAAAAATAACAGATAGTCCTACGGTAGAACTCGAACACTGAACGCTTTGGCCAACGCAATCAGTTCACATACAGTTATACAACAAAAATTCTTACGCTAGGAGTTAATTTAAATTCAAGAAAACGTTACTGTTACAAAGAAAACTGAAATAAAGTTTAATATTTGACTCGATTACATTAGTGGTGAATAAATCAGCCTGTATATGACAGGCCGATATGTTTTAAATAAATATTTTGACTTTGTTAAATAAATGAAAAGATAAGTGAATACTAAAGTTGAACTATTTTACTGAATTCGCAACATGTACCACCCTCCGATCATTGATATTACATATATAATTTACTGTATCGTGTAAGAAAACATAAAAAAACTAAATGATCGGGGGTGAGTACCTACTATTGAAAATTTTATACACGAAAAAGATAAATATTAATAACAAGGAAACGTGCAACTTAGCTTTGCCCCCGATCAGCTGCTAGTGGGGCGTAGAGATTCTCTCCTATTCGGACAGACAGTTCGTAGCCTCTGGGCTGACTTGGTAATACCCGAAACCAGGTGGTCCGTGTAATTCCAAAGGAAGGTAGGTTCTCCGAAGGACTTAAAAAGTCGCAGAAGTCCTCAGCCACACGTGGATGGTTCAAAATTTCACACAAAATGATGGGAAGATTCCAAAATTAAAATTAAGGTCAACCGCACGTGGGTGTACAAAACTTCACACAAAACGATGGGAAGATTCCAAAATTAAAATTAAGGGGGATTAAAAAAGACCTCCAAAAACAACAAATACCCCATAATTAGTGAAATAAAAGGAGTGACAAGATTTGCTTATCGTTAAATAACGAGGTTTTTCAACGAAGAGAAGAAAGATACAGAAATGGCGTTGGAGATGGGTGGTTCTCAAATTATATCCCAAAATATCGGGCTCATCCGCCATAAATTCAAACACAAACGAAGATACGGTCAATGATTATTTCAAGCAAACTTCCAATAAAATCCTCAGATGTGTGAAAATATTCAAAATTCCCAAGATAGGAAGCTTTACTCGTAAGAGCGCGGCTAAACAACAACCAAATCGGAACAGGAAGCGGAAGAAAGAATACGTCACGCAACCAATCAGAAGACAGATAAATAAAACAAGTATAAAAACATGGAAGCGCAGAATAGGGGATCTGAATGGAACAGCGGTCGATCGGGCTAATCGATGCACGGGACCTATAATGCCGGTGTTAAGAAAAAACCGTAACAGTCCATCAGCCTTTTCTCCATACAGAGGTAAGTATGTGGCGATTGGTCCAGTCTATGTCAAATGTAGAATGTATATAACCTGGCCTCCTTCTTCTAAATAAGGTGTGTATTAAAATATTTGCCTTACAAACAGTGATTTTGAATAGTGCTATGTAGATTAATATTATACAATATACACTGTCGCTTAATCTAAGATATTAGTCGATAGTTGAAGTGTCTTTATCAACACTTACACTTTATAGAGGTGTTTGCATAATATAGAGTGAGTTTATTAGAGCAAGAAGTAATCTACTGAGAAAAATTAATATTCATACCTAATTTAAGGGAGACCATGATATGTAAATTATTCTCACCAAAAAAAAAGTAAAGAGAAAATATTCGCATCCCGACCGACAAAGCCTATATGCAAATTTTCATCAGTGAACTTTGTTACTCTTGAATTGTTTCGGCGAGAGCATGAAGTTTTCAACAGTCCCTGTTAAAGTTCAATAATTATACGAGGACGTTACGAATTTAACAGCTACCGGAGCTTTACCGTCTAAGTTACGCGAGTGCCGTGATCACGTGGAACTATTAAAAACTCATGCTCTTCTATTCAAAATTCATTACCATATAAAGCACTTAACGGGGTAATTGAGAAACTTCGGCTTTCACGCCTGTGTAATTGTGCCATAAAATCCTTTAGTAGGTTATCAATGTAATATAGCACCCAAACATGTAGTAGGTATATAAACTTGAAATAGTAAATTCTGCTGTAAAACGGTGTTTCTTCTAGGTAGGTAACAAGAGAATAGGTTTACTTTTTGTACGTAATTAACATTTTACTTGATTCTAATGTGTATAGGTGTTCAACTTTAATATATTACCTACTACAGTTTGTAAATTACGCCATCTGCTAATGCTATTTTATTAAGGAAATTAATCGATATGAACTCGAGCAACGAAATATTGTCCGGAAAGGGAATTAGAAAAGTCCGTAGCATAAAAAGCGACGACGAAAACCAGAAGGAGTTAAATCGAATTGAGCCAGCGAAATGATTTTTACGAACTAATAGGCACGAAATGGTTTAATCATCTATGAACGGAACAAACGATGTAAGTGAGATAATGAATGTGGCGTTGTTGACTCATTCCGGCGCCAGTTTTACGAAAAACGTAACTCTTCACTTGATGGTATGAGTTTCTTAACTTCACCATCTCCCCTCGTGTTACTTGACGGGTGGTTACCAAGGAAATACATCGCCTTACTTCTTTAAATTGTTCAACTAAGTTCCAAGTATATCTTCTGGCAGTAGGAAAGCTTCCATATGCTTATACAGAGAGTCCGCTTGTAGAAAACAAAAGGAAATAAATTAATCACGAGATAAAAGCCATAGCCCTGTCGGTACAGAGAGCGGTAGAATTACTTGCACGTAATGTACTGCTGTGGTTAGACAACCCATTTCCGCTGAGTGTATTTTAACTTGCATATTTTTGGTTGTTTTGATTTCTCCGATCAGCTGACTTTCAGTTTACTGAGAATTTTCACAATTTTATTTTTGTTTTGAATAATTTTAGTTTAAGAGTTTATTGTATCATTTTAGTTTTGGTGTTAAGTTTCTTTTTAATTATTCCAGTCATTAAATTGTCTATTGTTCGCTTGTGCTGATTTTATGCGTATTCTGTTTAATATTGTCATTGTAATGTTATACGTCTGCGTTGTACGATTTTGAGGGAGGGATTTTTGTAAGAAAAACAATTGTAGAATTTTGTTAAGGACTTCCTTGTTCGACTATTGACGTGAGTAGACGTATTTTTAAATTCTTGTTGCCATTTTGTAATTCATTTTGAAATTGAAAGTTTAATTTGTCTCCTGTATTTTACTTAGTCAATCAAGGAATTTTGATCGTAATAATTGTTAATATATTGACGTGTGTACGTAGTAGATATAAGATCAATTATTATTTTTTTTGTTTAGGAAGATATATTTTAGTTTTTTCTCTCGTTTATTTTAAAGAGTTAATTTTCTATTATTCAATTTTGCTGTTTCGTTTTATTTTTCAATCACCTCGTTTGGGTGAGTAGAAGTAGAATTGTTTTTTCATTTAACTTTTTCATTTTTGTAAATTTCTTGCATTTGTACACGTTTTGATTTTAATTTGTGAAACCACGTGGATAGAAATTCTAAGGTTGTGTATTTTGGATAATCTTCCTGAACAAACAAAACTTTTTGCTTTGCATAGGAAATAGCTTTGTCCTATTTTAATTTAGAGTCAAGTGTAGTTTTTATTTTAGGCCAGAACCTTCAGTTCAAGGTTGTAAAATAAATTGATCATTAATTAGCGTTAATTCTTAAGGTTAAAAATTCTATTCTTTCATTTTATTTTAAACCTTTTCAATTTTTCGGGTAATTAAGAAAGTCTGATTTCTTTCACTCACAATTTACTTTTCGTGGTTAGATTCAAGTTTTAATTCGCGAGGGTAACTCTGAGTCTAATAGTTCTCTCGCGTTCATTAAAATTTTATCCGTTGAGCTAGTTAATTTTATTTCCTTTTTCATTTTAAAATTCATTTTGCATTTTCATTTAATTCAATCAGTACACAGCAGTACGTTATCCTCTTTTTATGAATGTGTCATACACTGCGAACAAGAATGATTGTTCTGGTCCCACATTACTTTTCGCGATGTGAAAATCAATATTTATATCTAATCACTGTTCTGAAATTAGTAGTTAATTGATAGATAGACAATTTATTCGGTTGAACAAGTCAAATTTTCGTAAGTAAAACAAAATATAAATAAATGTATGAATAACGATTATTTAGACAGAAAGTTGTGGGGGTATGTTGAAAGAATATTTTGCCAGAATTTATTTCGTAGTACTTCAGATGCCCTAACTCTCATTGGTCATTAGTCATATGTCTTAGTTACTGACATAGTTTAACAAAATGTGCAATGCGCAATCAGTGCAAACAAAAAGAATTATGATTGTACCTCTTCTTCTATTTTTTTTTTGAATACGTCCTTTAAAAAAAATCATCAACACTCTTCAAAAGATTTTTTTTCCCATTAAATCAGTAAAAAGTTAGGGCGTTTAAATCATTTGCTAAATTTATTTTTTTATTTTTTTGTTTAAAACAGCGTTCTTGTTTTGGTGCTATCCTGTAGTTGTAATTAGAGTTATGTTCTCATAATGACCATTAATTTAGAATCCTATGCCCCAGTCTTTTACAAAACGCAGTAAGTTTTGCAAATTTTGTTCTAATTACCTCCAGTTGCGCGTAAAACAGTACCTTCCTAGCTTCCGAAGGTTTTCGAATGTTTGAAAAAACATTTGGCATATGATAAAATATCTAAATACGTTAGGTTTAGAAAAATAACAACATAATATCCTACACCTCCCACCACCACCCCTAACATAAACTCACAGTTTTACACTTTTGTATTAATAGACTGTATAATACACTATTACATATAACAGAATACAGAAAATAAAAAAAAAACTTTATGAAACAATTGGCCAAAGACAAAGAATACCCGATTAACACTATTGATAAACTGTTCCATAAACATAAAATAAAAGATGAATAAATAATAAATACGCAATTGGAATAGAACAAAACATAAACTACAAACTGTTCACATATAACAACAATTCACATAAACTAACATTTTTTTTAAAACACTTTAACATAACCCTCGCCTTTAAATCAATATATACCATAAAAAAGATGTGATAGAACACAATAAAAATCATAATATACTAGACAAGAACGGTGTGTAAAATGTGACAGCTGCAAAGCCATATACAGTGTGTTCAAAATGAAGTCGGCACTATTGACAAATTCGTTATTATTCAAACTACGTAGTTGTTTAAATTAGCAAACTAGTACTATTTTTTCCGCTAATTATGACGGCGAAATCAGAAAAGGAATTGAGTTTCGCATTTTAAAGATATTAAAATGAATAATGTTTTTTTTTTAATGGCACCCCTTCTATATTTTTGCATATTTTGGAAGAATAAAGAATTTTGATCAAAAATTGTTTAATCCAGTACTACTCTAAATTTAAAAATTAAGAAATTAAGGTCACTTGAATGTATTAATGCCTGTCGAAATGATCAAGCAAGCTGCGGTTGATTACTGTGAAAAACAAAAAGCGGATAACCTTCGGTCAAAATTAAATAATCGAAAATGATATTTGAGCAAAATAGGTTAAATTCTGCTGACGTACACTAGATTTAACACGTTTTGTATGCTTGTTCCTTTTTTATCCGATAAAGAAACTGTGTTACGATAGAAACTTACATACTTTGTAATAAGAATTTGCAACGCGCTTTAAACATACATATTTTGAAAGAAGAGCCAACAAATAAAAACTATTTAGTACTTTATTCTTTTCATTTTGAACACAGTGTATATTGGCGAAGCAGGTCGAAAATTAAATATTAGAACTAGTGAACATAAAAAACAAATACAGTTTAGCGTGTATCAGCACATGCTAAAAACAGGACACACTTTTAGTGACAAAAACATCAACCTTTTACACCAGTACGATAAATGTATAAAATTAAACTTACTAGAAGCATACGAAATACATAAACATAAAAATGATTGCATAGCACTACTAGATGAACAAATCAAAATCAAAGCAACAATACATCTATTTTCACATACTTGCAAAACTAACACATCATCGCTTCTTAACTTTTTCCTAAGAATTTAGTCGTCCGGTAAACGAGAGTATGTAGCTTCGAATTCTGCGTGAGGTAAAGTTTTCTTGGGAAAAATTCCTCTTAATTATTACAGTTATTAGCAGAAATACATTGATTTGTTAATTATTTCATACTGTAAAAAGCAAAATGAAAAATAGTTAATTGTAGAATGTAATTGGTTCTCCAATCCTTATTCGTATAACTAATAATAAGGGCTGAGCAGTCCCATAATTTGCTACGCTGTGTTCACATAAACAAAGTTCAAGTATCAAATATTATACTTGAAATTTGCGAGGCTTCTCCTGAAAAGTTATGTATTTCTTACTTAAGGGAAATAACTTTTCAAGCGGCAATCATCTGATTTTGCATAAACTTAGTACATACGTCTGTTTTTGCAGATTGCCTAAACACTGAAAAATCGGATCTTGGAACGGCTTAATGGAAAAATTGTTAGAGAAAAGCAAACAGGAACAAAGCTTAATGATTTCTTTTATAGATTATAATTTTTCCATTGTATTACATCTTTTATTCTTCTTACGATGTTTCTTATACTGGTCAATACTATGTGTTTAGATCGAATACAAAATCTTTTTTAATTTAATTATTTCAGTTTTTTATACGAAACTGTATCAAGTGTTTTTGTTAATTTGATTACAACGCATAACATGGAGAGATTTTATGAATTAGCTAATACATTTTTCTGCAAAAGTTAAATTGAAGATATTAGTATAGTTGTGTGATATAGTTGCATCCACAGCCAGGTGTCGGATGTCGGCTTGATAAGTGGTTGTTTATAGTATATTAGAAAAAAAAAACGCAACATTTCAAAGCTGCTGGAAGAGGTTTATATGTATGTTTATTTTCTTCTATGCTTGGGTTATCAGAAGCTTTTCTCTTACTTTATTATGAGCTATCACAACTAAATATGGCAAGGTAAGTATAAATAAAAAAATCGTGAGCTAGATAGTAATCAGATTAATTACCAATATTCTACTGATAATTAAAAGTAAATTAATTGGCCAGTGTTCATTATCCGTAGATATTTAAAACGAACAAGCCATCAACAGATCAATTTAGCTCTGCTAACCAGACGAACGCCATTTTGCCAGCGTATTGAATAATTACGACAAATTGGCTACATTATTTAGCGCCATACCGCTTTGATCACCCTCCACTAAATTACGCGATTTTCAATAGGGACACGGCAACCATCGACGGCTAACGAAATATTTTATACCTATCGCTATTCAGAGCCTTCCTTGTTATTGGCAACAATTAGAGTCGAGTCCGATTTATTTAGAATAAATTTTCGTTGTCGGTAAACTATGCAACCGCCGTGCTTTTGTAAGTGGCGGAAGCCATTAATTTTGGAACGAGTTGCGCTCTTGCCACACGATACTTTAAAATTACCTCTACTTTCCTCGTTAATGGTTGTTTCCAGAACGTAGCATGTTGCAATGCAGTATTTTTTAACGAATTTTACTTATGATACAAAGGATTCAAAATTAAAGAGAATGTATTAATGTTTGAATGGTTTTATAAACGATTCATTAATTGCATTTCTGTTTCTTTCTTTTTTTTGCAAAAAAAGAAAATCAGCGTTTACCAATAGCTACTTGTCAATGACGTGCTTATATTTAAACGGCTATTTGATTTCAAAGAATTATCAAGGGTAGACTATGAAATAATAATTTAACCTAGAGAAAATCGTTCTTGTATAATTTTACATGATCTACATATTTCAGAGTGTTTTCTGATAGTTCTAGTGCCTGTGGAGACTACTATTGGTGTTGTATGTAAGTAACCAACCCATATGATGGAAAATCTGCCCTTCTGGCTATACATTTATGATAATAATAATAATCCTTTATTGCCTTTGGATCATTGTAGATATTGGCTGTGGCATTATATGTATAAATTACATTCATAACATGTATAATACAAAATACAATGCAAACCACTCAAACAAACAAATACAAGATCTTACCCCATGTAGCCGTGTACTATACTTTAAAAGATTGGTTAGTATTCACTTAAACTATACGGATATTTACCTATAAGTTAAGCTCTCAGTCGTTGCTTGAATAATCTTATATTGAGACAATCTTTAATATCATTTGGTAGAAGATTAAGAAAAGAAAAATGAATGCCCTCTTTTTCTACAACACACTATGAACCCCGTTTCGTACTATTCTATTGGTTCAATAGTTAGTACATTACAAACTAAAATTCCAAGATGTTAACGGTATTTAAAAATTCAAGAACTAATATGACAAGTTGGAGATTATCGTACATCAGCCACAATCGCTGCTCTAAGAATTAGGGAAACTTTCAAGTCTTCTTCTATTTCTTTCCTGTAGATATTAGACGTATATGCCTCCTAACGCCTAACGCTCCCGTTTTTTTTCTTCGGCTTGACCACGTTTATTCTGCCTTATATTGCATTATGGCAGCAGTTCTGCTTTTATTCTGTCAGTTTGTTCTCTCCACTTTCTCCCATTTGCTTCAATTCTCCCCATTATTGTTAAATCTATTAGGTTGATGTCTAATAATTTTCATTTTCATTCCGTCAAATTATTGACTTCTTTTTAGGCACCTAAGAAATTTTATCTCTTAATACGCGTTTTTCTTCATTTTCGTCATTGTCCATAATTTGGATCTGTACGTGAGGATTGCACACCAGTGGTTTCGCAAAATTTCAGTTCTTTGAGTTTTAATTATTGTTATTCGTAAATCTGTTAGCTTTCAGTCCTACATAGTTATTGCAACTACACTATACATTCTAGCCCAGATATTCAAAGTTGTTGACTTGCAATATCTACTTGTATATTATGATCATTGCCTTTCCGGAAAAGACACAGTTTTTCTTTCCCTTTCTGAATTTATGCCTTTTGAAGGTCTGGTGTAAAAATGAATTCATCTCCGTCACCTTCTGCTCATCATCAGCCATCTGTGTAGAACATTGAATCAGAAAGTACCTTATTTATGGCGATACTTCGTGTTAGCTGGCTGTTAAGGTTCAATAGTATGTTGGAAGTTTCTGTAACATACTTATTTTGATTCATAGTTTGCATCTATTAGGGTCTCCAAACGCTTTCTTAAAACCTACAAAAGCTATGAACGTTTCCTTATTGATACTTGGGCGCTTCTCACTGAATTTTTCCTTCTTTTTCTTTCGGGATCCCATTTGTTTTATTAAATGTTCCATAATAGTCTTTAGCTGGCTGTGTAGAATCTCATCATATATCTTTTAGGCTATGCCTATTAGGGTAATTCCACTCTAATATCGCAACTGTTCTTATTACCTCCTCTAAACAGTTAAACTTTATCTCTGCTACTTATTTAGTATTTCCCAGTCCGACAGAAAAGTATTAAAAAGATGTATATCATAACATACCACAGTATCTTCACAATTCCAATTTAATGCCACCTAAAAATATTGCCTTTCCATTCTTTTTTCGATATTTTAGTCCTTCCGTGAATTTTCTCACGTATACATTGTAAAAATCTTCTATATTTTCTTCTTCTAAGGTGCCTTCTGCTTCTTCTTCAAATCATCGCTGTTGATAATCTTTCATCAATTGTCATGTGTGGTTTTATCTGTTTGTTCTAGTTCTTTTTCTCTCCGTCAACCTCTTTCCTTCTATTTGTGGGGTTGTCTATTTCGTATGCTTCCTATTTTTCTTTTATGGCGTTTTTGATTTAATTGATTTATATTCTCGAGTTTCTTCGCCTTCTATATATCTTCCTTTTTCCTGAGAGTTCCTTTGATGTCTACTTTAGCACGTCTTTTAGGCTTGACTATTCCTCTCCAATTGTCGCAATATTAGATCCGTTTTATTCTGAAATAAAAATCTCATATTCTCTTCGCTAAAGAACTGACAATTCTCAGTCTTCCATTTGATTAAATGACGCAGCGCCGAAAAAAGCTAATACCTACCATGATTAAAATAATCACTTATTCATCATTACTCGGAACAATATTATTCGCTGAATAATCGACCATGCAAACTTCGCTTCTTATTAATGTGTATTTGAATAATGTATATGTAGCAACGCACACACTGGGGCCACCCGGAATAATTTTAATTACGTAAACGTAATTCTTGCGGGCCCGCCAGGATTTCTGAGACAATTTCGTTTGTTGAGTACGACAATCCTCTTTAGATCGCGTAGTCGAGTTAGCGCAGCTCACGTATTCGGTTCGCAGTTCATATAATTTTACGTAGAAGTGTCGCAGAACATAATCGTTGAAATGATATCTTTTCGAGTAGAACGTAAGACTCGAATAAACGGAATTTCTACCTGATTCGAATTCTACCTAGTATTGGTAATAACTAAGGCGCCCGTTGGAATCTAAATGGTAGATAAGAGAAGAACAGGTTTTTAATATTAATGAAATAATTAATTGTAGATAGCATTCGTAAGGTCGGAGATAATATTTCTATACCGCAATGACTAAATTAAAGGTATGCTAGCTGATTACCAAATTAATGTTGTCTGTTGCTAGTATTGTCAATTGAGCAGAGGTGGGATATAAGACTATCTTGGTTAGTATGAACAGCGGATGCCCAAAAGGGGGAGTTATACCCCACTTATCTGGAGACTAATACCGAATTAACTTATATATAGTTTGACTGATACAGGCATAACCTGCCAATGAATGGTATACTAATGATATAGTCGCATATGCATAAGAAAAAAATACGAATACTCTCTGCGATATAGTTCAAAGAGGACTCAACTTCAGGAAAAAATAGTATCAATCAGTCGGACTTAAAGTCAACTACACTGCGACTAGCTTATTGTTAGTGACAATCACAAAGAACATGAAATTCAATCTTATGACCAAAAAAATAGATGGGTAGCATTAGAATAGATTGAAGAACGGATGTTACGTATTTACTCCTTGAAGTTGACTAAGGTCAACTTCTTAACAACAAATGCAGAACCAACAAGTAACGAAGAAGGTCAAAAAAGGCTTATAGAAACTTTGCAGAAACAAAATCCAATACTATGTCTATTGTGTACAGCAATAGTGAGACCGATTATTACTTATGGGTTAGCAATTTGGAACAAGAGAACTAATCTGGACACCACTGGATTAACCTCTCTAAAGTGCAAAGATTGCAACAACCTGCCCTATAGCAGTTATTTAAGTGAGACTGGTGCTTACACCTCTACATATTTTGGTGGCGAACGTAGCTAAAGAAACTACACGCAAAATGATCAAAAAGAGGGCAATAATTGGGCATAGTTCTCAATCTCCTAAAGGTAACGAAACTTTGAACTTGTTCCGGGAGGACATGCTGAAATATTCAGTTTTTTGAAGCAATCTACCATAAAGTTCAGCAACAAGAGAGAGTAGGATTAAGACATCATCTTGAAACTGAATAGAAATTCTATCAAATGGTATACATGGCTGCAAAATGACAGAGGGAACTAGGATAGAGTTGTATGGGCCTAGAATCAGGAATTTCGGAAACTTCAGTAAATACCCGAGTATTTTTCAAATGGAAATACACACGTCCAGTTCAATATTGATAGAAATTACCGCAAACAAAAGAGTGTAATAATGTCTTATAATCGAATAATCATCCAAGCGGTGAGCTCGTATGTAATCAGAGGAAAGCAACAATGAACCCTTCTGTGAATTTCTTTTTCCAATCACTTCGTTAATATGAATGCTGGTGAAGGTTTTTAAGGTAATTGCTGAGAAATCTAGTGAAAAGGATAAAATTACAGATGTTGCTTCGATAAATATATGATTTGTGAAAAATAGCTCTACCCTGTACACAAATAGATCAAAAATCGTAACATTGTAGACAATGAATAATAAACATGAAAAATGAAACATTCTTTTTCAAAGGCAGCAACTTTTATCACTACAGCACATACGACAATGCAAGGGAAATGATCTGGAAAGAGCAATGTTCTTATACTTTGCAAAAAATAGTATCTGCTCCTGTATTAGCCGAACACCTTACGAAGTTTCGACTAGTGTGAGTGGCATAAGTTCGAATCTCGCCCTGGTCAGTTGCGGTAACAGGTTTTTTTCGGGGCCGTAATGATGATTGGCGGGAAGATTGAGCCTGATAAGCAAATAAATTTGCTTTACGTACCTTGAAAAAAGTATAGCCTATGCTCTAAGAATGATTTTTTTTGAGTTGCATATCATGGTTATGTAAAATCCAGGGTGTACTACGGCATTATCTTCTGGGCTAAATCTACGTCGAACAGAATCTCCACACTCCTTATAAACACTGCTTGTATGGTATAGACGATTTCTTTTCTAAAACTTAATTGTCGTAAAGATGTTGCTTTTGTGAGTGTTCATATATTGTTCCATCAATTATTGGGGGAAAACATATTTATATATCTTATCTGCTCTCATCTTGTACGTAGTTTCTTTCTTGCGCGCGGCTTACGAACGGATAGTCTATGATGTTAACGTAAACAAAATATTCTTTTTTGTTCGATCCCTAATATCTAGCTTCCCTTTAATTATGATATTAGAATAATGATGATAAAAAGTTAACGAGCATATAATAACTTCACAGCCAACTATCTCTCGAGAAAATTAGTAGTCACTTAGACTTAAAGGGTCACGGTTGGGATGACAAATATTGTCAGAACAAAAGACAGTGGACGATGACGTTATGCTTGTTGAACAGATAAATCAAATACAAGATTAAATTTTAAAAAAAGGTGTTAGACATGCTCTTGGGAAAATAAATAAGTAATTATTTATAAGTGATTCAGTGAGTTAAATAAAAAAAAAACAAGCAACTAACATATACGGTAATTAACGGTGATTATTTAAGGTAAAATAAGCTTATTGATGCAGAAGAGATACAACAGCATGCATTCATGTACTCGTTTATGTGACACATAGGAATATAATGCAAATATAATGTCTTGAGGTCACTTCATTTGGCCACTGCATAGCGTGTAAATGTTTTGTTATAACCCTTGGAAAAAAACGACAGCTTTGGTGCTATAGGTGTTTCAATTTTGGAGTTCTGTGGCATAAGATCAATTTTATATTCAACAGAGTTATTTGTAGAAGAACTCATTAATAAAAAAAAAATGTGAAAGTGTCTATGAACATCATATAAACACCATCATTTGCAGATTGCAAATATTGAAAACAGACATTTTCTGCACGCTTTGCTAGGTTCTTGACAACTAATCTGACTCATCTGTGGCAACGTCTTTCACTGTATTATTTACACTCGTTAAAAACTTGCTCAAAATATATGTCAACAGTTATAAAATTATCTTTTGTTACCTAGCATAATAAACCGTTTTCACTTCAAGCCCTTCCCTTTTTATTACCAAATCGCAAAAGTCCATCAAAAAACGAGCCGAAACAGCTCTTAATGCAACAAAGGTTTGAATTTACGAAAGACCTACTGAGTAAAGATAGAAATACTATTAAAGAAACACTGAGAAAAAATAATTGTTCTAATGGAAAAGTCAGTATAAGATCCACTGTTCCCACAACAGCGGATCTTAGTAGATCCAAAAATGTGGTTGTGAAAATAGACCTTCTTGGTTACCCCAATCATAACGTGATCTAATAGTAGTGCATTGTATGGGAAACAAATGACACTATCTTGAAGGTGAATACCAGACAAGACAGCCACACTGCCGAAAACATTGTTGCAGGAGTACAACAGCTCAGACTGCGGTAACAGAAAAAAAAAACTATTTGGCGCCCAAACCAGGAAACTGAGAAGGCAAAAGAAAATCCAAGGTGGAAGGTGCAAACCAGGCCGCTAAGGAAGCAAAGCAGAGACCCAAGTTTGGAGGAGAAAGTCAGACTACTGAGGGTAAAAAGATGACGGTCGAGGGCAATAAGAAAAGACCTCAGCAGGACTCAAAAAAACGCCACCTCAGACCTCGAAGAGACACAAGGGTACCAACAACGAAGCGGCGTCAGGATTACGGATGGCAGTAATTGAGTAATGTCATCTGGAAAAACTCCTGAATCAAGAGCAAGCCGATCTGATCCAGGAAAAAGGAAAACGTAAAGCATACTGGGATAAAATAATCAGGTAGATTCATGGAAAGATCTTTATTAAGGGACCATCAAAGAATAAGACTGAAGAACTAGTGCAGCTTAGTAGAAATCATATTCGCCCCGTCTCCTTACACAAAATTGGGATCAATACTGGAGATACCAATTACAGAATGTGTAATGGGATGATAGAGGACGCTTACCACATTTTGTATGAATGCGAGGCTCTGGACACAAAAAGACAGGCAATTTTTGCCAAGCCAAAAATGAACCCAGAAGATTTCTTCCATCAATCTGCCGGAAACCTGTACAGATTAGTACAAGGTACTAGGACACTGGAATGGCTGATATAATTTAATCGGAAAGAAAAATGGGAGACCAACTACAAAAAGTCAATAGTTTGCAATGTTTCCGGAGACTTCATGCTCTTTTACTAATATCTGTAATATAATTTAGTTAGAAATCAATTTATAAGTGACACCTACAATTTGTATATATTCAATCTTGGGCATATGTAAGGAAATACATTATAGTATTTTTTTCTAGGTTTGGTAATTAATCTTATCATCACCAAAGGATGTATTTGTAACCACAACTTTTCTGAGATTATCTACTTGCACGACAAACCCTTGATGTTATTTCACTCATTTTACGCGGTAAAAATATTCCTACTCGTTCGGAATTTTCAATATTCCACATATATGCGAGTTTGAGGGCCTAAAGGCTCGCCCAAAGTATATTTTACAAGCGGGTCTGAGAATGCAACGAATTTTATAATATATTTCTGGTAAAAAAGAAAATCAACAAAAGGGAAAACCTGAAATAATTAGTTTTTTATTGTTAAAATAAACAAAACTTCTGCAAAGGTGCAAAAAAAGGCGCACCTAGGTATATCGCCCGCTATAATTTATATTTAGCCGATAGAAAACCGTGCTTTACATTTGAAATTTTTGTTAATTGCAGCCTTAATTAATTCAAAATATTTTGTTATTACATTACACTTTGTATTACAAATTTAATACAAACCTGTTAGCAGAGTGTAGGAATATATATTAAATACTGCCTAAATAATATAAGGAGTGCCTGCTGTTGATTTAAAGAATAAAATTATCAGCACAGAGTAATCGTCTTCTTGTTTTCATTAGCGGTATCTTATAGCTGGGTACCTTAAGAGATCCCGACTATTACCGAGGATTGCGGGTTTGAATCTCGTTCTGTCTAATTACGATAACTATCGTTTCACCTCTTTCTTGGGTATTTTTTTCTGCCTCTTACGTGTACATTTACTTTCAGTCTTTTAGTTAATATCCCATCTTCCATTCTTACTACATCTCCATATAACTCCATATAAACTAGTTATTTAGTTATTTTTTCAATTATGGTAGTTATCTTTCTGGTTTATATTTTGCCCTTTTTTCAGTTTTTATTTAGTTCCAGTTGTTTTTTTTTCATTTGTTGTTCTTAAGACTTTCATTTGGATTACTTTTCGAATTTTCATATGTTGCCTTCTAGTTGTTTTCTTCCAATGTGGATACATTCTTACATTCTTCATCATTCCTATCGTCCTTATTTTTTATAATGATGTATAAATAACTAGCTGCAAATTTTCAGGCTTATGACTTCTCATATACTCAGCTACTCTTCTTCAAACTTTCCTGTGTGGAGATTTATTCGGTGTCACTCTTTTCCAATTCGTTACATCAAGCACTTTCGTGTTTGCTGTCACTCCGTCTCATGTTTTCTTACCTTATTTGTGTAGATATGTAGATAACATTGGATCATTGCATACTTTATATATTATTAACTTTTTTTTTTTATTCCACCATAATATACGTGTTTGTGCTACATTGTTAATTGATGCAATACAAAGCGTGTTTCAATAAGATTTTAAAGTTCAATAAAATCAATCATCGTTTTCTGTAGCAAAGTTTTGAAATATTTATTGATTTATAATGTATACATTTGGGAAGTATGTACGAAACAAAATATCTTGTAAATGACCGCCACGGCTTTGCTGACACATGTGTACTCTTTTGACAAAATTTGCACTAACAATTTTGTATAGATGTGGCGGCATTTCATTGATAGAGCGTCTAATTTCGGCCTTCAGTGCTTCCGTGGTCGCGAGCTTGTTGGCATAAACCTGTAACTTCAGATAACCCCATAGCTAGAAGTCCAAAAGTGTTAAATCACAAGACCATGGAGACCAATTCTGGTCACCAAACGGGAAATTGACACGACCAGAAGGAAACTCGTGCAAAACAGTCAATGTTTCATCGGCGGTTTGACATGTGGCTGAAACCACATGTCGTCATGAGCAATATCTTTCCAATTGAGGCACAAGAAACTGCGGTATCATAATACGATAACATTCGCCATTCACCGTTAATGCATTACCTTCGTCACCTTCAAAGAAATACCACAATGCACACCAAACAGTCACGCGTTTTTGGATGCATTGCTTTCTGATGAATCATTAGTTGATTTTTTGAGCCCCAAATGCGACAGTATTTTGTCTGCAAAATCGGCATTCAGTTGTGTTTACTCAAGGATCCAATTGGTGAACTCTCTTTGCTGCGCATGGTCTGTCGGCGGAAGTTGTTGAGTCAATTGAACTTTGTAGGCATGGAGATGCAAATCTTTAGTGAAAATATGCTGAAAGGTGGCTGTTGTAATGTCCAATTCTTGTGGACGATGATGAATCGACGTCTCTGGACTTTCGACCACACTCTCGCGAACTGCTGTGGTGTTTTGTTCTGAGCGACCTCTACTAACTCTTGTTGTGTATTTCGCATTACTAACCGAACCAGTATTTTCGAATTTTTCGATTATTTTTTTCACAGTAAATGAATCAGGAACATTCTGTCAACCGAACATTGGCTACACTTTACGAATGGTGGTAATCAAACTTTCACCATTTTGATAATATTTTTTAACAATCAAGACGCGTTATGCTATCGTGTATCGTGTAACGTTCCATATTTACTAACTCCCTAATTTGGTGAAGCTCATTACTCTTATCGGTTACTGAAAAATATTTGATAACATTAGAATGATCTCTTGAATAAAGGTGTACAAATGTTTTCTTGGAATACGTACTTCCAAAAAAAATGTATACATATGGAGGTAAATATTTTTCACATTTAAATTGAATTTCGATATCCATGTCATTTTGAAAAATATCCAAAGGATAAACGAAAATGCCATGATTCATGAAAATGAAGTTGACATAATTATATGAATATATACTGCTCGTGGACGGACATCCAGTTTTCGCGAGAGTTTTTCTTTTTAAGTTACATAGATTTTGTCATGTTCACTCCGTTCAGCCTTTGTCAATGTTTCGAGAGAATTTTCACAGACGTAGATTTTATTTTTATATAAGATTAAGTTAATGAGTTAATTGTTTAATTTATTTAATTTAGTGTTAAGTTTTTTTTTTTAAATTAATTCCACCCCTTAAGATATCTTTTATTTGCTCATGTTGTTTAGGGCCTATTCTAGTTGTTTTCTTCGGTAAATTATGCGGCTGCGTTGCACGTAGTCGAGAGTAGGATTTTTGTATGTATATGACTGTTCAACCTTGTCACTCAGTTCCTTGGTCGACTGTCAGCGTGAGTACAAGTATTTTAAATTATTTGCTGCCATTTTGTATTTGATTTTGATTTCGTAATTTAATTCGCATAAATTGTCTTTTATATAGCCAATCAAGGAATTCATTATATAATAATTGTCATTGTATGGATGTGTACACATCATAGCTATATATTCAGTTATTATTTTTGGTCGGGAAGATATACTTGCAGTTTTAGCTTTTTTCAATTTAGTTTAAAGATTTAATTTTTCCGTTTTCATTTTGCTGTTTCATTTTAATTATTAATCACCTCGAGTTGGGTGAATAGAAGCATTGTGCTTGCATTTAGTTTTTCATTTTTTTATATACTGGGAATTGTCCACGCTTAATTTAGTTTGTTTTAATTTGAAACCACGTGGATTGATTTGATTTATATAAGAATTGTCTTCCTGAACAAATTAATCTTTTGCTTTGATATAGGAAATAGCATTGTCCTATTGTAATTTAGAATCACGTGCAGTTTATGATTTAAGCCAGAACCCTCTGTTCACGGTTTTTTTTTTTTCTGTAAAATTGTAATTAACTTTTCTTTTTTTTTTTATTTAATAAAATTTTTGATTGTTATTTAACGTCATTCAAAATTTCTGTTCTCTTATTTTTAATTAAACCTTTTAAATTTTTGGGGTAATTAAGAAAGTCAGTTTTCTTTCACCCACAATTTACTTGTCGTGGTTAGATTCAAGTTTTAATTCGCGAGGGTAACTCTGAGATTTATTGTTCTTTTGCGGCCTTTAAAATTTTTATCCGTTGAGCTAGCTAATTTAATTTTTCATTTCTATTAATTCATTTCATTTTGCATTTTCAAATTCAGTCACGTTGTATGTATGTCATAACATATGGAATGGGTGATGTGGTGATCGATAACTAATATTGCATTAGTGTTATTCAAAGTGATAATAAATTTTTATTAATTATAACACTGAATTTACTTATTTTATTTGTGAATTTATTGAAAGATCCTAATACAGCACTGAGAAAAGCAACATCAAATATTTAATTACTCAGAATTTCTAAATTATAAAAATCGAATCAAATTATAAGCTAGTTAGCAAGCAAATATAAACTAGATGCATTGGCTTATTTCTCACGTCAATTTTGTGAATTTTTAGTGTGAAAAGTTAGGTTAGAATTATATGCACTTATTGGCGCAATTTGATATATGTTCTTTTTGATTTACTGTAAGTATCGTTCATTACAGTACTCGTAGGAACAAATGGAAAGTAATAAAAAAGTTATATCGGATACTGAGCACGGCCCATGCATGTCTCCATTTGAATTCTTTATACACAGTTTGGTTAGAATTATAAACTATAGATATTCTTGAAGCAACAATGCATCTATTAAAAGATATAAAATTAGATAGTACTTACATTTGCAAAGAGATAGCGGGACGGAGGTTAAACCAAAAAAAAAATGAATACTCGATAAACGATTGAATTGAATCACTCCGGAAATATACGAAGCAACCCATCCCAACTTCAGGGTGGGAGGGCATACTTATACTACGGGCACGATGCTGCAAATTCTCACGGATAGCATGGCACCCGAAATTATTTTTACTGAAAAGGTGAAAATCTCCATACCGAATAGAGACCAGGCACGCAGTGAGATCACTGCTAATGATAACTGGTTCACGTACGGATCCAAGTCCAGCCAGGGCACAGGAGCCGGTATTTGTGGGCCCAGTCCTAGTCAAAGGATATCCATAAGCCTGGGGAAACATGCAACGGTCTTCCAGGCAGAGGTATCCGCTCTTGCAGCCTGTGCAGAAATGACTGCAAAAGGGGACTGCATGAGGAGGAAAATCAATATAATGACTGACAGCCAGGCTGTCATTAAGTCAGTCTCGAACCCAGTAACCAGGTCGAAATTAGTTAGAGACTACAAACAATCCCTCAATGCACTGGTACGAGACTACACGGTGTCTCTGATTTGGGTGCCGGCATATGAGGATATAAAGGGCAATGTAATAGCCGACAAACTAGCCAAGGAGGGCTCTAAGAGACCCTTCATTGGTCCAGAGCCCGTATGTGGGATTACTAAGGATTCCGCAAGAAGGGAGACCTGGATCTGGTTAGATGAAGAAAATATAAAGAAAGGGAAGTCGACGGAAGGTCAACTCCATACTACCGAGCAAGTAGAAAGCTTGCCGTAAGCTTACATGTTATCTGGAATAGATAATTGCAGCAGTAAAATGAAATACAGCACTTCGTAGTTTTTGAAATTTTAGTCACATAACCTACAGCTTTACAAAGAGGAAAATATAAAAACATAATACTCTATATACGAATTCAAAATAATGAAATCTGTTAAATGTAGTACCTTTGATTTTAAAAAGGAATTTATAATTATGACTTCCTTTAGGTTTCTTTTCATATTTCTCAGAAAACGTTGGCACAAACAATTTTGCTTGTTAATTTGTAATTTTCTCCTCGTTACGTGGGTAACCACTTGAACGTTACATAGTAGTTCAACTGAATACATTATACAGGGGTTATAATAGTTATAATTTTATACGATCACTTAATTGCCATTTTAATGCCTCGTCTATATAACTAATCTCTCTCAATTACCTTAATCAAATTTGCCGCTTAAATATTAAGTAAACTGTAGTAGTAGCAAAATAACAATTTGTTTTGCTTATCTAGAAGCGAGCTAAATAAGTTTCCGCAGAGTTTGCGTGCGCATTTATACAGTAAAAAGTAACGACGGACGTATAGCGATGAGGAAAGGGAATGCGGATGGCGTCGGAAGGGAAACAGAATAACACCAACGTTACGGTACATTCTCGTATAGCATAAGTAGTCAGGTCCTTAGCGCATATTGATGTTGATTAGCGTCTGGGTATCACGGGAGCGCTACAAACAAGCCTTTGTCGTCGGGATTAGAGAGTGTAAAGGAACTTATTGCTTATTCTGGTCGAGCCTTCTTCGGCCCTTAATGAACTAACGCTAGGCAGATGCGTCTTATGTTCACGCCCGTAGGCGGACTAATCTATGCTAATCTAAGCTCGTCCGGCCACTACACTTTAATTGCACCTTTTTGGATTTAAATTACGCGGCCACTTTTGCATTGAGGCCGCACAGTTTAGAACTTTCACCTTGTTGCATGCTAAGCATTTTGATTTTCCAAAACATTTTCAATTTAAAAGCTCGTTAAACATTCATAGCGCGATGAAGTTTTTATTCTTAGAGGACAAGGATAACTCGGTTGCCGTAGATTCCGTCGCTAATATACTTTTCAAGGAAAATTCCAGCGTTTCCTTTCTTAGAAATATTTTAATTAATCCCGGAATTTCATTGTTTTGAAAACGTAAAAATACGGAATTGAGTTTCATTTTTAGATGTTATATATGAAGAGTACTTCTTAAAAGCAAATAAAATAATGAATAGCGGTCCTAACAGGAAAATTAAATTAACCGTTTGAGACCAAATTGACAGGTTTTGGCTAAGAGGAAAGTCTACAGAGATTGGCAGCGCTGTGTAGTTCTGTAGGATCAGTTTAGTCCATCATCACAAAAAAATAGTGTTCACAGTTGAAAAACAGAGAGCAGAAAAGTTCCAAAGCGGATTCCACCAATTCAAACAGAAAAGGCGCAGCTCATCGCAATCAATCCCAAAGACAATGATGCTTCTACTGGGCTCGAAAGATAATGAGGCTAATTAATAACGTATTTTAGGATAAAGAAATGACAATAGACCCTATGCGCGAATTCTAATCTAATCTAAAATAATGGGAATAGAATTTTGCCAAGTTGTAATTCTACACACTTTAAGGCACCTTAGCACAAATTTCGTAAAGTATTATCTAAACTTACAGGAAACTGCAAAGATTGCAAGTTTTTTACAGTGAGAAAATAACAAATTAATGTATTTTTGCTTGTAATTTTTCCCAAGAAAAAATGTTCTCTTCACGCAGGATTCGAACCTACATCCCCCGTTTGCCGGGCGGGCGCTTTACCAATTAAGCTAGTTGAGCACGAGGTTCGAGCGTTTTAACCGAACATATGTCGAATGCCATTATCGACACTTAAAAGCAGAAATACATTTGTAATTTTCTCACTGTAAAAAACTTGCACGACTTTCATATCGACATATATTTGGTTAAAACGCTCGGACCTCGTCCTCTACTAGTTTAATTGGTAGAGCAGCCGTCCGGCAAACAGGGGGATGTAGGTTCGAATCCTGCGTGAGGAGACATTTTTTTCTTGGGAAAAATTCCTCCTAATTATTACAGTTAAAAACAGAACTACATTAATTTGTTAAACTACTTCTAAAAGTTATGGTTTATTTTTATAAGTATTTTGATCTGCGATTCGAATTTAATTTGTTGCAAATGGATGGTACTCGTTTGCAATAAATTTATTATTTCAATTCATTAAAAGAAAAGATTTTTCTTAACCTATCTAAAGGAGTTTTTTATAGAGGTACAGAACTTTGAAATGGAATAAAACAAAGATGAATTTTTTAAATTGACATAAAATTTACTTTATTCGAAAGATAATCTTCTGGCATTGTAATTTAAATATGACTTATGGCATATGACCGTCACGGCTGGCTTGGACGTAGTCTAATCTGGAGGTCCAATTTTCGATGATTTTTTTCCAACATTTGTGGCCGCATATCGGCAATAACGCGACGAATGTTGTCCTCCAAGTGGTGAATCGTTTTGGGCTTATCGGCATAGACTTCACACATCCCCACAGAAAATAGTCTAGCGGCGTTAAATCGCACAATCTTGGAGGCCAATTCACGGGTCCGAAACATGAAACTATGCGGTTACCAAATGTTTCCTTCAATAAATCAATTGTGGTACGACAGCTATATATAATAAGCTGTGTGACATGTTGCGCCGTCTTGTTGAAACCACAGCTCCTGCACATCATGGTTGTTCAATTGATGAACGAAAAAGTCAGTAATCATGGCTCTGTAGCGGTCACCATTGACTATAACGTTCTGACCAGCATCGTTTTTAAAGAAGTACGGACCAATGATTCCACCAGCCCATAAAGTATACCAAACAGTCAGTTTTTCTGGATGTAACGGTGTCTCAACATTATTTTACATTACATTACCATCACTCCAGATACGGCAGTTTTGTTTATTGACGTATCCATTCAAACAAAAGTGAGCTTCATCGCTAAACAAAAATTCGCTTATGAAAATCGGGATCAACGGCAATATTGTTTTGGGCCCATTCACCGAATCTACGCCTTGCTAGGTGATCGTGTGGCTTCAATTCTTGCACGAGTTGGATTTTGTAAGCACGCAAACCAAGATCTTTCCGCAAAATCTTCCATAAAGTGGATGGACACATATCCAATTCCTGTGCACGATGGCGGATAGACTGATTCGGGTCTTCCTATACTCTACGCTCTACAGCAGCAATGACTTCTTCTGTACGCACTGTACGACGTCTCTGTGGATGCGTATTATCATTTAGAGTAAACGTGGTGCGAAAACGTTCCATAGTTAATCGAATTAATTGCTCTGATGGGCGATTATGTTGACCGTAAAATGGACGTAGTGCGCGATACGTATTTCGAACAGAACCATGATTTTCAAAATAAATTTGCACAATTTGGAAGCGTTGTTCAGGCGTCAGTCTATTCATGTTGAAATGCCAAACCAAACTAAACATAAATCACTTGACAGCTGACAAAATGGCCGCCAGTTAAAAAAGTGTTGAAACTTAAAGTTTTATACCTCCATAAAAAACACATTTTATAAAAGATGTATTACATATCATGAGAAAAATCTAAATTGCTCCAGTGTAACATATATATTTAGTCAGCAAGTTACTCTAATTTATGAAACAGTAACCTCAACATAAAATTTAATTTGTTTTATGGTCCTAAGGATATACGGCCAAAGTTTTTCGTATATCTATACACTGCTCCAACCTACATACTTCCGTGTAATTTCCTTTCCTGAAATAATTTACAATTATTTGCACAAAAGAACTATATTAAGTAATGCATAATTTTTAAATATATTTAAAGTTAGTGGGTCAGAAAAGCACTGAGGAAAATTAAACTTTCAGCGATCAAACTTTCACTTAATACTACTTTATCACTTATAAATTCTCCTCTCTCCAGGGCCTAATAGGATTATAGAATTATTGGAGATTAAACGGAAAGACTTTAATTTCCTTAATAATTTAATCATAATATTTTAGACGAATTTTAATATTTTCATTCTAAAAATGTGCTGAAACTTTACAGTTTCAGAACGCAATAACTCCCACATAACCTAATAACCCTTAAGTATGGCATCAAGATTGTATTAATTCCAGAAATATGCATTCACTGTAAGTTTGGTGCGAGCCGTTTTATGATTCTTGGTAGAATATAATTAGAGAACTAAATTACTCAGCGTATTTCGAGTAATTATTTGATTTTAATTTGAGTTTTCATTGTGTAAATGCCTTAAATGAAGTACTGAAATTTAGTGCAACTCTAGTAAGATTCGCAATGTCTTCAATTTTGGTTTATGTCATTTTTGCTTGAAATTTTGCAAAGTTGATGTATTCAGCAGTATATAGTATGCTCTCTCTTGAACTGTAAATAGGAAATCCTCGATTGTTTTTGGAACAAACTAGTATTGCTTTCAGTACCCAAATCAAGCATTTCTCCAAAGATAATTAATTTATATTATCCTGATTTCCCAACACAATACTTGGAATACTAATTTTAATATAATATGAAACACAACGTATTGTTGTAACTGTATTATTCGTTGATTTGATTTAATTTTAACCTTTCATTTTGTGTTTCATTAATTTATTTGGAATTTAAGTTGTATAAACTAACAAGGTTTATCTAATCTTTTTTTTTTGACGATCGTTTCGTCGTAACAACTTTTTCAAGCAAATGCATTTTTATACAAACCAGAAACAAAATCATATATATTAAAAGCAAAATATGGACAAAATCTAAGATGCAGTACTACTTAAACATAGATAACATACAAAATGCGTTTATGTATGAAAAATTTAATTTTTTTTACGTGGCGTAGAATTATTAGTAAAGAAAAAATACCATATGTATTAGAAATCTCAGGCAAATATCGTGAATTCACATACATATCATGTTAAAGAATTTGCATCAGTCAAAATATCCAAAGCTTGGCAAATTGAAAATTTGTTCATTTAAGTATTTCAAAAATATTCCAAGTTAACGCTAATTCAATGTGAGTCAGCTATTGGGCAACAGTTAAACCAACTGTAAGCGGGACAATAACTTAAATGTTAATGTCAATACCAAATTATTTATGTCAACCTCAATTTGAATCACTACATCTACAAAACAATGACGGCCACTAAAAATATTTTATTTTAAACTTACCGCCATCAAAATATATAACTCTTAAGTACTCTAATTTTTTTTAAAAATTAAGTATTTTTCTATTGCGTGTGCGAAATCGTTGATGGATACTTGAGTAAAGGAGGCGGCGTCATTACATGTTCGGATCAAACATGGATCCTTTGGGCCCAAATTTCGGAAGTAAATGGTGCTCCATAAGTCACCTCTCAACAGGATTCCTTCTCAGGAAGGTTGGAACGATATCCAAAAGGTTCTTGCAGGTAAATATGAATTTAAATACAGTACATGTTGGTAGTGCACCGAAACGTTTTAGGTAACAATTTAGTAGAATTGCATTATCATTGAATCGTGGGGGATTGAAGGACACAACTGTCTCTTCCCTTGGTCAAAGAAAGAATGGGTTAATTCGAAATTCCTAAGAGTTAATTCGATAATATTTCGATTGTTAATCCCAACAGATATTTAAAGAAAGACTAGAACGGACACTAAGTGATCGTTATTCACCTAAAATTGAGATAAATGATCAGTATTTTACATTAAAAAATCAAGTAATAATTTTAAGAAGCACCAAAATACCAAATAAGCGTCAGTTTAATATTATAAATAGCACTGGTTTTGTGTGGTGTATTAAAATAGTTATAAATAACAATTCACGTATGATAAGCATATTATTATTTATTGTTAAATACTGTTAATGTTTTATCGCAAAAGTTTCCTTTTAAACTTTCGTTTTGAAGAAGGTGGTTTTCTTTTAAACTCAAAATAGTTTTAATAAAACTTATCTTTCAGAATGGGGACCAAAATGACTTAAAAAAATATAGGCTTAACAGTTTAGTGTATGTATTTGCAAAAAATATGAATCTTTTATAAATAGTAAGCTAATAAATTATTAGAAAACTGCCTGAATAAATCTAAGAACACCGCTATTTTTAATTGCCTGAATACCGTATATAGTAATTTACATACTAATTTACACTGTTTGGGAATGTTTGTTGATTTATGGGAAGCGTTTGATTTTGGTTAACCTTGAAACACTTCTATACAAAACTTGCGCATTATGCAATTACTGGTGCTGCTTTAAATTTGTTTAAGTCTTATTTAACTAATAGAAAACAAAGTGTTTCTGTTAACAAGAGCCAGTCTTTCTTTAAAACTACTAACATTGGAGTCCCACAAGGTACAGTTCTCGGGCCAACTTTGTTTTTAATATATATTTGTTAATGATTTACCTCCTAATTTAACCTTGGTGCAGCACATTCTTATATATGCTGATTATGTTAATATAATAGTAAGCTTTAATAGTGTGCCCAATTTACTTAAGAAAATGGAAATAATTTATAATGAAACCTATAAATGGCTTCCACACAATCCTTAATTATTAATCAAGAAAAAACAAAATTTCTTCCGTTTCATAATCGAATAAAAACATCACACACGTAAACATTAATAATACAATAATAAACTGTAGTTCATCAACTAAGATTTTGGATTTGATCTTAAATGAAACTTTAAACTGGTCTGATCACGTTGAATATCTATGTCGGATATCTTCTAAAAGAGATATCAAAGAGTAACTGGAAACTACAGGAAAGGCGTTGTCGAAAGAGTTCGAACCACCTTAAAGCGGGTCGCATCGCATTATGCTATGTAACAGGGGGATAATAAAAAGGCGTGCAATGGTCTGCTTTCCTAGGATAAATAGCTTTCAAGTAGAAACAGAACGAAGGTGTGTCAATGGGAGGACCATAGATCTAAGTGGCGCGATGGTTAACTGGTCCAGAGAACAATCCCAGCAGGACGCGTGTAGTAGATGCATCATCCCAGGAGAAACGTAGCTGCGGTTTTGCGGCGGAGACGCCTTACTCCCCGATTTATTACATAATTAAATTAGGCCGCTCTTCATTAATATCCATTATTACGCTATAACTCTGTTTGCGCCAATAGTATAAATTATGGGTTAGCGAGTTTGCGGGCTGCTTGTCGCCTAATGATGTTCCGTAATCGTATCGCATACGCAATTTGCAACTCGGTGACACGCCGCTTGATTTCGTTATTCGGACTTCCATTGTCTGACGTGACGATTGTCGCTTCGTACGCGCACCCCATAAATCTAAACGTACTCCGGTTATCGGCACCGATTGTAATTAGGCGCGACTGTTAAAGGATGACGTGAACGATTAATAAAGAAATTGTGCGAACAGTAAAGTGAAATCCAAGTATATAATAGAACAATAATCAATAATTCCACGCGCTCTTTGCATGTTAACTGGTAAGATAGTTCTTTTTTCTCACTATACATCAACATAAACTTTTAAATTTTCTAGGAGAGTATTTTATCGCATGAAATCGTTAAAAGTATGACCATCTTAACACTAGAACAATTTTCTATTTCACAATTACAACTTCGATTCACTTCAGCCATTTTCGGGGAAGGACGTTTTCTGTAGAATTGATGAATAGAGTTCTATTATATCCCAGTGAGAACAAGTTGGTTACATTTACGTGAATTTATCGTTGTATTGGTTGAAACAACGTTAATGATTATAATTAACACGTTTATTATATAACCAATTTTTAACTATACATTGAAGAAACTTTGATGATGTTTTGTTCGTAGCCGTTAATTATGTATAGTTATTCCTTTTTTTTTTCCTTCGTGAGGGTAGCGGCTAATTTATACTGATGACTTAAAAAAGTTAAACAAATCATTTTTTTACGTTTCGACAATCTTTATTTTTCTTGTCTTCCTCAGAAATGTATATTTTATAATTTAACTTGTTTTATTATTATTATTATTATTTTTTTTTTTTAAATTATATCTAAAATTAATGATAAAATGTCAATAATTATACAAAATGTGAGTTATTTTTTATACTTACATCTAGGGACATTCACAAACATTTTAAAAAACATATTTAATAGTTACATTTTTAAACAATTTTACAAATGTTAACAACAACTATTTTAAATCAAACTGTCGAAGAAAAGCAGTGAGATTATTTTGATATTTGTGACCTTTAATTCTATTATGAAGTTGTTGTGATGTTTGTCCTATGTACACACCATTGGAACTGTTACAGGGGATTTTGTAAACTACGTGACTTTGGTTTTGTAATGGAATACAATCTTTTAATTTAGAGAAACCAAATTTATAAATTATTGTGGTTTTTATGTGCAAGTTTTATATTATGTGGGTAAAGTATTTTATTAAGTTTTTTAATCTCACTGCTTTAAAAAAAACATACAATTAACTTAGGTCATACATTCAATTTTAATAATACAAGTATTTTAAATAAAGAAAAAAATTATAAAGCGCGATGCATTTTAGAAATGATCCAAATATACAAACATAAAAACGCAGTAAACGATAAAACGGAGGTAGAAGGTTTGTCAAAAATTTATGCGCCAATCATTTAAACATACTTTTCGCCGTTAATATATGCATGCAAAGAGATAAACAACAATTTTTAGTTTAACAATTTTAAAAAAAACCGCTGAGCTAGCCTTTCGCGTATGTTTAAAAGTATTTCTTCGACAGTTTGATTTAAAATAGTTGTTGTTAACATTTGTAAAATTGTTTAAAAATGTAACTATTAAATATGTTTTTTAAAATGTTTGTGAATGTCCCTAGATGTAAGTATAAAAAATAACTCACATTTTGTATAATTATTGACATTTTATCATTAATTTTAGATATAATTTAAAAAAAAAAAAAAAATAATAAAACAAGTTAAATTATAAAATATACATTTCTGCGGAAGACAAGAAAAATAAAGATTGTCGAAACGTAAAAAAAATGATTTGTTTAACTTTTTAAGTCATCAGTATAAATTAGCCGCTACCCTCACGAAGGAAAAAAAAAGGAATAACTATACATTGAAGAAACGTTATATAAACTAAGAAATGTAACGGATAGTTTAAATTTAACTAAAATAACAGGTTGTAGTTGCATCGTTTATTTTAGGTTATAAAACAACGTTACAATATGAGAAATTATTAACTGAAATGTAATGCATAGTTTAAATATAATTAAAATAAAACGTTTTAGTTACGCCGTTTACTCTACGTGAAAGACAACGTTGAAAAATGAAAAATTAGTGGCTGAAATGTAACGCATAGTTTAGATATAACTAAAATAAGACGTTGTAGTGTCACCGTTTACTCGTTGAAAGACGTTTGAAAGACAACGTTGAAAAATGAAAAAATATTAACTGAAACGTAACGCATAGTTCAAGTACAACTAAAATAAAACGTAGTTTCACCATCTACTCTACGTTAAAAAGCAACGTTGAAATATGAAAAACTACTAACTGCAATCCAACGCATAAGTATAAGTATAGTTAAAATAAAATGGTGTTAAATTTGTTTGTCTTAAGATAAGATGTGCGTTTGCATGAATGAATGCAAAATGTATTTAACAATAGGTAACACAATTATTGTATTAAAACTGCACTACTGATGAATGTATCATCCCTCCCCCATTTCAAATAAACGCTTCCACCCCTGTTGCGCATCTGCAACGTGCACGGTGCACTTGCAGTCACATATTTACTACACTAGTCGAGTGTTGGAACTTTTCTTTATCTTTATAACAAAGTTTTATATTAATATGTGATACGCAACAATCAGTGCATTTTACTAACCTAAACGGTGAGTAGCTAGGTACCCCATCAATTAAGTCTATCCAGGTTATATTTGCATATACGATGCACATTGCAATTGGCAAAACACCATAGTAGCCATCTTAAAATAAGAACACTAATGTCAGAAAATTTAACTATATTCTAAAATTTGTTCTTGAGGAACCTGTGGTTTCTTAGTATACACCACCTTCTTACTTTATTTTCAAATATATAGGTTAGCGAATGCTGATGGTTCTAAAATCTGGATTCTTGTGTAAAAGAAATTATTCTAATTACCGTTACATGACGTCGTTGCAGTGAAGCATAACTGGAAGGGAAGGAACACTTAGTTTTCACAAAACGGGAACCAGAGATAATACTGAAACTATAGTAGCGATATACAGTGAGTATTAAATACTTTCATTCGTTTGTAATACAAAAATCTAGGAAACCAATCAAAGTAAACATTAACTTATATATACCCCTAAAATTTACAGCCTGTAGTCCTTGGTGTTACTTATGATACCTATTGTTTGAGTCTTCCATTTAAAGTTACAATTAAACAATACATACATACAGCAGAAAGTGCAGTGAAGAACTGGTTGAAATATACGCCCCAATGGACTGTTTGGGTAGAAGATCTGGATGTGCAGAAAAAGGGAAAATGTATATATCTATAAATGAAATGACCTTGTTACTTTCTTAGTATTGGTAAAGAATTCTATTATCTTTTTATTATTATTATTGTTATTATTCCATTGTATTATATTTATAGATAATTACATTTTAGTTTTTCTGAAGAAGCATTATGTTTCATTGAAGAGCTTATCCTGAGTTCAATACTATGATGTGATCATTGAATGAGTTAACTAAAATAAAATTTAATTCAGTATTGGACATTATGACTTTTAATCTATAACCAATTTTTCGTTATCACCACATAAAACGGCACTGTAAATATAAAGTAACATATATGTCACATTTGGAACTTGGTAAGTGTTGTACAGTTTCTATAACGCAGCGTCTCAGAGCGCATGAATGCAACAAACTTGATAATTCACCTATAATTTATAAAAATTGTTGATTTTCATAAATTCGGCACCTCACTTTTTTACGCAGATGTGACGTTACTACTACGTGGTTATAAAAGGTTTGATATAGAAATTTTATTAACCCTTCGTTAGTGTGGTAGAGTATGCCATACCCCAGTATGTTTACCTACATACTGGGGTATGGCGTACTCCACCACACTAACGAAGGGTTAACGTTGAGGTTACGTTACCTGTAAACCGATTTTTTACGTTTTACATAGATGTTTATGAACGTTAAACTCCACTTACCAATGAACGTTTGTTTTGAAACGATAATATCCCGTAGCACTATAAACGTACTTTTTACGTTTTACAGAGGTGGTTTATTAAACGTTAAAATACATCTTGTGCTAAACGTTTCTATTTAACGATATTTTCTATTAAAAATTAAACGTTAAAATAACATTAGCATATGACGTGAAATAACGCTTAATAAGTAACTTTTTGTCAACGTATTTTGTCGGGACATAGATATGTCGCTTCGACGTTGTTTGTAAACGTTACGAAACGTTCGGTTACCGTTAAGAATAACGTTTTCTTAACGTTTATGTTCTTATTGGGATGGTCTTGCTATAAAATCAGCTGCATACCACAGCGATTAGTTGTTGCACGTATTATTTTGGCATTTATAATCTTATCGTAGTTAGAGTATTTGTTTTGAATTCGTTGTTGACAGTTTATGACTGGTTTGTGACGTTTGTGACTAGATACTGGTTTGGTTTAGTCGGATCAGTATGGTTAGAAATTTATGTAGACTAAATTATTATTATTAAAATATTTTAATTGTTTTATAATATCCTAGCGACCTCTCTGTTCCTATTTTATTATCGTCCCCACCAGGCTTTTGCATACAAATAATCGATTTTTCATATTTCTCATTTAGTACCCAGCTAGATACCAAAGGAGCTCGGAATGTATAGTCCATAATATAAAGTATTTTTAAATTTGAATCTCCCATTATTTAAACTTAAGAGCAAAGAATCTTTTTCTATTTCAATTTTGTTTTCCTAATTTCATCTCCAAGATTTACTACTGCAAGTTGTAAACATCTTGTCGTAGTTCATATAAACCGTCTTATCTTTTCCAGCAAACGCAATTAAAAGTTTTGAATGACCCGAACGAACCTCAAATCTGCGTGTATCTATTATTGCACATGTTAGGTAGTATAATGTTGAAAAAATTAACTTATTTACCTATATCAATGGTAAAAAAGCCTAAGCAAGTTAAGAGTGCAAGATGTAGTGATATGGGTAAATCAGAACAAATGATTACTAACATCCGAAATGACAGACATGCATGCGTCAAGTACCTCAAGTTTTTATGAAGTATTTTTTCCTAAGATATCCTCCGTAGGTGCTTTAAGATTTTCCTTATCTTAAGGTACCCTTAAGTAAAAAATATGTTCTATGAAACAATTTTTTTCTAGCGTATATAAAGTGAAGGTCCTAACATTTATAAAAAGTGTTTACTATATTTTAAAATAACATGTTTCAACTATGGTACGCTATCCTCATGCCTTCTAAAAGTCAAGTATAATAAAATAGAAATAAAATTATAACATGTAATTATTATTATTGTATAAATTTTGTGAAAAAAATATAAAATTGTATTTTAAAGATAAATGACATAACGTTCTGGGTAGATAAGTTGAAAACGGATGAAAAGATGTTAAGTAATACTGAATATAATCAGAACCGGTAAAATGATGATGAAATAAAATTAATAACATTAATGATTAATACTTACAAAAAGGTCAAAATAAAAATTTCAAAATTTAAGAGTCAAAGACAAACATTTAAAAGTAAAACACAATAAATGAAGTATTAACCAAACAACAAATTGAAATTGTGAAACATAATGCTAACAGATATAGAACAAGACTAACGAAAATGGTCCAAGTAAATCTGAAAAGCTTTTCAGAGAAGAAGAAAAATGTTTTAAAAACCAGAAAAGCATCGCGTTGATGAGGCAGTTATTTTGTGATGAATCGACAGTTAGAATATAATAATTACTTATCTTTCAAGCTAATGCTTTTCTTTTTTAATACTTTATCTCTAATTAAATTTAACAATTTTTCCTATTTTATTTAAAAAATAAATTCTGTTATATCTTTTATGTTTATGCTTTATCTTACCTGTTGTTTATATATGTTTTTCTTACACGGATACAATACATATACCTGTTTTTAAAACCTTTTTCTTTTTCTTTGAAAAATTTCTCACATTTATTTGGACCCTTTTCTTTGTGTCGCGATGTTTTCCTTAGTCTTGGTTCTATATCGGTTGGCATTACGTTGGCATAATTTTAATTTCCTGCCATCATTTTACTTTTACAATTTTATAACATTTTCAAAACATTTATACAATCGTAATAATTACATGTTATTATTTCATTCCTATTTTATTGTATTTGACTTGTAGACCTGAGGATGGCGTATCACAGCCGAAACATGTTATCTTAAAATATATTAAGCACATTCAATGAATGTAAGGAGGTTTATATACACTTTCACTAACCACATTAAATAGATTCCAACACACAATTTTTTTTTTATATTAAGGAGGGCGTAAGCAAAAGTATACCTTGAGGAAGAATTATAAATATGACGGTAAATCTGACATTTAATAAAATTGTAAAGTTTTTTTTTTTTCTAAAATAAACACCCTGATTTTTTTCTACCTGTTTAATTAGTGCCTGAAATTCTGAAAACAAGATCCCTTTCATTTCTTCTCTTCAGACAATAAGCAAATTCATTATAATAAAAATACAAATTACTTAAGTAGAAAATATAGCCAATGTGAGTAAACAGAAACAATTATAAGTAAATGTCAATTTGTGTGACACTCGAAATAATAGTGGGCACCGTTTGTTTGTTTGTTTGTTGCTGGTCAAGCTGCGGTTTATTGAATTTAACACTTATTGACAAATTGTACTATCCCAACTGAAATTTTCCCGACCTGGAGAGTTTTCAACCAGTGAAGAGATATAACAAAAGCAACACTTGGCATTTTTAGTTAGCAGTGCCGCGTGTACGACTTCAACGTGCTGACAATACCAGGATATAACTTTTTGTTTGTTTCTTGCTGCTTTGTTATTTAAAATAGGAGTAACAATGTGTTCATTACTAATGAAATTCCACACATGTGCCAAGGAGCATCTCAACAAGAACGGACAAACAGCATCGGCACCTTTGATCTAAAGAGGAAAAAAATCGTGACCTTCAGTTCACTTATAACTGCTATTGACTAGAACGAACTAAAAAAAGATGGTAATTGTGCGCGCTTGTTTAAAATTTACTATGTTAGTTTGACATGTTCCTCTATCACAGCTGTTATTCGCTGGAATGTATGTTTATAGCTTATATAAAGCTCGAAAACTGTCAAATGATTGCAAAGAACTGTTTTGACAAGAGCCGGGCTTGGCTTCCTGTTGGCTGAAACGAACTCCGAAAAGGTGGCGACTCTGCTTACAATTACTTACAATTTGGTAGCTGTCCGTTTTATGATTGGTGTAAATGAGGAATGACAATTGAGGAATCTGGTGCTAAAATAATGCACCACTACTTACAGTGGTTCAACCAGCGAATAGCTTACTATGAGTCCTATGTTATTTTAACTTGATTAAAGTGTTCGCATATAAATCAATACTAATCGAAACAAAAATGTAAGGCACTTTTGGTATCATTTTGTTTTGGACTAACATAAAAACGGTAAGTCTATATTTTGTGATGTGTTACCTCACCAATGTTTCTCATTGCAGGAGCAACCTCATTTTTTTTTGTTTAAATAGGACGCGCCTCATACTTCTATAGATTTCGTTTTAATATAAATGAAGAACTTCATTTGAATTAAAATGGGATTCTATTATCAGGTTTGACTATTGTGTTAGGATTCACGAAATATTGCTCCACCTTTTTAATAACATGCATTGCGTTTTAAATCTAACGTTTAACTTCAAGCTTTATTGCTACAGAGCATTAATTCATACACGGTTTTCCCAATTTGCTGCTGAAACTGAAATTATTTAGACAAATCACAGCTTCAATAGAATATATTAGAAGATTAATTGTTTGTCGCTTCAGTAATAAATTAGGAGCCGGCGTTCAGTGATTTATTTTATAATATCGGTAGAGCCCATCAGCCCACAAGTGAATTTCGATTAATAAATGGGTTGGATTCTGCCAAATTGGAGCACTTACCGAAATAATTTATCTCTGTTATATACAGCGTACTGTTTCTAATCATTTTAAACTATACTAACACTATATAATAGACACATTTAAGAACCAGTAAATATAGAAAAAAACACATTTATATATATATATATATATATTTTTAAGAGAATTTATTTGAATTTTGTAAATTATCACATATCAGGCAGATCACGTGCTTTAACTAATGATTAAACTATCGCTGAAGCACTACATTGTGAGAAAGGCCTTTTAATTGTCTCTCATAAAATTAATATCACATAAACAAAGAGTTTCAGATTATAATGAGGATTTTCTAATTAATACGGCGGAGATAAATTATACCAAATTTTGAATAGAATTCTTCATCCAACAGCGGTATACACAAGACGGCACAATTGAACAATATTCGAAATATTCTTATTCAAGTCACGATACAGACCAAATAATAAATTACGTACCATTTCATGTGCCACAGAACATTCAAAAGGTACCGTACGTCTTTAATTTAGGTCGCTTTGCGAAACGATCCGTTTACTATTATAGCTACTGGTAAGAGTTTATATTGTGGCAGGCATTTATGTATAGTTTACGTGTTTACAGCGAGGGCTACACGAACAACATGCAGCTAATGAACGACCTGTCAGTTTTATTATTTCATGTATGTGCAGGACGTGGTTAAAATACGCGTTCGGATGCCGATGAAAATCACATCGTGAAGGAAAACTAAATCGAATTTATTGGCACCGTTCATAACCCGAGGAATGTGTTTTGTTCCCGGTTTGATTCTCCTAAACCAGTAAATTGAATTTCTCTTGACGCCGAAGTTAAAGAACAAAACCACACACAATAAACAGCGTTTGAGTTTTCTTGTTTTCAACACAGTTTCACCTTTTTTATTTTTTTTTAACGCCAACTCGGTCAGACTTAATACGTACGGAATGCTCCAATATTTCGTCTATTTCCCTTCGTTGCTTTTCCGGCCGTGCTTGGTGTTACATCACATTTTCTCCTCGCCGTTTCTCTGCGATCAGTTGGAAATTTCGACGATGTTTCCAGTATATGAGGACAAGTAACGTAATTTATTAATTTTTGATAAGGCGTCCGATGGACAGAGAAACTCCCAGGGGTATTTTTCTTTGCGTCAAAGCTTTGAGGTGCAATTTATCGATAGCTTAACCGCTATCTTTATACTTACTATCTAGTAACCACATTCTCTTTCTCTTTACTATGTTCGGAAAGTTATGTATGCGTAGAAAGCAATACCAAATAAAATTTCAAATCAACTGGTTATTGATTTGAAATTTTCGAAATGATTCGTCCATCTTCGTCCATCTTCCAAATAAATGTAATAATGAGCTGCCAATAGGTAAACTGGTTTTATCGGTAATGATAATACCATTCCAAAGTACATTTAGTAAGATACCTGTTATTGTGATTTATATGTATAATAGATTGCCCGGTTAATTTTTTAAACAAATAAAACTTTATACTTAAATCTGCCTTTTCTTTACAGATACCTATTCTTATATGATGATATTCAAGAATACAATCCCACACAATTCGCTAGATGGCTATGAACTTATGAGTATACCTGATATATTTGGAATTCACCACTGCAGATCATACGCACTGCTAATCTTCCCTCTTTTTAACCAATGAGTAATTATATTAATATTTTTGTGTCAGTTGTGGATATGTTGCCACGTGGCTGTACGTTTTTGTCTCCTAAATTGCTAACTGGTATATTATTAGACTTTTTCTTGATTAAATATTAAATTCATTGTCTAATTCTAACCATTTAGTGTATCGAATGCTTTTTATTAATAAAACAGTGTAATTATCAATAACATGCACAATTTATTAATAAATTTTACATCAAAAACATACTTATAAAAAGTACGAGAACTGTGGGTATATTTATTTGGATGTTTAAATCAAATATTATCTACTGTCTAGTATATTTTGGATTTTTAGATTCTCAAAATAACTTCTAAATATCCCACATGAGAGAAAAACCACCAACCATGTCTACCAACCTATATATATTAAAATTTCCATTTCAACTATCAATTACAAATATTAAAAGTAACCTCAAAGTTTTCGAAATGTTAAATACTTATTTACACAAAAATTTAAACATTGATCAGTCAGACAAAATACTTCCAGCATCAGCTTGCATGCACCCAAATATACTTCAGAATGGAGCTTCCTTGCAGTGACAAATCAAAAATGTTGTAGAAAAGGATCCACATCAAGGGCACAACGCCGGTATTAAGGAATCCAGGAAAAAATGTCCATCACACATCCAAAGTGTATCAAGACAGCAGAGACATGTATAATTTTATTAAAGAAAAGTTACACATGTTAATACAGCAAATTTCTTCTGATGTTCCAAAATCTTGACATTACTTCTATATATTTTTAGGCCGATGGTAGATACGTCGTTTTACAAGGAAATTCCTCTTCGCGTTCGAATATATTACAGAAATGTGATTTAAATGATTTCATTTGACGAAAATAAAACAGTTTTTCAAAGAAGGTTTTTATCAACAACCACTGCATCTCCATGGACCCCAACTCATCTATTTAATATGAACTACACTGAATCTCCTCCCTTTAAAGTAGTGCCGAAACCTAGGAAACTTATTTTGACACCATACAGTTACCGGACGATAAATTTATACATACATCTAATTACGACTACGATGCAAATTAATTAACACCCAATATACAGGATGAATTTTTTATCTTGAGATAACGGAATATCTCTAAAACACTGCATCAAATCAAAAAAAATCTTAATAAGATTTGTTCTAATGTAGGAGGCTCACTGAATGGTGCCCGATCCCCCACCACACCCCCCCCAGAGTGGGAGGGGGCACAACTTTGAAATCTTAAATGAGAACCCCTATTTTGTATTGCAGATTCGAATTCTACGTCATCAGGTATGTAGTTTTTGTTTGAAACTTTTTCCGATTCGTAACAGATTGCGCTGTAATCACAAAAAACATGATTTTGTGTTTTTTTTATTTTAACATTAAATAACATTTCAAAAAGCCATTCAACAACGAAGAACTTTACTTTATCATACCCATTTCAGAAAATGTGTTCGAAAATGTGCCCTTCCACTTCGATACATTTATTTGTTCGAAAATGGCACACAACTGAGAAGTGTTTCCGGCGTAATCCTTGAACAAGCGTTGGTGTTTCGCTCAATCATGTTTTCCCTCGTGGTTGGCACTTCTGTATAAACTTCAGACTTTAAGTGGCCCCACAAAAAGAAGTCAGGGGAAGTAAGATCTGGCGATCTTGCAGGCCAAGACGCTGGACCAGCTCTTCCGATCCATCGACGATTGTAGGCTCGATCTAATACTTACTTAGGCCAACTTTTTTTAGCTGATTAGTAATTCTGGCCTGAGGATATTCGTATAATCGGACGAAGCTGGTACCCTTTATTAAATAATTGTGTGTGGGAAACTGGACCTGTTTTCAATTATTTATCTTCCTAATTATTCGCTCACACAGGGTCAAAAGGTGCATTATATAAATTTACTTCGTTAATCACCACGGTCTTTAGGGAAGAAATTATTTTACTTATATTACTTCACATATAACCGTAAACAAATCCGTCCGTTCACGAAGACGATACTCTTTTTTCATATATATAACTGGCATTTTAGTTCAACTTCAAAGAGGAAAAAAATACCTCCGAGTAGGAACAGCTTTCTATTAAATTGATGGCGTTCTTTAAAACATCTACGGCAGGGAGATTTTAATTAATCGATGGTTACTCTGCGTGAGTTAATCATCATAAAGTGGGAAACAAAATGGTTTATTTTCTCAGAAATTCTTTAATGAAAATTAAATGCGACTGATGATTCCGTGCATCAAACGGACATTCTCAACTCAGAATATCAAACCAATAAAAAGTTGTTGGTTAAAGATTAAATTGTGCAGATTTACGTTTAAAACTCAACGTTCGGAAGAACACTAATTTAATTATGTGAATAAATAAATAAAATAAACAGATGAAAACAAATATATTAAAACCTGGAGTTAAAACAGTTCTATATGAACAAATTGTAACTAAATTAAAATTCAATTTGTTCAATTTGACTTTTAACAATTGTTAACGACTTTTTACTGTCTTTATATCTGATTTTAATTTCCATTAAAGAATTTGTGAGAGAATAAATTTCATTTTCCAACTAAAAATAAATATTTTCATTTGAAAATGAAATTGTTTATTCTGTTACAAATTCTTTAATGGAAATTAAAATTAGATATAAAGGTAGTAAAAAGTTGATGACAATTGTTAAAAGTCAAATTGAACAAATTGAATTATAAATTTATTAAATAAAAGTAAAGCTCGTATGTCCTTTTCATTCATTTAATGAATATATGCAATACTACATGTTTCGGCGGAATGCCATCTTCAGGTATTGACAGTGTCAAACGAAGTAAACGATAAAACAAGTCTTAATATTAAAATGTTTAAAAGTTTAAAATAAATGTTTTAAATAAATGAATTATGAGATGTGTATTGTAACAATACATCTCATCAACAATTACAACCCCATTCAATAGGATTATTTCATTTTATACAGGGTTTTCCACGGAACTGGCTGGTTAGAAGTTTTCCGGCTTAACGAAATTCCTCAGTTTTAAAAAATTGCGGTTTGCAACAATTTGGCACTTACTTTCTTTCTAAAATATTTTCACCTTTTTTGCACTTCCGGTTAACCGGAAGTCGCCACGAGCTTTGTTATTTTAAATCGAACACCCTATATATTATTATATTTTTGAATTTACCATAAAATTTTATGACGATTACCATTAGGGTATCTTATACCTATCTTCAACTATTTCTAAGATATTACGATTTTTGTTAAAATTTTGACATTTACATTGTTGTATGTAATTAATTAATTCTCACTTGATTTAAGTGTTAGAAATCTCCGACTTTGAAATCAACAAGTACTAACATTGTTTTACCAAAACGTAGAAAAAAAAAATCAGTGACATTATACAGGGTGTTTAAAAATTAGTGACATATCCAAGAATTTTGAATGTTGCAAAACTTAATTTTTTTAAATAGAACACCCTGTACATTTTTCTATTTTTGGATGTAGAATTAAATTCTATACCAATTAGCTGTAGCATTCCCTATACCCATCTTCAGTAGTTTTCTTTTAAATTACTGGTTTTGTTTATTACCGCTTTCAAATGGCCGAATAATTTCTATCTGGTGGGCCATGACATTAACATTACAACAATTTATTATTATTAGTAAGTATTATTGTCATAATCATTGTTTGTTCCACGTCGCGTGTTCAGATCGATGAATATTATTGTGGAACTTATGAATTAGATAATGAAAAATATTGGAGGAGCTTATTCTAACCTAGATACTATAAATTTATTTTAGATTCACTGAGAATGCAAGAAGAACTTACAGAGAATTCAATGTAATTAAAGGAATTTATTGGTTGTTAATATATCTAACGGAATCCAGAAAATTTTGAAATGATTTCTCTTAATAGCTTGGTTTCAAATTAAGGGAAATGGCATAAACGATAACGACGACAACATAACAAATATTGTTTCACTAAAACGTAATGTGCTTGTCAGACAAATGTTTTAAAGTTTTTGATATATTAAAGCATTTTCAAAATTATAAAGGTTTTTATGAAGAATATTTAGATACATGCATATTTAACAAATGCAATTTACAAGCAACATAAACTTGAACCATGACAGAGCATCAAAAAAAAAATACTCAATGTGAATTCCGTTTACATCCAAGCATTTTATTATTCGACGTCTTAATGTGTCGCCTTATACTTCTTCTCACTTCAACTGGGTCTAATTCATCAAACGTTCTCGTCACACGAATCATTAAATCTTGCTTGGTAGTACCGAAAGTTGCGTACAGTGTGTAATCTGTGTAATATATTATTTCAAAGTTTTCTGAATTTTATTAGTTATATTAGCCGAAAATAAATTCCTATAATTAACGTAAATTCTCTAAAAGTTCTTCTTGGATTCTCAGTGAATCTAAAATAAATTTATAGTATCTAGGTTAGAATAAGCTCCTCCAATATTTTTCATTATCTAATTCATAAGTTCCACAATAATATTCATCGATCTGAACACGCGACGTGGAACAAACAATGATTATGACAATAATACTTACTAATAATAATAAATTGTTGAAATGTTAATGTCATGGCCCACCAGATAGAAATTATTCGGCCATTTGAAAGCGGTAATAAACAAAACCAGTAATTTAAAAGAAAACTACTGAAGATGGGTATAGGGAATGCTACAGCTAATTGGTATAGAATTTAATTCTACATCCAAAAATAGAAAAATGTACAGGGTGTTCTATTTAAAAAAATTAAGTTTTGCAACATTCAAAATTCTTGGATATGTCACTAATTTTTAAACACCCTGTATAATGTCACTGATTTTTTTTTTTCTACGTTTTGGTAAAACAATGTTAGTACTTGTTGATTTCAAAGTCGGAGATTTCTAACACTTAAATCAAGTGAGAATTAATTAATTACATACAACAATGTAAATGTCAAAATTTTAACAAAAATCGTAATATCTTAGAAATAGTTGAAGATAGGTATAAGATACCCTAATGGTAATCGTCATAAAATTTTATGGTAAATTCAAAAATATAATAATATATAGGGTGTTCGATTTAAAATAACAAAGCTCGTGGCGCCTTCCGGTTAACCGGAAGTGCAAAAAAGGTGAAAATATTTTAGAAAGAAAGTAAGTGCCAAATTGTTGCAAACCGCAATTTTTTAAAACTGAGGAATTTCGTTAAGCCGGAAAACTTCTAACCAGCCAGTTCCGTGGAAAACCCTGTATATGGCGTTTTCGTACCGCCAGGATTTTTGAAAGGTTTTAGAAACTGAAATGGCATTTTTGACGTGTTCATATGTCAAAATGACATCTACAGATGTTATGATTGTTTTGTTTTGAAAATATCATGTCGATTTTTCAATTAAAATGTCATAAAGAAATTCTGAATATAAAAAATATCTAAATTTGGGCAAATTTTGTATACACTCGAGAGCAATATCAAAATATATACACATTTATTATATTTATTTTTTTCCTTCCGGCACGCTATAAGAAGTATTTTGGATATCTAGTTTCAGCTAAATTTCAATCTGTATCTTCCATTTTTACTTCTCTCATGATATGGGGGTGAGTTTAGCATACTGCGTAGGCTTTCACGGCCGGTGTAACTATAACTAACAGCTTCTTGCGGGTTTCGCCGTGTGTCAAAACTTTCGCTCGACGTTTCGCTGTTCATACTGACAGCTTCTTCAGGATAACTAGTAGGATAAGTTATCCTGAAGAAGCTGTCAGTATGAACAGTGAAACGTCGAGCGAAAGTTTTGACACACGGCGAAACCCGCAAGAAGCTGTTAGTTATACAACCTTCATTGTCATTACAGTTTGTTTGCAGTTATTTGTCATCTTCTCCGGATGCTGGTTCCAAGTTTACGCGGACTCTAGGATTATTTTTAAGAATTTAACTTCTTCACTAAACTGTATTTTTTTCTTTATGAGCAGTTGGTCGTTTCAAGACATTCGATCTTCTTGTTTTTTTTTTTTGTAAAGGGAACTAGCTTGTGTAGTTATACGTATTGCTGTATGTTCTGGTATCTATTTCTCTGGTGGCGTGAATGGATTACTGTAAACTCATACGAGCAAATTGATGCGTATAGTTAATTCGCCAATTTATACACACGCTAGACGATTGATGCTGTCAAAATAGGTTCATTCACATCAGAGTGGCATCCCCTGCTATAAATTCATTTGGTTAAATACGCTCCAATTTGTGTGACACACGCACACACACCACTCGACGTCAGTGGGAATGACTTCGCGTTCTCATCTTAATGCGAAAGCTTTCAGTCGCTGTTGTCGTTCCGACGACTAGCACACGAGACCTCGTCCTTTGTGTATGACAATATAACGTTTAAGCCTTGAGGATGATGTATGGAGTTGCAACAAACTACTATTTCCACTCTTTCAGCTCCTAATCCAACCCTAAACGATTGTACAAGTTTGTAGTGGCAACTTTAATCGTTTTGACACAACAAATCCGAGATTATGATTTAATTAAAGGAGCTTTAGAAATCGGGGAATGTCTCCTGGGTTCTCTACAACAGGCTCTTAAATAATTTATCGATTCAGCCGGTCCTTTGTCTCCTATGACTTTTTCTTTTGAACAATACTTATTGTTCCCAAACCTTTTTTCTGCAGCGGTGACTTTTGTTGTTATTTCATTAATTTTAAAAGTTTTTATTTTCTTAGGTTTGAAAAAGGCATTATAATTAGTGTTTTCTAAATACTGCTATTCCGGATTTAATATTTACATTTTTGTTTTTGTTTTTCTAATTAAGGTTTCCTTTTCTCGGAAACTTTTGTTATATCATGACATGGAGGAAAACTTAGCAGTTAATAAAGTTGATTCAACTGATTGTAAATAAACAAGCCTTTAATCTTCTAAAGAAAACAGGTATGCAATTCAAAGTAAATGTCGTTTTATGGGATTTTGATATTAAACATGGCGGTTGTAGAATAAAAAACATAAAAATATAAAAATTCTCTCTTTTAGCACTGCCTTTTGTTTTATAAAAACTCGCCGCCGATGTATGACCCCACAATAGGCTAACTACAAAGCTACAAAGCTACAAAGCTACAGATCATGTAGACAGCAATCTTTTGAAAATCGGATACGCTATCAAACTGATTCAAGGAATTCATCTGGTTTACAGACGCATCAAAAGCCAAAAACGAAACTGATTATGGAAAATACAGTGTGGTGAGATACATTATGGTCACCCTCCCAGTAGAAAAAGATGCCACAGTCTTGGAAACCGGGGCATACGCAATTTGTGCAACCGAAGTGAATAAGAAGGCTTCTGAAAATAAGCAGATCTACATTGCAACAGACAGCCAATCTATACTGAGGGCACTAGTACATCCTTAGATATAATCAATATTGGATTAGAAATGTGTTTGGGAACTGATACTTTGACAGATCGCAAGAAAAATAACATACTATGGATTGGTCCACAATCTGTTCTAGGATTGTCTAAAAACACAGTATGAGAGCAGGTAAGGAGTTAGGTCAAACAAGAATATAAAGAACACTGGAACAACACAACTGGACAAATTCATGGAGAGAAGGGAAGAAGAAGGCTGAGGAACCACCGCAATGCAATAGGAGGAATCATGTTCACAGCATAACAGCTCTCCTAACAGGACAATGTAGACTGAAAGATACCTTCAGAACATTGGGATCAAGTGTTACCAACTCCTGACTGTGGAATAGCGAGGCTTCAGGCCCAAAAAGACAGGTAATTTTAGGCAAATCAGAAATGAACCAAGAGGGGTGGATAGCAGCCATTCCGGTAGAGGGTACCATAATGGCTGGTATGATTTAGTTTAATGGATAAAAGAAATGGCACGTTAAATACAAGGAGCCAAAAAGCTGCAACGTTTCCACAGACTGCTCACACGGTTTACACTATGGGAAAGAATACACAGATTTAACAATTTTCAGGTTGCTGGCGGCAACTAAAGTGCGGATTGTAAAATTGGCTAAAAGAAATATTCCACATAGAAGTTCCACGTGATCCTTATTGTTGTTGTTTGCTAGGGTGGAGGGGACCCAGTCTTCCTGAACTACTTGCCTTTGGATTAAGACTCCTGGGGGTTGGGAGACTACCAGGCGTGTCCCCGAGGTGTGGATAGGGGAACCGCCATCTTGTCAGGGTTCGCTCAAGACAAGATGGCTAGTGGCGGCTATAAGTTTGTCCTCTCTGCTTAAAACCGGAGCAGGGTGAATGAAGACCGTTGCCGTGAACCACTCCCCCTCACCCGAGCTGTCGTGTCGTGGCTAAGGGCTTGCACAGGGTTCTACGACGATGCCAGTTGTTGCTTTCAGTTACCGAAAGCCCAATTGTTAAATCAGGTCCCGAAAGGGATGGGGGGGGGGGGGGCAGGTCTGGGCTTAACTGCACGGACCGAGAGGAGACAACCTCAACAAAAACCTAAATCCTAAGGTGGCGGACTAGGCTGATGGGATGCGTGACTGGATAGAAGACCACTCTACTAGTCCAACCTTGGTGCACCTGGCGCAACCCATTGTATTTAGCCCTACCTCTGCATGCGGGTCTCTGTGGAGGTGTCTTCCCTAGCTACTCGTGGGATCAACCATGGAGGAAGGACGTTTATTAGCGGGACACCGCTAATAAACCTGGAATTGGAGCAGGACTTCCATAAGAAGCCTTCCACCTCCAGAGTGAGGGTACCTCACAAGGAAGGAATAAAGGGAGGAGCAAAACGACTGGAGCAGATTGGGGAACAGGATGGCATCCATCCCCTCTCGAATTGCGTAGCACTGTGCAACTTTAGGGCGTTGCACCTAGCAGCACGTGAAATCGAAGAGGGAGACTTACCTCACCTGGGGCCTTCTGATATCCTACACTTTCAGAAAGGAATAAGATTGGAGGCCAGCTGTAAAACTGCAAAAACAGGGGACACAATAAATCTTTTAAGTCACAGTGTAATATCGCCCTTGCAATATATACACATTGAATTAAGACTTACGTGGATACAGTCGTTAATGAGAGGGCGAATAAATTAGTGAAAGAGGGGGTGTCTAGGAGGTATGATTTAATTTCGGCTTGCGTAGTTAAAAAGCGGTGAGGTATAAACTTGATAATGAATAGCAGGATAGATGGGATGCTACTTTAAATAAGAGATGAACTAGAAAATTTATCTGTAACGTTACATGTTTTAAGGAAATGCGAGTTAGTTTGTCGTATTAGGCGGTAGAGTTAATAACGGTTCACGGTAATTTTAAATCTTATTTATCTAGGATTAGGAGGGTTAATGATTCGTATTATGAATCCGGTGGGGTAGATAGAATTAGGATTAAGTTATTGTTAAAATTAGAAGAGGTACTGCTATTGTTTTATTTGCTTTCCGTTCATTATGAGGATCCTTCGTTTCTCTTATAGAGAAGTCAGCTTCAGGTTTCGAAAAGAGTCGAAGAGCTATTTGGAGATAGCACAGCTATCGGAATTGAAAGGATGTGGAGGGTGCTTCTTCCAAACTCAGAAGGATAATAACAATTTGGTGGTTATTAGCAACAAGATCTGGGGCTGTTTCCCATGTCCTGCTCCTAGAGAAACGTTTTTCCATGGTTTTTTTCCATGGACGCAAATATCATAACAATTGATTGGTTGACGGATTTATTATATTTTGAGATTATTATTAATAATCATAGCGAAATTATTTAGTTAGAGTAGTAACCTTTCAATTGTTATAAAATCGCGTAGTATCTTCATATGGAGCAGGACGTTTAGAATAAATTGTAACCATTCAGCTTTTCATAAAGAAAGTGTCTAAGGAGTTGTGTTGTATTCATGTTCATGTTTTTGTCCATTGCTGTATGAAACTATTAATTTACTTCTTGTTTTTATTTAACTTTAATGTGTCAGTTGATCAGCTAATTTATATACACTGAAGTAACAACAACAATCTTAAGATAATTAATATATTCCATAAATAAGCTTATATTCTTTTGACTACAACGAATGACGTAAAGAAAGACGAACTTACAGGTGATATATACATAAACTTGTAGATTTCATTATAATTTACTCTATATAATAAGGCGTGATAAACTACGGAAAAAAAACAAAATTATAAAAATCGAGCAAATTTAGTTCATACGTCTTTGATTAGAATGAATAAATTTTCAGAACAATTCTACTATTTTTAACTGAATTAAATTTATAAAATGGTTCTACTAAAAATAGGTTAAATAAAAAGATTTTCTAATTATAGTTATGCGCTTCGTACACAATAAGACTGGTTAAAATGTTTTACATTAGAATACCAGGGGTAATATGAACTTCCACTCTGAAACGAATATTACTTCCGACGAGAATTCTAACTAGTATAAAGTACCAAGAGATGCGATGAATAATAGTTGCATAAATTAAGCGAGGGCGCAGCGATTATAAGGAAAATATTCAGTATAATTTGTATGTCCACTTGGTAAAACATTTCTACACTTGCTGCGCGAAGGGTATATTTCTATGATAAGAGTTTATTACAAATAATAAACTTACAATTAGGTAAGGATGCTTTGTGTAATTCTGCGTGGTGTAAGTAATATACTTCAGTATTAGATAGTTCTAGTCAATCAATATGCTTTGATACGAAAAGAATTTATTAATTGGTTAACACTTATTCGTTACCATAATCCAACTTCAAAAAAACTGTTCTATTATGTAATCTCACTCACAAAAATCTAAAAATGTACCTACAAGCAATAATAATAATAATAATAATAATAATAGTATCTTTATTATCCAACAGTGTCTACACACCACTTACAGGATACATCTATATAAACATTTAATATTATACAGTGCCATAAAAAAGAAAAATAAAATTAATAAATGAATTAAAAGATCGCATTCGGAGAAATAATATTTATATTTTGAGCCATATGTGTTAATGGGGCCTTCCTCAGGGTGTTGGTATTATATCTCTGGACACGCAGAATTTCAGTGTGGCGAGTGTTGTAGTTGGGTACTACAAAATGTATCTGCGATAGCAAGCCGGGTGCATCAATTTTGTGTCGCAGTAATCTTAATAAAAACAAAGCACTATATCTTTCTCTCCTTTGTTGTAAGGATACGAAACCATGTTGTTGAAGAAGGTCGTTGTAATTTGTGCCTCTATTCGGGTAAGTACCATCTATTTTGTATGAAAGATATTTCAAGAAGCGCTTTTGCACGCGTTCCAGTGTTAAGTTAAGGTAAGTGTATATCGGATACCAGATAGTTGAACAGTATTCCAATTTGGTTCTTACAAGCGAGCAGTATAACGTTTTTAACGTTTGAAGATTTTGGAAATTGCGGGAAGATCTAATTAAGAATCCCAAGCTCCTTAATGCCGAACTGCAAACTGAGTTAATGTGTTCAGAAAATGATAAATTACTATCAAAGAGAACCCCCAGGTCTCTGAATTTTGACTGTCTTGTGATAGAAACGTGATTTATATTGTATTGGTAAATGATGGGGTTAAACAATTTTGTATACGATACAACTGCGCATTTATCTACATTAATCCCCAAACCATTGCTCAGACACCAGCGATGAATCTTAGTAATATCTGATTGTAGGGCGATGCAGTCGGCATTAGTAACAACTTCTCTATATATTTTTAAGTCGTCGGCATACGCCAACACTTCGCAGTCTAGTGACGTTATTAAGTCATTTATAAATATATTAAAAAGAAGTGGTCCAAGATTAGAGCCCTGTCCTACACCGGAGCAAACTCTGAAGCTGTTCGATGTAAATCCATTATATGCGACGTAGTTGAGTCTGTTCGTCAAATACGATGTTAATAGTTTTACAACATTGTGAGACAAACCAAAAGAGTCAAGTTTCTGAATTAAGAGTGAGTGATCTATTACGTCAAATGCCTTTGACAGGTCTGTATAAATCACATCCACTTGGCTTCTATTATCTAATTTTTCGCTTATGTACTGCGTGATGTGTACTAAATTGGTCTCCGTCGATCTGCCCACCATAAAACCATGTTGGTTATCAGAAATAAGGGATTTAACATTTCTAAAGATATGTGTATATAAAAGATGTTCATATATTTTTGCAAAGTTACACAGTATACATATTGGTCGGTAATTAACAATATTCGAGGTATCACCCTTCTTAAATACGGGAATAATCCTTCCAAGCTTCCAAATGTCCGGAAAAGTAGCCGTTTTTAAAGATAAATTGAATAATTGTGTAAGTGGTTGAACAAAGTGCGAAGAGCATTTCCGTATAATATAGCTTGGAATATTGTCATGGCCTGACGTTGTTTTAGCTTTTAAATGTCTAATACTATTTAAAACTTCTGATTCTGTAAAATAGTTTATATCAAAGACATTAACATTGGCACATGTAGCTGTTGATTTTATACTAGGTGAATTTGCTTGTAGTGGTTTAGAGAAATGGGAACTAAATGCCTGTAAGATATCTTGCGGATTATCAAATTCCTTATCATTCCAGTTCATTAGTCCAGGTATGCGCGAAGAGGATCTTTTTCTATTTACAAATTGCCAAAAATATTGTGGATCATCATTGATGCTGCCTTCAACTTTAGTAATATAGTTTTTGGATGCTTCTTGTATTTCGCGTTTCAGAAGAGTTCGTAAACGTTTAAAATTCTCTTTGTGCGAATAGCTATTAGTACGTTTCCATTCCCTGAAGTAATATTCTTTTAGTTTTAGATGATTAATAATGTTCTTGTTAAACCAAGGGGGGATAACTGCGGTTAATATTATTCCCAATTTTAGGAATCGATCGGTTAAATATGTTGATGAGAGTACTATAAAACATATCGACTGCCTCATTAATATCTGTGCAGGTGTCAATAAAAGACCAGTCTGTTTCAGTTAAGTTCTTAGTCAATGTTTCAAAATTAGTTTTTGTGAAGTTATATCTGGAATTAACATTGGTGGGAAAATTAGGTTGTTTTAGCGGCTTGACGTTCAGTACTATTCGTAAAGCTGGATGATGTTCATCCTCCGGAACAAGGGGATCATTATCGCGAAGTACATCTAGATTACAGGTAAGATTTGTGAAAACTAGATCCAGTAATCTTCCATTATTATTTGCTATTGCATTAATTTGTTTCAGCTCCAGAATGTCCATAAAGCTACGAAGAGCACGGAATTTATGATCGTTCTCTGGATCGTTGGACGAAAATGCAGGAACATTAAAATCACCACAAATTAGTACCAGCTTATTAATCAAACTAACGGATAAGTTTTCCAAAAAAATCTCAAATTCATCATAACCAATATCGGGTGGTATGTATACATTTATAAGCAGTACATTATATGGACCTATATTGCATTTGGATATAAGCAAATCGATCAAATGGTGATAATTGTAGGTAGTCAGATGCAGTCGTAGATGTTTCATTGTGTTTACCGCAGAATGCCGTAAGGACACCACCACCTCTGCGTCTGTGGGTAGCATCAAAATTTCTATCCTTTCTGTAGACGTTAAAGGAAGGGTCAAACAACTCACCATTAGTGACATCCGGAGTAAGCCATGTTTCAGTTAGTAACAGAACATCAGCACCAATAGAGTATGCATTGGAGTAAACAATATCAGTTTTGGTATTAAGCCCTCGTACATTCTGATAATAAACACTATATATGAGTGACGTAGACATGTTGGATGTATTTAGTTTTCCGATTTTTGAGCAATCTGAGGCACATCTTTGACATATTTGATATATAAATCTGTTTCGCCTGAAGCTTTGCGTGTATTTAATTCAGCTTTAAGCGAGCGGTATAAATTCATTTGAAACACAGTCCTATCCTTTGAAATAACAATCGATTTAAATTTTTCGGATTGCTTAAGTTTTTTATTACCCTTCACTGCTTTAATTACGTCCTCAGTATTCCGAGAGCGAATTTTGATTGGCCGCTTGCTATCTGCTTTAGATGGATCAAATTTGCCCAATCTGAGTGGCTCAGGATCATCATGCGGAATTTCCAAGAATGTTAAAACTTCCTTGACTAGCACAATATCAAGTGCTTTTTGTTCATTTTTGCTCAGCTCCGGGTTTTCAACGCAATTATAGATGATAAGGTTGTTCTTCCTTTTCTCCCTCTCAGAAATTTCTTGTATAATAGACTCAGTGTCAACAAGGCTATTCTTTTGCAATTCAGATTTAGGGGAAACAATACTGCCATTAGTTTTTATATCTTGTATCTCCTTTTGAAGCAGTTCGACGGTACTGGTAAGTTCATGCAATTTAGCAATTAAGTGCTTGGTGTCTGAGCACGCTGCACAGTAAAATGTAATTTTTCTGTCTTTACCCTTAAGGCATTGGGTCTCCGTACGTGACAACTCGAGACAAACAGCGTGACCAATTCCCTTACACATATCGCAGGAGATATCCTTTTCAGAAGATGCTTCCTTGTTGCAGACGTAGCAATGTGTATCCATTTAAAAGTTTTTTTAAGAAAAAAGCAAACGAAATCAAGAAGCACTAGCAAGGTGTAATTACAGAGGTTATAGGATTGTAACGTGGACACTCGCTTCACACCAAAGGGGCCCCTCTTGGTGGCTAACAGCATTAACAAACAACCAGGGCCGCGGAAAAATAGGAGGACTTAATAATCGTGCACCGTATAAAGTATAAGGATAAGAAGCAGATCGAGCGGACAAAATAACAAGACAAAAAAAAAATGCACGGGAGGCAAGAAGCAATGATTGTAGAAAGATTGTAACAAAAAACAATATTGGAAAAAGTAGAAGGAAACTAAAACAATAGGTATAGATAGACTCAGGAAAAATTCTACTTTACAAATGTACCAAACACAAAATTAATAAATAAGTATATACCTATCAATTCGGTGTTAGACTAGAGAGCGATCTACACGTGACACACTTGAACACTGTATAATAAGGTGCAATATCAAAACTACTACATTTGTGTATCATAAATTACGCTGGGGTTTGGAGATGGTACCAGACAAGTGTTGATTCTTACGAATACATATTTCCACCACGTTCGTCTGTACATGCATACACTGTTTTGCACAGGGCACTACGTGCAGAAGGAAATTTATTCAATGTTGCAGGTATGCAAATGCGCTTCAAATTCAATCTGTTGCATACCTCACCGTAGAATACATCCACAAGAATCATGAATATTACATAGACGCGTTGGGACATACCGTCCCAACACCGACGTCATAAATATAGCTTGATATAGTGGAATTACCTTTCCACGCGTATCTATAAATAATTAAACCGTATCAAGTTATGTTGGAAAGAAGAAGAGGTTCCTTTTGATTTATGATTCGACTTAAAAATATCAGAATATTTAAATATGAGATTTTAAATGGGAGTATTTAAGAGTCTGTAATGAGTAAAAAGCGTTGATGTTAATAATTAATTGACTGAAATTAAATTTAATCAGGTTCTAGAAGAAATATTTATGGGAAGATGAATATATATACAACTCCTCCTGAAATGCATAACAAATATATGCGGCAAATAATAACGGAAGTAGCTCAGGTCAAACAGAGGAATTTAAAATTAATAAAGGGGTGAAACAAGGAGATGCTTTATCGGCAACGTTATTTAACCTTGTAATAGAGTACATGAAAAAGAGCCTAAATAAAGGAAACATAAGAAACCGAGGAGCGCAAATAATAGGATATGCGGATGACCTAGTCATAGTAGCGAAACAAAAGAAAATATTAGACGAAATATACGAAATAGTCAAAGCTAAAGGAAAATGTCTGGGGATGGAGATCAACAAAAACAAAACTAAGCATATGCAGATAGGAGGAGATGAAAGGAAAAAATCAACTAAAATAGGAGGAGACACCTTTGAAACTGTCAGTAAATTTAAATACCTAGGAGTAACCGTATGTAGAACAGGGGATAGGATAGAAGAAATAAAGGAAAAGATACAACAAGTGAACGCAGCGTTTTACGCAAACAAAAAGACTTTCATGAATAGACAGATCTCAAAAAGAACTAAGGTAAAAATGTACCAAACTTTGTTAAGACCTATATTAACATATGCCGCCGAAGCCATGACCATGACTAAAGAAGGAGAGAAAATGCTGTTAATTCAGGAGCGGAAAATGATAAGAAGAATGTTGGGTGGAGTATTGTTGGAAAGTGGAGTGTACAGAAGACGAACTAACAATGAAATAATGAAGGAACTGGGCGGAAAAAATATATTAGGGTATATAAAAATGTTGAGGATAAAATGGTTAGGACATATATTTAGGAAAAGGCCAGAGGAAAATGTGAGGGCACTGACCGAATGGAATATGGACGGGAGAAGGGCGAGAGGCAGACCAAGAATGAGATGGATGGATGAGGTGGAAGTGGATCTGAGGCAAATGGGAGTCAAATCTAGATGGAAGATGTTGGCACAAAATCGCAGCACATGGAAGAGAATAGGAATCAAAGCCAGAGAAATCGCCTGGATGGTATAAGGTCAAGGATCTGATTCGGCCAATAAGAATCTGGGGAGCTCTAGCGAGCGGCGAAGCTCCGTACGGGGCATGAAGCCACATATATAATAATAACGGAAGTGGTAATGTAACAAAAAATTATTATAAAGCAATGAAGCGCTGGATACAGATGAAACATACGGTAAACTCCTAAAGTTATTTATTTTTATTTATTTCAGTATGCGAAAAGTTTCCGAGAATACGTACTAGGTTAATTTCATAAACAAATTTAATAGTTAACGACAATTAATTTAATTTGATTAAAAACATACAATGTCTTAATAAATCAATATTTAAAACCATACAAATCAAAATACCATTATTAAAAATGTAAGTATTTATGTTGTTAATTTATGGAAATCCATGTCTCATTTGATTATTATACTTTAAACTTTATCCTAAGTGTCATTCTTTAAGACACATTTTTATGCGATTTTCTTACGTTAATTCCTATAGTTCTTTCATTCAGTAGTAGCTGACTTCATATACATCTATAAACAATTATGATCAAGTTGGCCCTTTTCTGTTCAACCACTAGATAAGCACTGTAGGGCTCGAGTCCTAAAGTGGTCTTGCCACCACCTTTTAGGAAAGTTCTCTTAATATATTATCTTCTACCACGGTGTACTTCGGAAACTATAGAAAGGTAACTGTTAGTTGGTTTTATTAACCCATTGTATGGATTCTCATTTTGACTAGTGATCCCAATAAAAACACATATCTCATCATCAATACACATTATAATTAAAAAAAAAAAGATTTTTGTCGTCAGTCACTGCCGTCAAGTTTCCTTACAAATTTGTTGTCCATGTTTAGGAGGAAGTAATTTCGAAATCCAATGTGCTGATGCCTTATTTACTCGTTGTCGATGTTTAGTACTGTCTCTAGAGGTTCCGATATTATTACTTAAATAGCAAGAAGCGCTTCACTTCTTGAATCAAATTGCTTGCCCCGTCCAAATTCCTTTTATATAAAACTTCACAACAGAACATGACAGTACATCCACCTCAAGAACATTAATCAGTCTAACGTACACATTATTGGATTCACCTCCCTTCTTCCTTTAGAACCGACAAAAACCATTCGTTCTAGCTAAAATCATTCATTTATTGCTGATTACACTTTCATAAACACTTGCCCAGCTTTTATAAAGTGCCAGGTCTATTATAAATGCAGTGACAAACAAAAACAGAGAGAGGAATAATATTAATATTGAAGTAAATAGGACTGTAGTAACTGTTCAAGCTCTCTGCGACATTCATGAAAAGTTTTATCCTTTATAACTCCTTTTTAAATGCACCCCATAGGGTTGTTTCTAAGGTAAGTGCAGTGGACAACTCCACTAAGCACTTGGAAGGCGGTATTCTCGGTAGCAAGTGCGCTTTTCCATACGCCGAACAAGAGCTTCTAGAGATCTGTAGTCACATTAATAATGAATAGCGTGCTGGATCGGATGATATACCTTGTGGACTATCAAAAAAAGCTGTACCGTTCGTCATTAGTCCTTTAACTCAACTCAGTAATAGATATTTTGAAGCAGGATGCCCTTTGTAGTCCTAGTTTACAAATAGAGTTATCAGCTTTTAAAAAATATTTGAATATGCCATGCTTAAACGACCTCGATCGATGAATAACAATCTTTGTGATATGCAATATGGATTGAGACGAAGTTATTCAACGATTCACTCTTTCGTGAATGCAAGCTCTAGATAGCGGCAATTTTTTGCGATTTATTGCCTGCTTTTGATTGTCAGTTACAAACTGTTAAGCCTCAATCCTATGGAGTGTGTGGTATAGTTGCCTACTAATTTAAGGATTATCTGTCAGAAACCTTACAATTTGTTAAAATTTCATACAAAACTGGAAATTCTACCATAAATTATAGCGTAGAGTATAGAGTTAGGAGTGCCACAGATTCTATTCTGGGACCTATTTTGTTTATTTCATTCATTAACGATATTGTAACATTTGTAAGTATGTATTTCTATGCTGACGACACATCTGCGGTGATATCAGGATCGTCCCCCGATATTATTAATAGAAATATTGGTGAGACTCTTAAAGAATTAAGTAACTGGTCCTCTATAAATAAATTATATTTAAACACCTCAAAAACTAATGCCATTTTATTTCCTAGACGTCAATCTAAATTAAACAAAATAGATTCCATTGTTTGTTATTTCGTACGGAACTTAAAGACATTGTTGAATGGGGAATTTCTATTAACATTTTATCAAGATGAGGTGTACTGTCGATTATTGTAGCTTCTCTCTCTCTCCGCAGAGTCAAATATTGTTTTATAGCAGAAAAACGAATTATGCGCTGCTTGAACGGTAACGGCAGCATGAAGTCGTGTTATCCGCTTTTTAATATTAATAAAAGGCTCTCTTGCGTTTGCCGGCGTCAGGGGGCGCTATTCCATAGGCGTCGCCCTATTCCGTGCGTGTAAATTTGGCGTGAAAAAGTTCCTTAACTAAGGCTTCAGACGGGCGTACGATTAAAAAGGAAATAATAGACGGACGAACGGGTAACGGGGATGGCACGGGAATAGGCGTATCGCGATTAATTGTTAAAAATAGGTCAAGGGGAGAAAATTCGCGGAAATTTAAAATGTAATGGGTGAGTGGGAAGCGAACGTCGCTGAAGACCGAGAAATGTCACTTCGCAAATTTCGACCGATTTGGCATTGTCAAAGTTGGGCAATTTCGTATGTTCGCTGCGAGGATGAGATGATATTTGAGAGTGCGGTTAATGTCGAAAAGATGTCTCACATGCTTCATCTTGCGGTTCGAACCCTAAAATGGGGTCGAGATGCGTTATTTTTCTCAAAAAGACCCGATTCATAGAGGCGTGTTTTGCCGGCGATGAGGTTGGAATTATGGCCGGTTTCGTAGATTGTCAACGGCATCTGTCACACGGTAAAATGACGCGAACTTTGGGAGACGATTTCGAGCGTAAATGGGGGTACAAGGGACACATAATGAGTCGAAACGTGACCAGAGAGATGTTGGGAGCCTGAATGATTCCTTAGCATATGGAAAAATGTGGAATAATAGTCATTTGTGATGGTATTAATTTCATAACCTAATCTGCTATTTGGGGCAACAATAATAGCGATTTAAGATAATTTAACGTTTATTGGAAGGTTGAAAAGGTTCGTTATACACGCCCAGGTATGTTTCTGATTAAAATTATACAGTTTTTAGCGAAATTATTGAGCCAGGATCAAGGAAGATGTCAAACTATCGAACCACGAAAAGCGTCAACTTATCGCGCTAATTTTAGCACGAAAAGTATACATTACCGCAAAATTATGGTCGATATGGGTATTTACGTGACAGATATTACCGCTTTGATGCTAAAAAGTGCCCATTTCTACAGAGCGATTCGATTTATGGAGTCATGTTCGACTGGCCTGTCAAAGATAAATTAATATTAATATGCATCTTTTAATGAGGTAAATTTCTTATTTTTCAACCTCTCTACAACCATGAGGAGAAGAATATTATAAGAGTGACACCATATAGTATATTAATCGACCCCTAGAAATGTCATTTGAGATGTCGAAAGATGCAGCGAGCAGAGAACAATCCCTTTCCGATGCAAGTTATTTCAAATCCTTTTTTTACCCATTCAACATATTATAGGAGAAGAAAATGATTACGATATAATAGATTTGTGTCTGTTCTCTATTTCTTACCATTATTCTTACATATATATAATACAAAACAGTTTAAAGCGATGTTGTGTTTCATTCATATTCGATAATGTCATGAGGCACACAGTTATGCATATCACCTGTTACGTGAATATTATTTGTAGTGATTTCGATACATATATTTCTTAGAAGTATTAGATTTGGATTGTATTTCAAAAGTTTCTACGTACCAAGTATCGAATATATCATTAAATTTATTTAATTATGGAATATACAAGTTAATTTTTAAAATTTCAATCTACAAGGACAATATTATTGAAACTTTAAATAGTAAAGAGAGCAAACAGGTGGGTGGATATGCAAATAACCTTTTTTATTACATACTATCACCTTAAGCGATGAAAGATTTAATGTGCTATTCAATTTTGATCGGTTGAATTATTCATTTCTGTTCTAGCACTTTTAAAACACTCAATAAACAATTTACAGCTTCACATATTCGCACATATATATTTAGAAAATTTGTGGTTGCAGTATATTAAATACATCGCATATATTTATTTAAAGAGCCCTTATGATCCCCCTCCGAAGAAATTTGTGGTAACCCTGTGTTATTTTTAGAAGAATGTCCAGTTACGTTGTAACCTTCATTAGAATTAAAGGTAAACATTTAGTTTTTTTATGGTGATTATGCCTACGATGCCATTTAAATGGGTGCTCGATAACATCCGAGGAACAAGACAATTTAAGCACAGAGCGATTAGCTTTCATTATTATTATCGATTTGACTGGCACACCGTTTCATTGATTATATTTAAAAGAGTTTAAGCAGCTATCAAGATATAATTCTTCTGTAAATATCAATAGGATACACTAATTTTAATAAGTGTTTTTTATTAAAATCTGTACACCATCAAACGACATAACTGTATTTATTCACATATAACATATTTCATCGATACTACTGTCTTGACTAAAAACACTCTTCAATTTATTTTTATATTCAATACTGCACGACACTAAAGACATCTGCGGGGGAACCATTCTTCACATTTCTAAAAGGAACGTATTTAATTACCAATAATCCATAATATCTTCACTAACAAACTTACTGAGGTCGTTTTTCATATCTAACGACGCTTCCCATCATTTAGAGCAATTACTAATTGTAAAAACACGTTGGAATATTGAATTAGCACGACGAAAATAAGAGAATGTCAACCAGGATTACGGTCGTGGTTGACATTATACCTTTTAAACGTCAACAATTATAGGCGCGTTCACACATTGACGGGTAAATGCGTGTTCAGCCGATGAAAAGCGGTGAAATATTTGTCGCTTCTAAGAAATCGTATGCGGTAAACTGTTCATATAGCGAATTTATTTTTCGAAAGCACACGTAACTTAATTATGTTTACTTAAAGATGTTTTTAAATCATTATTTTTATTACTTCGTTTGCCGGCATGTTCTATGAACGCCTATGTGACAAATGATATAGATGATGTTAGCCGGATACACAGTGAGATGCGACATGTTCGGCCGAGTTCGGATTTGTCGTCGGAAAATGTCGAGTACTTATGTACTTCTTATGTCTTATGATTTTTAAACCGCGTATACTATGTAGCATTTATATTTCGTAAATATTTTTAATGCATGAAATCTACAGTGTTTTCGATTTATTACTCTACGCGTGAAGTTATACTATCGCTTTTATTAATAGTGTGTATTAAAAAAAATAGAAATTCAATCATTGCGTAAAAGTGGAGTATGTTGAAGACACTATAAAATATTATCACAATAATAGCGGGAAATTTTAATTTTTGCAGCTTGTAGCACTAGAAGTATAGAAGCGCAATTTTTTTTTTTAAGTTTGAGATTGCGATTTTTTTGAGCCACTATTTGGGATTATAGCATTAAAAACTAGATGGCGCGTCTAAAATGGAGGAATATTATTAAAAAATGATATTTTGCAACAAACATTTGTGGGTGCTTGGATCGTTGCATTTGATGCTGATAATATTGTTTGGAAAAATAAAATGACGGATAAAATAGGAAGAAAATTGAAATATAGGGAAAATCGTCAACTATTTTTTTAAAGCTGTAACTTATGGGATATTATAAAAGGAAATAGGGAAAATAGACAAGGAAAACACAATAACGAAAAAGAGAATAGGGAAAGGGAATAGAATTTGATTTCAGCTCTATTTTTGCTTCTAGAAAAGCAGTCTTATCTACAAAAGTTTACTAGAATTTAATGCCGCATAACCTAAAAATATATATGAGTACAGCTGTTCCTGAACACTTGCTATTTGATTACAGCTCTATTTTTGCGTTTAGGAAGAAATCTTTTCTACAAGAGTGTTATAGAATTGAATGCTGCATAACCTAAAAATATTTTCAAAAATACCGGATGTTCAGGAAGACTGGGTTTTTTTCGTTATAGCTCTATTTTTGCGTTTAGGATGAAATCTTTTCTACAAGGGTGTTATAGAATTGAATGCTGCATAACCTAAAAATATTTTCAAATATACCGGGTGTTCAGGAAGACTGGGTTTTTTCGTTATAGCTCTATTTTTGCGTTTAGGAAGAAATATTTTCTACAAAAGTTGTACAGAATTGAATACTGCATAACCTAAAATTATTTTTAATAATACTGGGTGTTCAGGAAAACTGGGATTTTTCATTATAGCTCCATTTTTGCTTTTACGAACAAATCTTTTCTACAAAAGTTGTACAGAATAGAATACTGCATAACCTAAAATTATTTCTAAATGTACCGGGTGTTCAGGAAGACTAGGTTTTTTCATTATAGCTTTATTTTTGCTTTTAGGAAAAAATCTTTTCTACAAAAGTTATACAGAATCGAATACTGCATAACCTAAAATTATTTTTATTAATACCGGGTGTTCAGGAAGACTGGGTTTTTTCATTATAGCTCTATTTTTGCTTTTAGGAAAAAGTCCTTTCTACAAAAGTTGTACAGAATTGAATACTGCATAACCTAAAATTACTTATAAATATACCGGGTGTTCAGGAAGACTGGATTTTTTCATTATAGCTTTATTTTTGCTTTTAGGAAAAAATCTTTTCTACAAAAGTTGTACAGAATTGAATACTGCATAACCTAAAATTATTTTTAATAATACTGGGTGTTCAGGAAGACTGGGTTTTTTTCATTATAGCTCTATTTTTGCTTTTGGGAACAAATCCTTTCTACAAAAGTTGTACAGAATTGAATACTGCATAACCTAAAATTATTTTTAAAAGTACCGGGTGTTCAGGAAGACTGGGTTTTTTCGTTATAGCTCTATTTTTGCGTTTAGGAAGAAATCTTTTCTACAAGAGTGTCATAGAATTGGATGCTGCATAACCCGAAAATATTTTCAAATATACCGGGTGTTCAAAAAAATGGATTTTTTTCATTATAGCTCTATTTTTGCTTTTAGGAAAAAATCTTTTATACAAAGTGGTATAGAATTCAATAGTGCATAAGCTAAAAATATTTCAAATATACGGGGTGTTCAAAAAACTGGGTTTTTTTCATTATAGCTCTATTTTTGCTTTTAGGAACAAATCTTTTCTACAAAAGTTGTACAGAATTGAATACTGCATAACCTAAAATTATTTTAAAAATACCGGGTGTTCAGGAAGACTGGGTTTTTTCGTTATAGCTCTATTTTTGCGTTTAGGAAGAAATCTTTTCTACAAGAGTGTCATAGAATTGGATGCTGCATAACCCGAAAATATTTTCAAATATACCGGGTGTTCAAAAAAATGGATTTTTTTCATTATAGCTCTATTTTTGCTTTTAGGAAAAAATCTTTTATACAAAAGTGTTATAGAATTCAATAAGGCATAAGCTAAAATATTTTCAAATATACGGGATGTTCAAAAAATGGGTTTTTTTTCATTATAGCTCTTATTTTTGCTTTTAGGAACAAATTTTTTTCTAAAAAAGTTGTACAGAATTAAATACTGCATAACCTAAAATTATTTTTAAAAATACCGGGTGTTCAAGAAGACTGGGCTTTTTCGTTATAGCTCTATTTTTGCGTTTAGGAAGAAATCTTTTCTACAAGAGTGTCATAGAATTGGATGCTGCATAACCCGAAAATATTTTCAAATATACCGGGTGTTCAAAAAAATGGATTTTTTTCATTATAGCTCTATTTTTGCTTTTAGGAAAAAATCTTTTATACAAAAGTGTTATAGAATTCAATAGTGCATAAGCTAAAAATATTTTCAAATATACGGGGTGTTCAAAAAAATTGTTTTTTTCATTATAGCTCTATTTTTGCTTTTAGGAAGAAATCTTTTCTACAAGAGTGTTATAGAATTGGATGCTGCATAACCCAAAAATATTTTCAAATATACCGGGTGTTGAAAAAATGGATTTTTTTTTCATTATAGCTCTATTTTTGCTTTTAGGAAAAAATCTTTTATATAAAAGTGTTATAGAATTCAATAGTGCATAAGTTGAAAATATTTTCAAATATACTGGGTGTTCAGGAAGACTGGGTTTTTTCATTATAGCTCTATTTTTGATTTTAGGAAAAAATCTTTTATACAAAAGTGTTATAGAATTCAATAGTGCATAAGTTAAAAATATTTTCAAATATACGGGTTGGTTCAAAAAATTGGATTTCTTTCATTATAGTTCTATTTTTGCTTTTAGGAAAAAAGTCCTTCTTCTAGAAAAGTGTTATAGAATTCAATAGTGCATAAGTTAAAAATATTTTCAAATATACGGGTTGTTCAAAAAATTGGATTTCTTTCAATATAGCTCTATTTTTGCTTTTAGGAAAAAATCTTTTCTACAAAAGTGTTATAGAATTCAATAGTGCATAAGTTGAAAATATTTTCAAATATACGGGGTGTTCAAAAAAACTGGATTTTTTTCATTATAGCTCTATTTTTGATTTTAGGAAAAAATCTTTTATACAAAAGTGTTATAGAATTCAATAGTGCATAAGTTAAAAATATTTTCAAATATACGGGGTGTTTAGGACGACTGAGTTTTTTCATTATTGCTCTATTTTTGTTTTTAGGAACAAACCTTTTCTACAAAAGTTGTACAGGTTTCAATGCTGCATAACCTAAACATATTTTCGACTATACAGGGTGTTCTAAAAGTAAAAACAAAAGAAAACTACTTAAAACGTATTGCACATTATAAAAGAACTGAATGGGGACCGGTTTCAAGAAACCACCTTCCTCAAGTACCACCTTCCTCTACTCCTAGATGCGCCAGCATCTAGTACCTACATATATTAACCATAACACCTAGAACTCTTGCGTGTAACCATAATTATTGTGTACCGTTTCTTATTCATACGACTGTATTTACTCACAAAAAAAACTATATTCATGCAATTACAAAAAACACTACCATATGGTCTTTTCCTCAGTTGTAGTTTGAACGTTTATTTTATAAATACCCAATTATTTCGATACGAATAAAGTTACAAGTGTAAAAACGTTATCAAAATAATTTGTTTTCCGGCTTAATTAACAATTAGTAAATAGTTAAAAATTACATTTAAAAATAGAAACATTATAATAATTAGGTACACCATTGATAAGGCTAATTATGAAGTGGAAACAATAAAATGAAATATACACAAATCTAGGCCTATTATTTCGTCCATGATGGAAATAAGTATTGTGATACAGGCCAAGAGAATAACTCATCATATCTAATACATATGTATATGATAACTTATAAGATCTACGGTCCATCACCGCAATTCCGTTTGATATATTAATTACATATAGGAAACAGCTGCATAATTATATGTATCGTTATAATATCCTCTATAAATTTTCCAAATTTGAACTCTCTCAATCGCCGCCTTATAGATTTTAAAAGGCATGTAATACGTTCCATATCAATCCATCTCGTGCTTGTGGTAAACCCACGTGTTTACACGCGCTCTGAGATATAGTTACAAATCACCATTAAGCGGCATTCAATTCTTAACCTGTCGTTCTGATTTGAATACGGTGTTTTTGTAAGAGCTGTTCAGACAATAATATTGAGAAGAGCGTGTATACTTATAGGAAATTTTAGTTTTTGGAAGTTGGCAACAGCGGAATAGTCAAGAGGTGATGGCGGTTAGTGTGTTTTTATCAGTATTGTTTAATTGTAAATAGAATAAGTGTTTATTATATCATTAAAGTACATTTACAACAAAGAAGAAGGTTATTTCTTACATGTATTGTTTATATATAATATAAATGGACAGATTAGGTTACAAAATGTGGAAATAAGCTAGTTAAGTAATTTAAAATTCTAACACTTCCTAGTGCTACCTACATATGTATTGGACAGCCTTTGTTTTATTTTCAACCATCAAAACAAATACTTGAGGAACAATGGTATTCACAACTATGATACCAGACGTAAAAGCAATTACGTTACACCTTTGAATACATTGTTATTAACTAGAAGAGCGCTCGTTTCAATGGGAATCCGACTATTTAAGATGTTGTAGGCCTCGCTTAAACAAGGTAATTTTAATAAATTTAGGACTAACATCAAGAGGACTATTGTGTGTACTCAATAATTAAGGAGTTTAAAACATTTCATTATGCATTTTTTATCGCACAATCTCTGTATAGGTCTATAATTTTGACATATTGTACCCGCGGTTTGGTACTTCAATGGAAAGAATATCCATCTATCTAGCTACCTAACAGCAAACATTTATTTAATAGAGGAGATGATGGTGAAATTATGAAATTGTAAGTTATATTGGCTTGATAAGGGGAAAAGGCTAAACATTATTTTGTATGTAAGGTTAGATTCCTCCATTTTTGTTTTTGGGGTGATGTAACCAATATGCTGTTCAAAGATTACAACATTTTATTTCACATTTACTTCATTATTTTTAATACTAGATACTTATTATACTACAAAGACCACGTTTTTAAATTTAAAATTTTTTGAGAAAAAATGTTTATTTTAAAATGAAATTGTAGTAAATTTTAATTTAAAATGTGAGATAACGCTGTTGAATCATAAGGATTAAAAATATTTAAGAATTTAAATTTTAGTGCAGAGGTCTCTTGATTATGGAACGTTTTAAGAAACGGAGGTACAAGTTAATTTAGGAGTAAATGCTTTACTTACATTTATTCACAACCTAACTACGAGATCTAAAACTAATCTATAACTTACGCTAATCACTTCGTAGATTAATTTAGTTTTCTATTCTCCAGCTTAAAATTTATATGCTTTGGAAGTTCCAATTTATGCTTTTTGATTAAACGCGACCTTCATGATTTAAAGCTATTTTTTTTAAGATTATCTTTCATCACCACATCCATTTTTTTTTATTGTTAAAATCTTACTGACAGATGTAGCAAAAAGAATTCAATTAGTTGCGAGTAACATTGCACACCGCCGCATTAATAAAACTTTGACGTTTAATTTGGCTTTTAGATGCATTAAAATTGTTTTTCCCGTCGCAGCATGGCCACCACAACAGTTACACTTTTTCTGCACCCACATAACTCGAAAATTCCAACCGGAGTGTTTGTACTCTCCGTATGTTTCTGGTGGCGGTGGTGTTCTCCCTCGATTTATGTGGCGCAAAGTTTCTTACGTGAAAAACATTTTTATTTTCCCAGCGATGTTTGAAGGGTGACAAGCCGGACGTGTAACCTACAGCCGCTTTTTTGTACCACGAAATAAATAGTTCCTGCAGCGGGAGTGCGAAATTCTACGCTCTCCTATTCTATTCCATTCGGACACATGACTAATTTACTTTCTTTTGAAAAACAACGACCTGATTTATTTTTAAGGTCCGTTAAAATGGATTTTTGTGTTCCGGCGGTGGTCTATCTCTGGTGGACTATTTGAAATGAATAGTTGTATGAAATTGCCAATGGAAAAGAATATTTAAGGGTTTTGTAACGGATTAACAAAAATTATGTATGGTTTAGTAAAAAACCTCCTGAACTGCTTTTTTTCTTTATTTACTTATAAAATATGCACAATCTACTCTTGTCCCAAATTGATACAAGATGTAGTACTGATTTTCTATATACTAAACAAAGCTTTCGATCCAGTGAACCATAACATCTTATTGGAAAAGCTACATTGAAAAGTGTACGAGAAAAATTCTTGGAATATCTAAAACCCACATTCTGGATATATGGTATGCTGCAGGGATCGATTCTAGGACCTCTATTTTTGTTTAATGTATATATAAATGATCTTTTGTATAACGTTAGTGTCCTCAATATTTGTTTTTATGCTAGTGACACTTTATTGTTGATGTGCGCAGAAGAAGTGCGCAGTCTTCGTGAAAGGTCTGAGAAGAGTAAAGGAAATGCGGGTGAGTGATTCACAGTTAACAGCACATAACTTACAAGCAAACGAAAACGAAACCAAATCTATAACGTTTAAAACTCGTAATTATGAAATATGTATATTCTCTGTGAACTACTAGTAACCTCTTTCTCGAAGTTATTTAACTTTTAAGATACATATTTTGAATATCTACCAAATACATTGAAACTAACAATTAAATTCTAGTTAAGTGTTTTATGCAAAGTGGTTGTTATGAATATGCGAAAGAGTATTTTCATAATGGGAACATATTCAATCATGTAACAAGGGTTGTGATGCTGTATAATATATACGCGCGCACAGACGCGTAATTATTTCGGAAATGCGTGAATTGCGATGCTCAACAATAGATCGAGTAATCACATTGAAATAATTGTTTCAGATTAACTAACATTGTAACTTTGTGTGATGTGAAGTGTACCGGTATCTTGTGTATCTAACGGGAATATACATTTTAGTGATTTGAAACTAGTTGATAGGGTAGGGCAAGGCACTCATGGCAGGTAAATTAGAATAATATAATTTATCCTAGAAGTCGCGTCCTTTTTTTGTGTAGCCACCCCTAGTAGTTTCTCTTCCAGAAAACGTTTGCTGTTGGATTCTTCTGGTTCTGTGGTGAAAATGTTGCCTTCTCCAAAGCGTCATAGTAGCATAAAACATGAGTACACATCAGGACATTTTTTTGGTCTTGGCGGAGTCTGCAACTGGCATTCTGTTTAAAGCCAATATACATACAAAGATATGAACATAGACGATTTTGAAAGCCACTAGCTCTGCTTCACGCGTAAAAAGTTGCATGACAGATGCGCTGTATTCTATTATGCTTTTCACATAATACAGGTAGGAAGCATGCGTTCGTAACTATGCTCATGGATAGTTTCTTCCACACCGGATCAGTCTAGTCTGGTGGTATATGTATTTATTTAGTCTGCGGTGACTGATCAGGCGCTTTATCATCAACTTAGCAGTCGTCCTCCCTTTGCTAGGTTGTATTTTGTGATTTTATTCCTTTAAGAACCGTTTTGAATATCAGACGTATAAAATATGTAGTACTTACTAATTAAATATTTACTACAATCTTTCTGCGGTCGCTTTCGGTTTTAGCAAACCTAATATAGAACAATTATTTGCAATTTTTCTTCTTCCTTATCTGAAAATTGTATCAACATGTAAATCAATTAGGACACCTGTAACAAGGTGAATAGTTTCGCATGCTACTGATTTGTGTACTCCACCAAAATATTCAATTGCTATAAAAAGCTTTCGCTAGAATAAGCTATTAATAGTTGCTCTAGGTAGATAACCATGGTTTCTGGAAGAAGAAGCAATCTATTAAAATGGACAGTTTTACTAGTAACGTTTCTGTTGCTCACTGCAATGTATTTTCAATTCTTTTTAGTAACCACTGAATATTGCTTTGATAATCTAAATTTCTTCACAAATTTCTCATTATTGTAATTCTTCCAATGGTTTATAGTATATTGTTAGTATATTATTCTCTAATAGTATATTGTTTGTCACTATTAACTATTTCAACTAGATTGAATAAACTTCTTCCACGAACTCTTCAGAAGTCCAACACATGTGCGTACTTCTCGTTCATAAATAATTTTAAACTTCTAAACATAACATAGCTTTTCGGTTGTATCGACAATATTCGTATATTTTCCATGTCCTATTAATCTAGTGACAATGCTAGAGCTTGTTGTCTGCTTCAACCATTCAATTACATTTTAGGAGAATAAACTGGTTTAATACCTACATTTTCTTTTTTTAGTTATTGAAAAGACAATTATTTTAGTTATTCAACTAATAACCTTTATTACGGGTTTGAAATGTCTTAATTAATAATGAAATAAATAATAAAAAAAATACTAGATAATGGTAAAATCTCAGAATATGTCATACGTCAAATCAATCGTTTAAACAAAATAATAACTGGTTCGCGATATATCTGGTTGCCTACTCTCCAGTTGCGAATACATTGCCAATTTGTTTTTTAACTTTACACATAGGAAAATTGTATGTGTAATGGAAAAAAAGAACCCGGTATATGAGCCATAGAAGTCGATATAGTGCCACGAAATTATTATTATTAATATTTTAATAAAATCAGGCAACTTCCGTTTTTAAACAGCTAGTCTTTATTCTTAACGTTACACTTAGATGACTCGTATACTACTGTCCTGATTTACCTCCACTCCTCCCCACTTTTTTATATGGTAACTTTGCTGAGTGGAGATAAATCAGTCAAGTTGTACATCTTAACCTAACTTAAAAACTACTTAAAATATTAATAATACTAATTTCGTGGCAATACCAGATCTCGAATTGGTGGACGTTCCTACGTCTTTCTCTGTAGTACTATAAGCTCATATTTTCCATCTAGTTTAGTTATCTGAACTACTTCCTTGTAATTATAACTTGTAATGTAGGTACTATATTATTGAAATAATGTTGATAGATGTCGTAATTTATTAACTTTTACTGTCAGATACATATGTACATCATATTCTTTCCAAAAATAAATGAATGGACTGGATATAGACTTAGTGTATTAAAGCATAGCATACATAATTTCTCAACGTCAAATGGTTACCATTACGCACAACACACGTATTATATAGAACAGATGCCCGGGATTTCAAATTTTCAATTTTGTTACTTCTTTTTTTACTGCTGAAATCATAAATACCGTATAAAACAATTATTTAACTCAAAATACGTATCCAAAGTTGCCTGGTACTTTAAATAAATGAGGTTAAAGAAACGTCAAAATTATACGGTAAAAATTTGAATCAGAGTCATTTATACGTAACTGGGAAAACAAAATTTGTAAGAAAACTGTAATATTCAACTACCCGTGTTATCGATATACGTAAAAATCCCTATAATCATAGTGTCCATTTTTAAACATTAAAAATTCCTAAAATAGCTAAACTAATGGCGGTTTATATAAACTTAACCCCAAAATCAACGGATCGTGAACATAAATTATAAAAATCTAATTGCTGGTTAAAATTGAATTTAAACTAATTAATTATTTTCTTTTTTAGGTGGGATATACTTGACGAAATACCTTGGATGCGAATATGGACAGCTCAGAATACAGGTGTGGGCAGGTAATTCTCTGGGTCAAGTTGGACGTTCGTTTCGCGGGACAAGTATTCGTTGAAATGGTACCCGGGATTTTTCACAGGATATTTTATAGGAAATTCTCGAACATTATTCAGGTAAAGATATGGATTTATATAATTCAGGTGATAGATCGATACTTTTTTAGTGTACACTTTGTGAAACTTTGATGTTTCTGAGTGTGTCGCGTAAAAATTGTTATAGGACTTCACCAATAGCCGTCGTCTCTCGTGGCCAGAGGAAGAATACATGATTTAAACTAAAAGTAACAGTTATCTGTGATTGATTGTTATCGCTGCCAGGTAAACCAACTTTGAATTTAAATAGATAATCAGTAACCGACATTAAGATACCGTTATTTACTCTAATTTGAGGCGAAAACACCGGCTAAGCTTGAATTAACAAATAAAATAAAGTTCACATTATATGTACGGCTATAACTAATACCTATTCCTAATATGGTTTACCTTTATAGTCATTTTCAACAAATTCAAAATTTACCTGTAGAGTAGGCAACCGAGTATGCACTTCAACTTACAATTACTCCTTTATTTGGCTTTGAAACCTGTTTTAAATAACTCTAAACTACTTTAAATACACCTATTTCCATAGCAATATATGTATTTATGTAAATATTAGGTGCTTAGTATATTTTAGTAACAATAAGGGATGGACAAAAAATCTAAATCAATTATCTTCTGACATAGCGTCACGGTTTGTACTTCCTTTTATTTAGAGAAATACTTCTGCACACGTACCGATGTTACTGCGCAACGGATTAGGAAAGAATTAACCAAACAGTTCTGACGTCCTTAACAGAAGTTACACGTATAAAAAGGTTTAATAATTCCCACCGGTTGTTTACAGCTCATCCGAATTCTCTCCGGTTTTGTTTCGTGGTTTGCGGGTGTAGATGTGCCCGTCAAAAGCAGCTGGAACCTGCTAAAGGTAAATTCGCCCGGGCGATATTTCAGTGAGACGTAAAAGTTTATGACGTTGAAATTTCTTGATTCAATTTGTACGGATTATAATTTCTCGGTGGGATATTTTGACTTGGCTTGGGAATGCCCATGGGGTGAACACAGAAATTAACTTATTACTTTATTTTAAACAAAATTAAGGATCAAACAAAAATATTTTGTATTATTATTGTAATTATTATGCTTAGGAAGCGCCTGTGGAATACCGAAGTTAAAATCTCTTTATGAAGTATTCTATCTACTCTATTAAACGTTATGCTATAATTTTTGATAAAAATCTCTGGTAATATTAAAATGAATAATACTAAAATACTCCGCGATTCGTTTAAAACACACCCCAGCAAACCACATAATATAAAGCAGGCACAGCTACTATTCAAATAAATACCGTACTCAATCTGCATTTTAATGAATTTTATGTAAACTGTTTATAATACGCGAACTTAGAATACAATAACCCTTTCACAAATTTATTCCGCGTTAGTTCTGTACACATATAATTAATTATGGGATTTAAAATTCCGTTAGCGTATTTAACTGCACGAATGTCTCTATACTCCGACGGTAAATATCTCAGACATTATTTTCCTAGACCTATAGACCCGCACCTCTTATAAACCTATCATCGGGGCTGTTTTATGCCAGCTATTCGGAGTATTCCGCTATATTAAACTGTCGCGGCATTAATTGGCTTATATAGTAGCGTTTAATTAACATATAGCGATGAGAATTATGCGAACTCTGCTAGTATACAGCGCCGATCTTCGGAAAGCACGCACACATTACGGGAAAATATTGCTCCATGGATTCAACATTCCCCCACGGCAAGGTGAACGATACGATACTCTACATGTTTGTTTTAGGATTGACTATGACTGTTACGAACTGAAATGTTTTCATTGAGCTTTCGCATTCCGCAATCTATAATTGATTACTCTAGCAAGGTTTTTTGTTAGTAAGATTCAGCTATAAGTAACGTGATCCAAATTAAGAATAAATTTTTTTTTCAACGTACAATAGTTTTGTTTTCTTAGCACACTTTTGCTCCAATAATTTTAATTAGTTTTTAGTTTGCCTATAAGAAGCTTACTTATGATGTCAAACGAATTTAGATCAAGAATCAATTCCTCGTCCGATCATGTTCTTCTTATAACTTGGTGATTTGCTAACAGTCACCAATGATTTTACAACCATGTTCGCTACACAGCTGAATCTTCATTGTAAGACACATGTCAGTTTAATTCAAATACAACGGCCATGACATTCTCTTGTTTTAGTTCAGTGTTTTGCAAACTCAATTAAGTAGCGACCCGCAAAGACTTTAAAAAAATTATAGGTTTACTAAAGATCTGTGCAGCTTTTATAGGTCTAGTCAAATACAATTTCACTATCATAAACAGCAAACCCACAATGTGTAATTTGCGACGACGCGTTATTATGTGAAAGCATGTTCCCTTCAAAACCGCTGAATTTCTTTAAAAGAAATGTGAAATCCCTTCGCCACCAGCAAACTACTTACTTAAATCATTCAGGAGAAACAAAACATCGAGTAAAATCGCTCTAATTTACGATACTTTTACAAAAGGAAAGCACTATGCTAGTCCTTCATGTGGTTGAACTCTTTAGAGCTAATCTTCCTTGGAATTGTATATCAACAAGATGGACGGAGATGAGAATAATGTAATACATACCCAAAATGATAAAATGGAGACCCTCTCCTAGTTCGTTTCGCTAAGATAATTCTTGATATCGTTTCTTCTGAAAACATCAGAGAAGGTGTTGGAGTAGCATATCAGGGAAATAGTTCATCCGGATAGGTATTTTCATACAGCAGGCAAATCCACAGATCTGGTATCAAACAATTTGGCCTCCAAGATTTCGAACTGCCTCGAATACAAGGAAACAGCAATGACGGCATTTGTGGACACAGAGGGAGTATTTAACAATGCAATTCCTTCTTTCCCATGTAAGGCGCTTAAAGCGCCAGGCACAGAATTTTTTGGCTTGTGTAGTCAGGTGCAGGCCGGACAAGGAGTATTTACAAAAAAGAATTTTATCCTCATTGCTCTGGTGATTACTTGTAAACGACCTGCTGTTATACTTTTAAAAGGATCGACGAAGACAGAATTTCCTCAGTCCTCTATCGACGCCATTTCTAATTGGTGTAACAAAGAAAGTCTGAGCATCAACTACAATAAAACTACTATAGTGCCACTCACCAGGAAGAAGAGTGAAGCACTTGATACCACCCAAGGTAAGAAACTTGCGTTTGCAGAAAATATAAAACATCTAGGCGTTCTATTTGATAGAATACCTAGGCTTCACGTTTGGAAAATATTTTTCTCAAAGCAAAGATATCGTTACTGGCCTGCCGAAGGATATGTAGGAAATGTTGAAGGCTCCAAAACTGATTTATGGGCTATGTATGTTGATAATACGTTCAACCATAACTTATGAAGCTATAGCTTGGTGACTGAAAGCGCAACAAACTAGAATTACATCAAGATTTACATTCATACAATCACAGGAACAAGGTCTTTTTCCCCATCTTTGGCATTAGAGGTCTTCTGCATTTGCCGCTCTTGCGCATTGTTGTGGAAAGGGAGACTAGATTAACTATATTTTGATTTTGGTGTACAACGATTGAATTGCCTCACACTTATATTTGTCTGGCTAATAAGTTGTTAAAATCGGTTATTTCCGAGGGCATGCTGGGAATGGTTAACAATTAACAGCGCATTACTTTTAAAATATTCTCAAGAATCCCTATATCCCAAATTGAACATGATTCTTAAAGCTCTTTTTTGTCTTATAAAATTTCTTGTCCGATTGTGAAGAGTGTCCTCAATGAATGATGCCATAACGCACACAGGACATGAAGTTCAGAGAATAAAACGTATGTAAAGTATCGATATTACACGTTTTTCTGAGCTACTTTAAAGTAAAACAAATTTTAGATAAGGCGCTACACACATTATCGACATGGGATGACCAAGTTTCATTAAGTGTAATTCCTAGAAACTTAGACGAAGAGTCTAGATAAACAATATCACCATTTATTTGTAGTTTGTTAATTAATTTTATTTTGTTGTGTAAGTATATAAATTTTGTTTTACTTATTGATACAAGTCCAAGTTTTTGTAGCTACATTATTATGTCCATATTTACTGGTTTGGCAATTGAGCTTATATCGTCTGCGTATACACTACCGCCTCTACATTTTCTAATATATTTGGGAGATCATTTATATACAGTAAAAATAGTGTAGGGCTCAGGATGGAACCCAGAGGCACTCCAACATTAAAGTTTTTGTAACAGGATTAATAATTATGAATTTTCACAGATCGTTTCCGATTGGAGAGGCACAACCGAAACTATTGCTTAGCAATACACCTCACCTCATACTGATCTAGCTTATACAGGAGGATATCATGGTTTACAAGATCAAAAGCCTTGGACAAGTCGATAAATACTCCAAAACAAGGTTTCATCTAGCATCTCATATACATATGGTTTTTATGAAGTTAGAGATAGCTGTATCCGTGCTTTTATTTCTAGAGTATCCGTGTTGGTTAGCAAATAGCAAATTAAATCGCAACAGATAATCTACTAATTGTTTGTTCATTATGCTTTCGTAAACTTTAAAAAATGTTGTTAATAAGCTTATCAGTCGGTAATTCTCTAAACTTTCTTTATCATCACTTTTGTGAATTGGGTGCATGATCGACGATTTTAAACTAGAAGGAAAGACACCTTTTTCAAAAGAAAAATTAATCAAGTACGTTAGCACGTTATTTATGAAAAAAGTAAATAATTACAATCATCCCAATCTCGTGCTCCACCTAAAAGGCACTATACCCAGGCTACCTATTCTAAGTACAATCCTAAGTATTATATGGAGTCCTTAACAATTGAAATGTTCCTATTCTAACTAAATAATTTCTCTATGTAGTAAGTTAGCACTGCAACAATTAAATGCATTGCACATTTAACAATAAAAAAAGGAATGTTATCATGTCCTACTGATGACGAAGTGCTTAGATTTTTCATGGCTATTTTTACGTCCTGCTCCATGATTGGAGGTATATAGAAAGAGGAAATATTGTTAGGCGCGTGTAAGCTATTTCTTATATCATCTCAATTAATTTTATTTTCCAAAATATTTTGGCGGACTCTTAATGGCAGAGAGCTAAACTTCGTCGTTAAACTTATTACAGACCAGTTTTCTGTTAGGTTCAGGCAATGTGGAAACCTTACTATTACCGAAGTTATTTTGTATCAAAGACCAAACAGGTTCAGATTTATTTGTGGATGTGCTGATGTCATTTTGTTCAAATTTTTGTTTATATGAGAAGTGATATGAACTCGGCAAATGTTTGATACATAGTTCACTACTTCCTTCCCAAATAAAAAGGAGGTGATGTAACAAAAAAAAAATGATAAACACTAGATAGTATACAAAGAGAGCAGAGTGCTGGCGCAGACATTTTTTGCCGCATTCCGAGAGTTAGAAAACATTACAATCTTGGACAACAAACTACGATTTTTCAGGCTGAACTCTATGCTTTTGGGATGAAAAATGAAGAAAAGAAAAAATCCAATTATTGGTGGAATCTCTAGGGAGTGGGATCGCTAAATCTCTTCTAGGAACCTTTAACCAGAAGAAATTTACAGCATTCATCAACCTGAGTCAGAACGATATCCACATATTAACAGAGATCCTTTCAGGCTATTGTAAACTGTAAAGACAACTTAGTAAGCTTGCATTTACAAAAGAATCTGAATGTAGGTTTCGCAGGCAAAGGAATGATATACCCATCCATCTCTTCGCAAATTGCGCAACACTATACAACTGAAGGATGTTTCAATTGGCGTTATGTGAAATTGAAGAAGATTATCTTATACCCTAAACTTTTTGAAAGGACTATAATCAGTTGCCCAGCTTAAAACAGGTAGAATATAGAGCATAATAGATGTTTTAGGTCACAGTCTACCATCACTCTCACCTGCACACATACGTACATTCTGACTAGTGTAGCTGTATCTTAAGTAAATATTTCATTTGTAAAGATATTAAATTATTTGCTTAAACGTGTGTCTAGTTCTATATTGTTAATAGAACCCCCAGGGAAGTTAGCATTCCAGACTTTTGAAAACATCATTATTATCTTCAAACACATTCGAATCTGGTGAAATCGTAAAATTTGTGTAAGGGCCATTCACTGGTTTTAGTGTTGTATTGCCTGAAAAGAATCATATACATATGTTAACAGATCAATTACACAATTATAAACAAGCAAGGACCGGATATCGATTACTGAGAAACATCGCGTTTAATTATTAGGATTGTTTACCCTGTTAGGTAGAGATGCAGTTGGCGTTCTGTTTCATTAGTCTACTAGTTACACCTTTGTTCCCAAAAGATTGATCCTTAGGTATCTAATAGTTATTGCAGTCAAATGATGTAAGCAGATCTGTAAATATGCCTATGCATACTTCCCCGTTTTCAAATCCTTGTTCGATATAATTTATTGAACTTGTTGACGTTTATTACAAAAAAAAAACACCGGAAAACAATGTAATTAGTGCATGACTAAAGCATCCTACCATAATACACATCAAATTTAAATTCCAGCAATTTGTATATTTCTCAATGCATTTATTAATTAAAAGCAGCATTTAAAATTTTAAGACTAACGAAATTAACTAGCTGGGTTGTTACTATTATTATTCGTTTGTACTGGGTACCAAAATATAGACAAATTTAAATTTTGAAAGGACGACATTTAATTTCCATATGTGATAGTAAACATTTCTCTGACACGCTACATTATCAAAGTACTTTGGGATGTGTCGAAGTGCTACGATTTATAGACCTGAAAACATTTTTATCGTCCAATACGTTATAAAAACAAACCCCAAAAGTCCATAATACATAATAAATAGTATTTTAAAACTGCCTTCTATTCGATAAGGGTCAGCCAATAAATGACAATTACATGATTGAGCTGAAAGGAGGAAGTTTTCCTATTCCAGATTTATTTTGAAATCGCTTCGGAGTTTCCGTTGGGTGCAGTAAGATGTATCGCTCTCTATATCATATTTTAGAGGAAAAGGCAGCGACTGGGGCGAAACATAAACGGGCGAACCTTTTCCGTAAAATACGCGCGGAAGATCCTCGAGTAATTTCCAATGTAGACGATATATCTGAATGGATATTGGAGGATATCGCACGGGCTTCCATTTACTGGAATTCTTTCGCAGATTTGTAATTTTTTAGAGCAACACTCCTTTGAATAACACGTATTTATCACATGCTGATTTCTTTCCGTATGGTAATCTACACACATTTGCAAAGCGATTTTACTGGCGCTGTAATTTTTCAAGCTGGTGTTGTCGGAAAACGGATATCCACGAGGAAATAGTTCTGAAGAAAATCTGGTTCAGGTGCGAGTACATTGAGAACCTTTAAAATAATCCATAGTTATGTCCTAATTGAGTTGAAGTGTGATGATGAATAAATAAACGCTGGTATATAAATCAATCACTAGTACGAGATTTTTGGCTAATTCGTTTCGTATAAAATCCATCATCAGAGACATCTGAATAATTATAAATTAAAATAATGTGTAGTTATTATATGTATTCTATACTCTCATGGTTCCTTGTGAACAACATACTTAGTTCCTTTAATTGAGGGTATCTATTATTCCACCTTAACTTCATCCAAGTATTTGTGTTATATAGCACTCTTGCTTACCTAGATTTTAGTAATCAGTAGATGAAAAGATAATGTCAGACAGACATTACGTTTTTTAATATTTTTTATTTACTAATTTTCTAAAAGGATGGCATAATTGTATTCTTTTCTAAAATGCAAATAAAAAAGCAATCTTCATTTGATGAGGTTTACTTAGGATACTTAGGATTCATGAAAAAGAATCCTAGATTGGCACGTTCTTATTTTTACATTGGCAAATTTCCTTTTATTATGTAAGGGTAATCCAAGGTTGGTTTTAATTTGCTGAAACTTCATTCTTCTTTAGCGACAGTTAAGTATGCTCAGCAAGACTTAGACCGCTGTTAACAGATATGGAGAAATATTCTGCTAAAACTATCGAAGCTCAAAAGTTCTTCAATCAATTCAAAACCATCAACGTTACATTTTTCACAATTTTTTACTTTTAATTTTCCAAGAATTGTTTTGAAGTTGCATGAAAAACCTTTTTGCACTCTCGCCTTCTGTCAATCACTTCTTTTTTGAGGTAGTACCAATTTAAAAACAAGAATTATTCCATCCTGAGAAGCTATTACATCTGCTATTAATAAGGTAAAGGAATGAGTTCTGCAGTGTTTGATGAATTTTCGTCTTTTGTTTTCATTCTTATAGAACCATAATTTCAGACTACATAGCCTTACTTGTGATGTTAACTTGAAATATGTCGTATAAAGCCATCATTGTAAATATAACTGAACGAATGTAAGCTTTCACGGCCGGTGTCAGGATCTTTACTCGATGTATAAGTTTCTGGGCTGATATGTCGGGGTGTAGTTCTTGTAGATGTCGACGTTTCGCCAAACTCTGCGGCTGGCATCTTCAGAAGGATGATTTAGTAGTTCCACTAGTCTTCTGATGAGTGGTGTTTTGCCGAATGATCTTAGATCCCTTTGTTTTCGGAGTATCAGAAACTCTCCTTTACCTCCTCCGTCGGGATGACGTCTATCCAGTTGTCTGGTTACTCAATTCGCCTTCCACCTGGATAGATTTTTTCTTGTCGCATTGGACTTGTATTTCCATCGCCTGTGATGGTTGACACAGCTATTGGCTCTGTCGGATTCATTGCATGATCATCCTAGGTCTCCTGTGTTGCCACGGGATCCTTGGGTCATAATCCTGTCATTGTCTGACTAGAGGATTGGGATAATCCCTAGCCTTCTCGAATGTTTTCCCTGCGATTCTCATGATGTACTCCTATACGGGTTCCATCTTGGTATCCCTTTGGATGGTGTCGTTCCTGACGTACCAAGGTACTCCTAAGGCCATTCGGAGCGCCTTGTTCTGAAACACCACAAGTTTTTTGATATGACATCGCGTAGCCGTTGCTCAGCAGGGTACAGCATATGTCAAAGAAGGTCGGATGATGAACTTGTAGATGCTGATCTTGCAAGTAGGATCAACTCTACTTGTCCAACCGATAATTGGATACAGTGCGCTGAGCATCCTCTTTGCACGGTTGGCGGCGTAGTCTACATGTGGTCCCCATGTGAGCCTGGAGTCCATGAGAATTCCCAAGTATTTGGCCTTGCGCCGCTGATTGGCCGTTGACTGCCGTTCGATTTCCGTAGGTGTAGTACGTTGTCGCGTATTTATGTTTTTCAGGGCCGAAATCTAGATGTTGTTGATCCGAAGGGCTTCTTCTTCCTTACGATTAAAATTATCCTTGTGTTTGTGGATCTCGGTAGCTTCCAGGTAGTGGTGTGCGTAGGTGTGTAATAATGCCGTGTGGTGTCGATAACCTGTGTGCTTGAGATCTGTAACACGCCCGTATTGTGAGAGTGCATGTTCAGCAATAGTCGATTTATCGGAATAACAGAGTCTGCAGCATCTTTTCTGTTCCGTTGCTCAGATCGAGACACTGCCTTTAATGGTGCTTATATACACACTACCACAGCTACACGGGATTCGGTACACCCCTGCTGATGAAAGAGGGTCTCTGCGGTTCTTAGTTGACTTAAGTCTCTGTTGCAGTTTTCCCGTTGTTCGGTAAATGATTCTGACGTTATATTTGTTTAAAATCAATTACACATCAACCACAATTTCGTGATGACAAGACAAGACGATTCAACCACACAATAATTGCGAAATATAAAATCTTACAAATAGATTAGTTTGTTAAGCTTATATCCAGGCAAACACTGTATAAATTTTCCAACAGAGTTTGACTTCCACAACCGTTATTTCCTTCAAGAGACACACAATTTACGTGTCTCAATTCCAACAGCATTGAAACTGCACTTCCCTATTGGGAACCATACTTGTCGTGTTTTCCAGCTTTATACGAGTCGCATTTTTTTGTATCTTTCGGAAACAATCTGATTCCGCTACGATTTTCCACACTGACGTATTCAAATGAGTTCTGTACGCTCGCAGGAATTTGAAATGCAACGGGTAATTTGTTTATTCTTTTTAGCTAAAAATAGTTTCTCTTGTTTATTTCAGCAGGTAAGTGAAACGTTTTTCTGAAACAACAATATATCAGGATTTGTTTATATGTTAGCGTAATATTATATGATATTTGTATATATGTACGCGGTTGCTAGATAAGGGGAACGTCTAACGTGTTAAATGGAAGGGAAAACAAGTAAATACGGCGAACGAAATTACGTCTTAAATGTGAAGTTGAGTAAATGAAAACAAGTAAGAGGCTTTGTGTTTTCCTTCTTCCACAATCCGAATTCTGCGTGAATGAGGCATTCAATTCAAATTATTGTCTTCTTTATTTTTACGTTTTTCGTACACTTTCCGCACGTGTGATACTATGTGTCGTTGGCACGATATGAAAATAAATGTTACTATTACGATCATTTTCGTCATATAGGTTGACAGTTTAAATTGGATGTATGTATGCGTAAAATGTTTATGAAAGGAAGATATTACATTCGTTATATTAGAGTTTTTTTTAGCTTTATCCGGGATTGAAATTGTGTCTAAAGCATAGAAATACATGGTCGAAATAACCTGTACTGCGAGAATATTGGAGCACATTGGATCCTGAGAGGTGACAGATTGCAAACTGAAATCAATGGTATTATGTCGTTGGGATAAGGTGTCATTTATAAATAGAAAGGATTTACTTATACTGTACTGATTGTCTTTCTTATTCCAAAGCTGCTCGCTAGGTATGGATCCATATTCATCTTTTCTTCAATAGAGCAAACACCATGAAACGTTACTTGCTGTATTTCTAAAGTGGATAATAAAGAAAGAAGTAGCATATTGCTGAAAAATATAGGTATTGTAGAACACATAGCTTTAAGAGGCTTATGCTACTTTAAATTTTTGCTATTTCTTCTATTATTTATTTTTGTTGTTTGTTTCTTTTACTTTTAAAGTTTCAAATATGTTGCACATGTCCCAATATTTGCTTCTTTAATTATTATTTAGATTTAGACGTTATACTTTATAGACAAAGAGGCGTTGACTATATGGTGTCGAATCAGATTTGCCAAGCACTATCATAAACGTTAAATAATAGTTTACGATGCACAAAATCTTTGAATAAACAATCAGTGTGTGTCAAGTACTATCCAGTATATTTTGAGTTATTAAATTTCAATTTTAATTAAAAACAAAATTTAAAATTCCGGCTATTCTTACTTGTTAAATCACGCCTCTCAAGATACTAACCTATTTATTAATTAAAAAGTTAATTTAAACTGCCATAATACCCAGAATATCCAACCTCAATATTGAGAAAATTCGAAATATTTATTTACACATAAATTTTGACATTAATCATACGAAATGCCTTCAATTCTCGTCAATACACATCTAAAGATGTCTTAAATGAAAATTCCTCGCAGCCAAATATGTTAAAGGACATGAGTATACTCACCTTGGGTAAAGGTTCTCATACTCTTTATATATTTTTGATATAAATTTGTTAATAAATTGAGCATGTTATTAATAATTACACTGTTTTATTAATAAAAACTCATTCAATATAGTAAATGATTGAAATTAGAGTATAAATTTAACATTTAATCAAGAAAAAGGCTAATAATATACAAGTTAGTAATTTAGGAGACTCAAAACGTACAGCCACCTTGACAACGTACCCACAACTGATAGAAAAATATCAATATAACTAGTCATTGGTTAGAAGGAAGGGAGATTACTCTAGTGTAAATGTGAAGATGTATCAGGTATGTTCATAGCCATCAAGTGGGGTTGTATTTTTGAATATGATTAAACTTATAAAAATACGTATCTGTAAAGAAAAAGCAGATTTAATTACGAAGTTTTATTTATTTTTTTTTTAAAAAACATTAGCCAGGTAAATCTAGTTTGAAAATCACAATAATATATACGCATATAAGGTAATGACAGCTATGAGTACACAGCAGCAAAATTAATGGTTATTCAGTGAATATTGGCAAGTGTTATGAGTACGAAATGTAATTATAACTCTCATCAGTATTTGTAAGCTCCTTTTAAGTGTATTCGTTATCTCCTGTAAACACGCTCTATGTATAAATAAAAATAAAGATATATAAAGCAATACACAAAGCGCCATGCGTTACGACTACATATAATTAAAAGAGATGAATAAGAACTAATAATTTGATCAGTCAAATAATAAAATAAAGCAACTACTTAGAAAAAAGGTTCCGTGTGAAATAGTTTGTGTTCTTTCGCGTGTAACTTTGTTTTCTGCAGGACTATGAAGGAAAATTAGAGAAACGCAACTTTTAGTACTTATCATATCAATACAAAAACTAAACAACGAAAAAAGGGACTAATATGCAATTAGCGAGAATTCCTGCGCCGCATTATGTATTTTTGCGTTCAAAGTAATACAAAACTAGTCCAATCTTCTTTTCGGATCCAATGAAACGACTAATATCACAATACAGACTCGTATAGATACGACGACCATATCGGAGGTCGATTATTGAAACGCGAAAATGAGATTTCTCGCTATTGTTACCGAAAATTAATTTAAAATGTATCCCTTGGAGTGCTTGCTTGGCTGTTACGATACTAACCTCCCTGTGCTTAGTGTTGTATACCACGCGCAAACATAACTGTCTGGAACGATGTTTCGGAGGAATAAATAATAATTTCGCTTTTGATAAACGGCAACTTCTCAAAATACAAATTACGTTTACGTCTGTAATAATTCAATTCGGACGATAAACCTGGGCCCGTTGCAATTCGGTATCAGTTCAAATTTACAATAAATAATAGCGTATAGGCGTATGTATGTGCTATGCGTATGGAGGCAACAGGATAATACATATCTAACCGATGTTACAGGTACACACACGTATATGATATGGATACGTATACATGTAGGTAATATTGTAAAAATTGAACCAATACATACGTACGTTATGGAAAGTAAAATTACGTAATAAAACTACCTAGATTTCGAATCCAACTTTTACTAATAGTATACGTACTTTATCCACATACTTTATACACTCCTCGTCAACTAATTTGCTTCACAAGAAAAGTTATAGTTTACGCAATACCTTTATAATTATTTTAGGTTTGCAGGGAAGCATAATATTTTTACATAACGAAGAAGGCTTAGATAATAAGTGTATGCGACATGTTTGTCATTTTCGGTGCAAAACATTGTTGCAAGAAACGAAACTAGGATAACGATTAGTTTTATCGACAACTTTATTTCCAAGTAAATTATATTGAAAACAATAATTTACATTATATAATAATCTTTTTAAACCTACCATAGACCTATTTCAAAATTATCAACGGTATTTAAAGTGGTACATTGGTAGTCATGGGCGATAAAATAATTTCTTTCATAAATAAGAATCACGTCTTTAATACTGATTAACAATGGTTTCGTTATGCTCGTAGTATACTTTCGCCGGAGCCTTCACTGTTGAAAATATTACGGTGTTGGCGTTAATTTTGCGCTAGTCAAATATTTTAGTGTTGATTTTTCCAAACTTTACCAGACGAGTTGGCTACGCGTATTTAATAGAACAGAAATTACTAGAATTTCGTGTGAATTCTTTGTTCAGATATGAGGATTGACTATTTTTCTAGACATTCAGAAGCGTCAACCAATCAGAATTTTTCCCTCGGATAGAAATATAGAAACCGCACCTATTCTAATACAGTATTGCATTATACGCACCACCTGCATTGCACGTGTATCTGTTTTCGTGTTTGATTCTCCGTATTAACATATCCAAACAAACCACCAAATGTGACTGACTTGCGAAGTGTAACCTTGTGTTATTAAACGTTAATTCCAGTGGGCATAAAAAATTTCAACATCTTAAACATGTATTGGGAACATCTATTTACGCAATTAGTTTAGACTTGAATCAAATAGCATTAACATTCACTTAATTTTATAATAGTTCTCAAAAAATCATTTTAAAATTGGTACGTTTAGTTGAAACCAAGACTTGTGAATGAGTGGTGTTGCATATTTATAATTGAGAAAACGTCTTAAAGAGAGAATATTATAGCACTAAGAAATAGGAGTTGGCATATTAAGAAGACGTTGTGTTTAGAAAACGGTATTAAATCACCCAATAGATCGCATTTATTTAGTTAAACAGATAGTAAATTTGTCTAGTCTAGATCAAATAAAATGTGACTAGAAGTATTTTATAATTCCACGTGTTAGTTGGACAAAATAACCCCTTAGCAATAGACAATACTTGACCATCTTCGCTCGTCAAATTTAAACTTCTATAGTTCTCGACAAAATAACACGAAAAGAGTGTGCACCTCTCCTGACTATTAAATTAGTCAAAAAAGTGTTAAAATTTCAACAGTGTTTAGGCGGATGATTAGCTAAACGAGGAAACACTAGTGGTACAAAGTACGCTATGAGCTTTTCTCGTCGAGACAGATAATTATAATTGATAATCCGAACGCACAATTAACCAAAGAAGTAAATTATCTGAGTGTTACACTTGATGCAAAACTGAGCTGGAAAATCACTTAGTCAAAATAACGACCAGGGTTACACAACCATTCTGGCGCTGCAGGAAAGTTACTGGTAAAACCTAGGGACTAAAGCCAAGGGTGATCCATTTGATACGTACTGCTGTGATAACGCCAGCGATAACATTCGCAGCAGTAGTCTGATGGAGAAGGACATAAGTGTCCTTCGCAGTGAAGCTGCTAACCGGTGTCCAGAGACAGGCATTGCTGGAAATCACTGGTGCAATCAGCAGTACATACGCGGCTTCGTTAGAGACCAATCTGGGCCTGTCTCTGCTGGATGTTTATGTGAAAGCGGAGGCTATGAATGCGATCCTTAGACTGAAAACTAATAAGTTGTGGCATCCCAACACTAGGGTTGGAGGGTACACTGATACTAAGGGTACTATACTGGACGGGCCATTGCTGCAAATGCCCACATACACTATGTCACCCGAGATGATCTTCACTGAAAAGGTAAGAATCTTTATACCGAACGGATACCATGCACGTAGTGATATCACTGCTTTTGGATTACGGACGGACCCAAATCTAGCCAGAGCAGAGGAGCCGGTATTCGTGGACCGAGCCCTAATCAAAAGATATCCATAAGCCCGGTGAAGCACGCGACGGTCTTCCAGGCAGAGGTATTCGTGGGGAGGGGCTGCATGAGGAGGAAAATAAGTATAATGACTGACAGCTAGGCTGCTATGAAGGCACTCTCGAACCCTGTAACTAGGACAAAACTAGTTACAGACTGCAAACAATCCCTCAATGCACTGGCACAAGACTACACGGTGTCTCTGATTTGGGTGCCAGGACATGAGGATATAAGAAGCAATATAATAGCCGACGAACTAGCCAAGGGGGGTTCTGAAAGACATTTCATAGGTCCAGAGCTCATATGTGGAATGTGGAATTACCAAGGACTCTGCTAAAAAGGAGATTTAGACCCAGTTAGATAAAGAAAGTACAAAGAAATGGAGGTCGACTGAAGGTCAACTATAGCGCTAATAGACGGTGGGGATGCTAAATTCTTTGATAACCTAATTCAGAGAAGTTAAGCAAGAAAGAAGTTAAAACGATTACTGGTTTGGTAAGTGGACACTGTCCCCTGAAAAAGCATCTATACAACACAGGTGGAGTAAGCGAACCGTGGTGCAGAAGATGCGAACTATAGGAGGAGACGAATTTACATGTAATCTGCATATGTGAGGAATTGAAAATATTCAGGCAGAAACATTTCGGGAAGCATCTATTGGAGCCCTCGAGGGTTCTCAAGTTTCCACTCGGCAAGATACTCGGCTTTATAGAGAACACCAAGTTGCTTGAGTCAAGCAAGAGGTTAATAGAGACGGTACAAAGAGCACCTAGCTCAAGTGCCCATCCCAACTTCAAAAAAAAAGGTCATGTAGTAAATTTCAGCAATTTACATATCCTGTGTATTAATTGTCAGATTTAAATTGCTCAAGATGAAAAATTGCGGCAAAATAAGAGGCCTTCGATGACATTTATTTTGTTGTGCTTGTGTACTGTTTACTTCTCTTACCACTCTCGGAATACAATCATAGCGAGCAGATATACCAAAGAGTTATTAGACATACCGAAACGCTGCTTCTTAGTTTTATCAGACTGGGCTGCACTGCAAAAAAACGCGTTTTATTTAACTTACGCGAGCAACAGTAATGCATAAAAACCATCTACTTAAATTGAATCGTAAGTTAATTCATCAAATCACTCTAAATACTCCGATCTCTTCTTTTCGGGATAAATAAAGCCTAACCAATTTGTTGTTTATTAGATACCCCCACAGAGTCAAACTTGCAGCGTCTCGTACTAATTGAAACCCCTTAAGGCATTCGGTTAATACAGGAGCATCTTGAATTGGAAATTCCACGCTGACAACCTATGCCCAAAGTTGGCATTCCTTTGCTAGTTGATTTATTAATTACGAGAAACCGTGAATCGAGAAATAATTCTATTTTACTACTGCCCTCATTTTCAATCTGAAATTGGCTGCGACATGATATTCTGCGGAGCTTTGCTACATAGTAATGAACATTTCTACAACAAATAGTGACTATGAGAATAACATTAAGAAAACTATATCTTGTTTGCCGCACTTAAAAATTCTTACTCTGCCTTCTTAATAAATTCTTAAGAGATTACTATGTGCTAAAGATAATGAAAATATATTCAAAAGTAAGAGGAAAAGAATATCTCTGTATTCCAATGCATAATCCTAATATCTACAAAAGTCTGAGGGGTACATGGATGTTAATCGTTACAGAAAACAAGTTGTCAGAAAATCAATTCAAAGTATACATAATTTCAACAACAATATTAGATACTTACTAATTTTTTTTTAATTTTATATAAAAATATTTAAGTTAATAAGTCCACTTAAACATTTGTGCAAAAATTTTCGTCTTCTTTTGTTATTTTCGGTTTCCATATGTATTTATTTTGTTTTTCTTTTCTTTCTTAGTATTATTGGCATTACTTTTTATAGCATATACTATAATCATATACATTGCGATCAATCTTACATCTTTTGTGTACATCTAAAAAGCAATTTATTTCTATATTTACTTTATCTGAAGTCAGAAAAATACGTAGAAGATTAAGCGCAGAAGAAATAGAGAAAATTAAAACATTACACGGGGAAGGCTACAATAGTACGAGTAGAAACATTGCCTGCTGAAAAAACAGAGGTTACAAAGCTGTGAATAATTTTGTACGAAATATGGAAAAAAAAAAATGTAATGCCGGCATTCAAGCTGCAACTACCGAGAGAGAAAGAAGAAGCTTCTAATTTCTGTTGTACTGCCAGAAAAATCAAGCGAACCGTGCAATCTACGGCCAGTTTGAGAGCGGTATAAAGAAAAGTTAAAAAGTGTGCATGTCGGAAACGGTGTATAGCAGGTAGTTCTCCTGGAGATGGCAAAACCATGAACCCCTCACTCTGTGAGTAGGGTCTAGAATTCGAACTGCGCATTCCATGACTGACAGTCAAGAGTGCAAATCACTAAATCATTAACCGGGCACCATTTAAACACATAATTTGACTCGTTATCAAATTAAATATTTGAGATTATTCGCAAGGTTGGAAGTCACTACTATTATTAAGTTAAGTCGTTACTTCCTCAGTTTTCAATTTTGTAGTACAATAAAACTGTATTCACACACAGAACCTGACTTGTTTATTTTATTTTTTTCTGTGGTCTCCGCTACATCCGCTTTTTTAATACCGCGACTAATGATAAAAATTGTTTTCAATACTTTAATTTAATGATAAATTCTTATATACCTAAAATAATTATGCTAATATTGGGTAAATTCTATTTGTTGTGAGGTTAATCAGTTGACGGAGAGTGTATCTACAAGGCTTCAATGAATTTCCATCACATACCTCTTACATGTCATATTGATAGGTATATAGATTTTAGCTAAAGCAGAGACTGGTGTCGGTATCCATACAATGTTAGAAATTTACTTGGGCGTCGTAAAACTTTCACGGTATAGAGCTTAGGCATCCTGGAGTCGTATTATTTAATGATATAATCGATAAGATAGGGCTAGTTAAATTTACGTGATCCAAACTATTAACCGCGGAATATTTAAAGTTTCCTGTCAGTTTAAAAGTGAGTTTCCTGTATTAAAAAAGTAAGTATATTATTGCGACAAATATTAATAATAAATTTCCTGGTCTTCTTGGTATACGATTCAGAATTAACTAAAATGGTAAAAACTATCAAGATATAACAAAAATATTCGCAATAAAATAGAAAAGTAGTCAGAGAAAAAATTTTATGTCCTTGGGTTTCTATTAAAGTTATGGGGTGGAAAGATTGTTAGTGCGATAAGTATGAGATATATCTGTAAATATCCCTAGTTGCACTTACTCTGTGTTATTTTGAAATTTCATTATCAGCAAGGCAAGCGTTCATATCCTTGGGGATACAATTATGAAAAAGGTTTCATAAGGAAAGGAATTAATTTGTTAATGTTTCAAGCTAAGCTTGAAGTAAAGGTATCTGAGCAATACGAGCTTACGCAACCAGGCGAGAAGATATCAGATCCCTTCCGTTATTAGGAACCGACAGCTTTTCTCTTGCTTGCTCAGGCCTGGATTGTTCGGGTATTTTTTTCTTTAAGTCTATATCGTTAACAAATTACTTAAAAGAAGAATAGACTAGAACCTAAAGTTCTTGTAGTGTACTTATCGTTGTATATCCCATATTGACGATAATTTCTTTCCAAGTTGTATTATCAATTTCAAAAGTTTCTATAAGGAGCACAATAAAATAAGGAAAGAGTGTAACCTGATCTATAAGTACTGACTATAAAGCCAAACTTAGTGCGAATATTAGGGCTAACCTTAAAGCTAACTTAATGTGAAAAATGTTTGACACCTATTTTTTTAGCATCCCGTTTTTTGGTTTTAGGAGGTGTAATGGGGACTCAAAGCGAGCAAAAAAAATGTTTTGCAATATTGCAAAAGCGAGAAGAGATATCAAAATAGGCCGAAGACCAAAGCGTTTCGAATGGCCTTTTGCGCTAAATATATCGAACGTCTTGATAATGACTATTCTCACGTTTAATAAATAACCAATACCAAGGTACAGCTATATCTACACAAAATTATGCTGAAGAAGCAATTGCACAAAACAGTTTTTGATATCATTGTGAGTAGCTATAGCGACGCCCCTTACGACAATGAACAAACCAGCGCTTTAGATTTCGACTCACAATCTGACTTTCCTGTGCCATAGTTAGTGAATATTGAAGATGACGATAGAGTAAATGATGATATCGAGGAAGAGATCTCCAGTGTTGAGCAAGTGCAGGTACCTATTGATATATTGAAGTATAAACAGAATGCTTTTGAATACTGGAAAAGTGGAAGAAGGGCACGATTTTCTTTAATAAATGTCAAACATGATTATGAAGGCTATGTCACTTTCACAGCTAAGACGATAGTAAGCGTCCAGTGGCGTAGATAGGCCGTTGTTTCGCGGGTCGGAATATGTGTTTAACTGACTCAAAAGTGCTATAGATCGTCAAATGATTGTTCACGAATCGGATATAAAAAGGCGAGCTTTAGAAGCTCAGAAGAGTTACACGTTCCAAACATTCGGGCATTAATTAAGTGATGTGGCAAAAAATATTGTTACAGAGGAAACTCAATTTGTCAGAAGTTTACGCAATGTAATACCTGAATGAATTAGATAGTATTTACAATACTGACCAAAGCGAGTAATTGTCCCTCCATTAAAAATACGAGGGTTGGAAAACTAAAGTTATGTGCTGTACTCACGGATTGGCTAGAGAGACCTATACGGCAATTAATGTACAAACTACCATAATCAAGACATCATACTGTATTCATTTTAATATAATGTTTGTCAACTCTGCACTATGGTATTCGCATTGCTAAAAACAATAGAAATGTCTCAAACATCTGGAATGTTTTTAAGTCTGTAGACAACTTACTACTTGTTCCAAACTCAAATGTATTGGGGGTTGTTAATACTTACTGATGAAGCATTTACTCTTGCTTCATATGCCGTAATTAGAAATATATTGTTCCAAACATCGAATTTCCTAAAGATTCAAAGTTTCCAAACGGACGATACATTTAAAAACTTAAACTCTGTATAAAATTTGGTATGTTTGACTTTGTTTCATATGTCGTAGCAATTTAGCATCATTAGCTTTAATGGCTTGTGAAATACAGAATATTATCAAAAAATATGTGAACATCAAAATTTTAACAATAGATTTAAGTACTAAATTCAAAGACAAAAAAGCACTTTCTGCCGGTCACTGTATATGCCCGGGGTCTGCAAGACTTATGCACTTAAATTCCTTGGTTTGAAATATACTATTTCTTGCAAGGCGTTTCAGACCAGTCGCAGTCGTCCGCTCTTATAATTTTGTTAAAATTTTGACGTTGACATATTTTTTAATAATATTTTGTTTATTTTCATAAATTTAATTACAGAGATGATTCTGTTGACTCTGAGATTAGTTGCGGATATAAACCCGCATCTAATCTCTTGTACTCAATGTAGCTCTAGTTAAATAAACGTCTATTTGTCTGGTGGCATTTTGTGCCGTGCATTTATGACAACTTGTATGTAAGTCAGGTTGAATATTTGCAAGCCCGAATTAAGAAGAATGATTCCTAATATGTATGGATTTTGTGTTCAAATGTACCCTAACCCAAGTAACATGTGATGTGAAATGACGTTTAATAGACGTCAATTTCACGTAATAGATGTCGTATTAACGTCCATTAAACCTCATTTCATGTCACCATATTACTTGGCATAGTATGTATTTAGCTAGAAGTTACTAAATTATTTAACTAATCTTCTAAATTTATTTAAATTGTGTCAAATGTATATTAATAGAATATACATATTTGAAAATAGAAGCGTCTGGCCACACCTAACATGTAAATACAGCCACAAATCACATACACGTTAGATGCGTATCTCAATGCAATGTGTGATCCCTACGTTCAATGCGGTGGGCTTCCTCCTGGATACGCAAGGGGAAGGAAAGTGTAGAGGTTATGCAACCATAACTACTCTGCTTGTATACATCAAACCCTTATCATAATGACATATCGTGAAAAAATCCTCTGTTTTCTTTTAATCCTACAACAGCAGCTAACAGTGTTCAATGTCAACTTTAAAATTCAAATAACTGTCAATCAAATTTTAAAATTCTACCGGAAAGGAAATTTTTCCGATTTCTGGATTTGACTGTAAACACTTTAATTGTTGCTGCAAAACTGAAGAAAAAAAAACAAAGGAAACTTTCACGATACTGCTAATATTTCACATGAATAAAATATTTTCTATAGGAGGAAAGTGCTCTATTGCAGGCCGCAGCCAAATATTACAAAACGAGCCGAAGGCGAGGTTTGTAATTGCCCTAGGCCTACAATAGCACTTTCCTCACGTGGTTTGAATACTATTTTTTTTTAAATGTCTAAAAATAATAAAGACATACCTGTGAGTGACGTGATAGATAGTAGGCTTAATCTGTCAAATATTGTTTGAGAACTGTCAAGTTAGCGTCGTTTTAAAAGTGTTTAATAATAGTTTAATTGAAATTAAATACGTAATAATTTAGCAATTATCTCATAAATGGGCTCAGGCTGGGTCGAATGTCATCTATCAATAATGTCACATATTATAAGATGTACAGTTTCATCATGTCAATGTCACTTACTTTTCCTCCCCGAAATGAACGAGGAGAGTGACACTTTCCTCCCTGCTGGGAAAAAATATTTTAACTGTTGTTTTAAGTCGCTGCTGAAGTCTTGTTTCGTACAGACGCCTATTCACATCAACATTCAACTGGTCTAGTTGGGGTCTATGATCTATTAGGAATCAATTTCATTGCTTTCCGGTTTCGCGTAGATTTATTTGTTTTGAGCAGATATTTACGATCTGAACTCCATAATACTGTCCCAAAATAACAATTATAAATTATAGTTCCTCTTGGCGTTCTTCAAAATAAGTGAAATAATACCTGTATGGTATCAATTTCAAGGGTTTGTCCAGAAATATTTTCTGAACAACCCCTCAATTCCAAAATACTGTAGAAAAAGAATAATCAATTAAAAAAAATGTTTTTTTCTGTTGTCGAATTTCATATGCGTACTTTAACGAAAATAATTCACCTAAATTTCTTTATCATCAATATGTACAAATAATTATAGATGCTACTAATTCTAAGTACCATATAAATTTTCAAGAATGTATTTACAATTGCGCGTCAATACCATAAAATTTAGCATGTAAGAAATGAACATCTGATTAACTCAAAGAAAATATATGCACAGAAATACATACTTGGCCCAAACTGTGAAGCAAAAATGTGTGTTACGGTGTTTTTTCACAATTTACATGGCTATGTAGCTACTATAAGCACACATATTTGAGTTGTTCTGTAAATAAAACCCAGTAGAACCAGCTAGGGAAAGTTTGTCGACAAATTTGTCTTCAGGGGTATGCCATAAAAAAACAAAGCTTCGAATTCGCAGTAGCCTTTAGTGTAGGTTGTAGACTTATTAAATTGCTCTGCTACATATTAAGTTGCATAGTTAACGGCTTACGTCTCACCGAAGTTGGAGGAAACTCCTATCAAAAATGGACGAATGATAGATACTGACGCATCTATTTGGTTTGTGGGTACAACTTTTTTTATAAAAATCGCATTTCTTCTGCTCTAGAGCAGGCCATAAACTTTTCATTCCGCAAATGGCGAAGTATCTGCAGTTGGTCAAAAGTTTAATTTCCTCCTGAATTATTTTAAGGCATACGCACAAATATCACACGTTTTCACATTTTCCTGCCTAGGCAGGCAAAAATGTCACTAAACTATGGGAAAAGACTCATCAGGGAAGCCATAGAAATAGAGAAGAATAAAACCGTTAACAGAGAAGAACCTTAGCAACACGTGGAAGGGCCTACTACGAACCGTCACGATCAATGGAGCGGAAACTACACGGTTGGATGCACCAGGGGCGTATATAAGAAGAATGTCGGACCATGGAGAATCAGTTCAGTTATCCTGAAGAAGCTGTCAGTATGAACAGCGAAACGTCGAGCGAAAGTTTTGACACACGGCGAAATCCGCAAGAAGCTGTTAGTTATAGTTACACCGGCCGTGAAAGCCTACGCAGTGTTATCACAAGCCTGTACGGGGAGGAATTGTACTTATCTACTAGACGACTAGTTTCTTTACGCACCAAGAAGAACAAGTTATTGTCAACCTTGGCATTTCTACGTCGATGCCGAGACAAGAAGATTACATCTAACTTCGTAAAGTTGAAACATCACATAACAACGGATGCCGCAAAGAAAATCTTAAGAAGAACGGAGGAAGCCTTACTACGAGAACGAGTGCACCAAGTGTATACGGGGCTACATCTGATTTCCAAGATGATCATGAACCTACATTTGACATTAGCCAACAAAATGTCAAAAGAAGATTAGGACCTTATCGACCGCATAACCTGGGAAGCAGCAGAAACTGAGTTCGAAAAATCCAGAACAACACAAGTGAAGAAGTTTGCAAGGATGGAAGAAAAGAAGATCAAGGAGCAACTTGGTACACTGAAGAACGTTGTGATTAATTTATCAACGAAGCTACTATCTGCAGACGAAACAAAAGTACTTGTCTTAGGGATGAACTACGTCATTGCACCCAAAAGAGTACCAACAGAAGAAATCATCACGGAGGTAGAAGCAGCGATCAAAGGAATTCCGAACATCGAAGCAGAAGAAGTGAGACAAGAAGTAAGCAGAGCATTGAAGAAAGCAAAGCTACCGAAACGCAACCTATCGAGGGAAGAAGAGGCAGCACTTACAAATTTGAAAGCTGAAGAAGACATCGTTATCCTCAAAGCAGATAAAGGGAATGTAACAGTACTACTAAATAAAGAAGATTACCGGAAAAAGATGAACGAACTACTTGACGAGAACACCTACAAGGAAATAAGAAAAGATCCAACGGAGAAGATCAAAAACAGTAAGGGAGGAATAAAGATTTCATCGATACCTAAAGAGATGCAGAACAGATTGCTACAAGAGCCGCTAGACCACCCAGGCTGTATGGAATACCAAAAATACATAAAGAAGGAGTGCCATTAAGACCGATAGTAAGCAACATTGGATCACCGACATACAAGTTTACCATGGAGAAAGAACAAAATGGAAATCTCCCTTTCCTGGATGTTATGGTTAAGAAAACAAAAGAGGGAATGCTACAGCACGCAGTATTTAGAAAGAAGACGCACACCGATAGAATATCTGCATGCAAGATTCACATCATCCGATGCAGAAGAAGACATTAATACAAACATTCCTATCCAGAGCCGAAACCATCAGTGACGAACAACATCTTATCAGTGAAAAGATACATTTGGAGAAAGCACTAAAGAAGAATGGTTACACTGACATCGACATAAGGAGAGCCACTAAGAAGACGACGACACTGGAGACAACTACAGAACCACGAAGAGGAATGGCGTGTTTACCTTACATAGCAGGAGTCACCGAAAAGTAGCCGAATTTTGAAGAAACGTAACATACAAGTACGCTTCGGACTGCAACATCGATCCAGCAGTATCTACCGACGCAAACGATAAGATACCAAGGGCGCACAGAAGGTATCTACAAAATAACATGCCAATGCGGACAGTGCTACGTCGGACAAACAGGAAGAGCCATCGACATAAGAATAAAAGAACACGAGAGGGACGCAAGATTAAGAAGGACCGAGCAATCAGCGGTGGCAGAACACATGCACGACACCGGACACAAAATGGATTTCAAGAATGTAAAAGTAATAACTACCACCAAGAACTACGGGAAAAGACTCATCAGGGAAGCCATAGAAATAGAGAAGAATAAAAACCGTTAACAGAGAAAAGGGTACCACCTTAGCAACACGTGGAAGAGCCTACTACGAACGTCACGGTCAATGGAGCGGAAACTACACGTTTGATGCACCAGGGGCGTATATAAGAAGAATGTCGACCATGGAGAATCAGTTCAGTTATCCTGAAGAAGCTGTCAGTATGAACAGCGAAACGTCGAGCGAAAGTTTGACACACCGGCGAAACCGCAAGAAGCTGTTAGTTATAGTTACACCGGCCGTGAAAGCCTACGCAGTGTTATCACCAGCCTATACTAGATTCTACATGACAGACGTGTAATAAATTGTCATTAAGCTACTGTTCAACCATGCTAAGATGAACTGGTGTCTTCTTTGCACTTATTATTGATAAATAGATATTAAACTAGAAAGAAAAAAAATTGTTCTCGGAAACGTCAAAATACTAAGGTATGTAACATGTGTGCCAACTTGTACTGTCAACTCCCTAGTGTCAAAATTTCTTTTCTATTTTCAATTCAAAATTAAGATTTGTCGGCCCAAAAAACATTGTGTATCACACGGCCAGAAACTCTTTTGCGAGTATTCGTACTCATACTCGCAAAACTGTAGTTTCTGGCCTAGTGATACAAATAACTATTATTCGCAAGAAATGGATTTATCTGTACCGGTGAATCAGTTTACATTATGTACTGACAGATAGTAACGTAAACGGTTGTAGCGGTCAAGTTACATATTATCGAAATAACAATGAATAACTCTATACCTACATCGACGCGGACACAACCGGACGTGACCCAGATGTTGTTGACCCTCATCTGCCTCTCCGGATTCCGGAATATTAACGCTGTGGTCTACTCCAAGGGTGAAACGGTCGGGTCGCACGGAACGGGCGAGTCCTGGCGACGTAGCGCCGACGTTACTTGCAACCGTTATTATTATTATTGTTGTTTTCAGTTTCGTTATTTTCGTCTCGACACCTTGTTCCACCGTACCGAGCGTCACGCACAGCACGCATGCTCCCGAAATGAACCGCGTTAAAGACGCAATTTCGAACGCAAATAACCGCCCATTGCCTCGTGATGAGGGCAGGTTATTCTAATGTACTTTTTGACCCAATTCCCGGCGATATGTAAAATCTTGTTTTCGGACTTTTGTTTAAGTTGTTCGCTGTCGAGTAGTACGGCACTATGTTCAAAAGTCAGCGAGTCAAGCGGCAGAGGTGATTTTCGTAGGTACTCAAGTCATTTTCTCCGCAATGACTGGTTATGTGCTATTCCGTGTAATAGTTTTAATACAGTTACTGGGCGCTGAATTTTTAATTGAGTTAAAATTTGTAGAGGGCTTTCCATTTATCGTACAATTATTTCCTCATTAAATGGAGTTCTATTAAAATATAATTGCAACTCTTTTCTCCTTACCATTTTTGGAAACGTGCATACAATTTTCCCTTCTATTATTAATATTTTCCTTCTAGGTTTAAATTAATTCCTCTTAAAAAAGAAAAACAAGTAGGTTTCCTATATACCTCTATTTCTAGCTTTTTATTTCCCAAATTATTTTTGTTGCGGTAATCGTCTCACATGGTGTTTCCGGAAACACTGCAGCCTTTTGGCTTTTTGTATTTGGTCTTCTATTTTTTTTTTATCCATTAAATTATACTAGCCATTCCAGGACCCTAGTGTCCTGCACTAATCTGTGCAGATCTCTGGCTGTTTGATCAAAGTAATGCTCTGAGTTAATTTTTGGCTTCTTGCATCCAGAAATTTGCGTTCACACAAAATGGGGTAAGCATTCTCTGTTCTCTCATTGCACAGTCTACAGTTGGTATCTCCAGTATTGATCCCACTTTTCTGTAGCTATCTTTCAATGTACAGTGTCCTGTTAGGATACCTGTTACCACGCGAAGATGGTTTCTACTGAGATGCAGTAGTTCCCCAACCTTCTTTCTTAATGGTTCTTTAATAAAGGTTACTCTGAGCTTGCCTGATTGTATTATTCCAGTGTTCGTTTTGCTTCTCTTTGACCTAACTTCTACCTGCTCTCGTGCATGTTTTCAGAAACTCCCTCAGAAACTCCCTCTGGACCTATATATGAAGTAGATGATCTCTTTCCTGCTAACTTTTGGGCTATCTCGTCTTCTTCGATTGCTGAATGACTGGGCACTCAAAGCAAAACAACTTTATTGCGGTCTGTAAGGCTATTCAGTTTTCGAATACATTCTCAAACCAGTCTAGATTATATCTTGAGGTTCACTAGTGCCATCAATGTTGCCTCGCTGTCTGTAGCAAGGTACATTCGCCTATTTTCATAAGCCACCTGATTGATTTCAGTTGCGCAATGCAATATTGCGTCTGCCTCTACTTCCAAAATTGTGGCACATTTTCCTGGTTTATTTCTCATTACCAATACATCGATGAAAGCAATGCTGTTTCTTTTTCACGTGTAAATTTAATAATAGGAAATTTTAATATTAACCTTTCAGGAAAGTCAATGATTTAAATTGCTATGGAAGTAGGAAAATTTAGGAGTATTAAATTCTGATATTTAAAATTTATTAGAAACAAAAAGGTTAGGGGGAAATTTGGATTAGTGATAAGTTGGAACGAGGACAGCCAATTATGAGAGTGATTCATGATATTTTAGATATAAATAAGCATATTTTTAGTGTAATTATTTAATTAATTCAGTGTTACTACTGCTAATGGCAGCTATGCTATCGAAAAGTGCGTTGAGTGGGATTTGTGGTAGGATGTTTTAATGTGTTTAATCATCAGGACCATTTAAGAGCATTTTTGTGAAAAACTACCTAGTTGTAATCTTCGAGCTTATCGGCCAGCTGAGTACATTTCATTGCTGTGGTCCCATAAACGTTGTGTAGAAAATCCAGGTGTTTAAAACGAAGAACAGTGGCACTGTGCCAATTTTGCATAGCTGGATGTTATATGCAACCCGATTTGGAGTGCTACTCTCACGAAGCAGAAGCTGTGCCTGAGGAAGCGCCAGTTACTTTCCTTATATTTACGCAATATTTATATATACTCATATTTATGAGGGTATTCAGTCTGTTCAATTAAAATACTTAACTTTTTATTGTTGTTAATTTCAATATTGTTGTCATATTGATGATATAGTTACTTTATTATTTTGATACCAAAATTAAATTATTACATTTCATTATTAATACTACACTCCTGTATTGGTTTGAAACTTTGCCACCTTAATGAATATTAACGACGAAGCGTGATTACGGATTTTTTACAATCTTTCGTTAACCATCAACGTCGCCGAACTATGTAGTACGTATTGCTGTAGACTGGCACCCCGGGTTTCGGAAATTCAAATGTGTATTTTTATTTATTCCTTATCAGCCTTGTCAAAAAATGATAGAGTTTCCGCTGTTCTAAATTTTATAAGAATTTTATTTAATTGTTTTGTTTCATTTTTTTGGCCAGTTGTGTATATTTAAAATCATTTATTTGTACATTTTGCGTACTCCCGTTTTGGTTAGTTTATTTGTTAGAGTTTTTCATAGAGTTGCGTTCTGCGTTCAACGCACGATTTGTATATTTCATATATATGCGGGAGGCCTTGAAAAGGGAAGCAGTTCGTTGAAAGTTGCCCGTAAGTAATGTTGTTTTATTTTGTTTATTGCCGTTGAGGTAAAATTCATTTTATTTTAAATTGTTGCTCGGTTATTTGATTGATTAGCTTTCAAGGAACTCCTAATTAATTATTGCTGTATTGTTTAATTGTGTACACATTTTGGATGTTAGATCAGTAATATTGTAAAAACGTTCTAGAGGATTCGCGAAAGTGTGTTAATTTATCCGTTTTTATTAATTGTTTGTATTTTTGTTAACACCTCGGGGAAGGTGAAGTGAAGCTTTGAGCTATTAAATTTTAAATTTCAATGTAAATTGTATCTATTTCTCCACGTGTAAATTATAGTTTAGATTTCATGACGCGTGGATGATTTTTTTTTTATGAAATTCCTTCTAGAACGAATCTTCCATTTTGTTTGCTAAAGGATTGCATTGTCCTTTCTTAATTGTAGAGTCATATGCAGGTTTGTTTTATGCCAGAATCCTTTATTTATGGTTTTTATTATCCTGCTAATTGTATCAAATGTTTTTTTTTTTTTTTTTTTTAAAATAAACTTAATATTGTAAATATCATTTTAAAATCACTAGTTCTTTTATTTTTGGTTTTGCCAGTTCTATTTTGGGGATTTAAAAGAAAGTCTAATTTACAATCGCCCACTTTAACTTTTTAGAAGCTACCTTGAGATTTAAGTATCTCTGGCACCTTTTGAATTCATTTTTGCTGAGCTAGCTACATTAATTTTGTCATTTTTAATTTCTCTTAAATTTTATGCTTGGACCATCAGTTCACAGCAGTATGAAGGTTGGCCAAACTCCTGTGAAGGTAGAGGTGCTGAAGAAGCTAATTGGCTGGTGTAAGAAAATTAAGCGGATGCCAAATACTAGCCTTACGCTTGACGAGTGCTTGAAAGTTTTGGTAAAACTAGACCAAGCAGATAGTAATATACAGTCCTATAATTGGATAAGTCAGATAAATACATGGTTCAGATCGCTTGGATTACGTATTAACTTCTCTGACTGCTAATTATCGAGAGTACGAATGGAATATCAATGCTATATTGGAACGAGCAATAAACGATGCAATCAGTGAGGATGTAGGCCCACTTCCTCCCTTCCCAATGGTCGACGTTGAGCCACACTTGGCATTCACAAGCCCGCTCTTACGGAATAAACATTTCAGAGTTGCTACTTGGAACACTTTTACCGATAATAATGGCAGCCCATTCATGTTACATGCTACAATGCATATTTAATAATAATAATAATAATAATAATAATAATAATAATAATAATAATAATAATAATAATAAGTGGTTTATTGACAGCAGAGAATACATTTTCAAACATAACAAGATGTTATAAGGACAGCTCCTAATAGTATATGCAAGAGACATATAGAAAAGAAATAGACAAAGTCCTAATCGTTTACTCTCCGACGCCAAACGGCTCGAGATCAGCGACTTACTCGAAGTAGCTGGTCTACCTCTCAAGCCTTCAAGGGTGAAATAAACAGAGAACGCCAAACGAAGCTACCAAAACCACAACTAACTATAAATAATATATATGAATACAACAAAATTATACAGTAATAACAAATATGAGGGTCTATACAGAATAATATTTAATAATATTTATAATATACAGAACTAACAATAAGTGCTACTTATTGTTTTCATACTAGCGGTTGTGCAATAAACATGCCAATGTAGGAACAAGGTATCCAAATAAATAAACTTCGGATAACAATCAATATAATATAAAGATTTGCAACGTTCTAAAGTAAAATATTAAAAAAGAAAGTAATCGCACATTCGCATTATATGAAATCTTTGTGTAAATCTTCAGATCGTCACCATATACCAGGACAGATGAGCGATTCTAATAAATCGTATATATAAATGTGGCGCCCCACATCTACTTACTGATAAGCAGCATACCTAATTAATCCTAAAAATCAAACATGATTGAGAAAGTTGAAGAAAGCGTAGGTATAAGCCAATCTTGTTCATTTTCTCTAATCAGATGTTGTGATTGATCGTGTCGAAAGCACTAGAAAAATCTGTATAAGTTACATCAAGCTCGCAGTGGTTATCCAAATTACAGAGAGATAAACTGTATTATTGCAGCAAGGTTGGTTGTGGTAGATCTTGCCGGAAGAAAACCTTGTTGAAACTTAGATGGTAGGTGCGGAACAAAAGTAAGGCTTGATCTGTAGACGACGGATATGGGCGGTAGAATGGCAGTGTCATTCTTCTTATGAACAGGAGAAATTCCTGTTTGCTTTCACACTTTCGATTTGTTTATAATAACTGCCAAAGAGAACGCAACAAAAAGCTAGGACGCATATCGTCAGAATATTCCGCAAGTATAAAGCAAATACTAACATGACGTACTATTAGACACCAACAGAATTTTTATTTGGAAAATTACAGTTTGAGAAAATGTATACTTGACCTTATTTTACTTAATTTTATTTACTCCTTGTAAATTTTCCATGAGAAATATCCATTCTAAAATCCAGAAATACTAATTATTGTGTGATCGATGAATGGAATTTTGCATATTACCCAGTGTAAAGGTTTACGTTACATATTGTGACATATTTTAGTATGTAATTTTCAGATTGCAACTTTACTTACCGTAAGTAACATACGTACATACATACAATGTCCTCCGATTATAAGATACAATTTATAATATTTTCACCTATTTAGTTAGAACATTCGTAATGTTTTACTCGACCTGCAACGGTTTACAGTAATTGACTAAAATGTGCTACTTTGGTTTCATCCCAGCACAGATATAGTAATATATTATTTAGAATTCGCATTTACATATAGTGTGTGGATATTAATGTGTCTGAGGTTATTTCTGTGGTTTCTTCTAATCGTTATATGTTTGTTTTATATTTTAAGTATTCTCATTCATTGATTTATTGTCCTTTAGTTGTGGTCACATATATCTGTTAATTTTGCAAAACCTCAGTGATGATTTTTTTTGTTGGATTTCATATCTTTAAGATGATGTAAAGTTTTTTTTTTTTTTGGTAATCATAATTATAAACAATTTATTTTATATAAGTATATGTATAGTCGTTTTGCTCTTTGTGCACCTGTTTGAATGAACTGTATGTCTAATATGCCCTTGGAAAATCATAACTTCTGTGTAACATATTGCTGTGGTTTATACAACCCATTTATCACTGAGGTGTATTTTAAGTTGCAAATTTTGATTGTTTTGATATTTGGTTGATCAGCTGCTTTTCAATTTACCGAGAATTTTCACAATTTTGTTTTGTTTTGTATAAATTTGAGGTTAGGAGTTTATTGATGTCTATTGTTCGCTTGTGCCGATTTAATGCGTATTCTATTAAATATTGTCGTTGTAATGTTATACGTCTGCATTCCACGATTTTTGAGAGAGGGATTTTTGTAAGAAAAACAATTATTGGATTTTGTTAACGACTTCCTTGTTCGACTAATGACGTGAGTAGACGTATTTCTTTTATGGTTGTTGCCATTTTGATATTCATTTTGTATTTGTAAAATGTAATTTTCTTTTATGTAGTCAATAAAGGAATTTTTATTGTAATAATTGTTGTTATATTAAAGTGTGCACTTTGTAGATATAGGATCAATTATTATTTTTTTGTTTAGGAAGATTTATTTTAGTTTTTCTCTCATTTATATTTTGTTAGAGTTAATTTTTATGTTTATCTATTTTGCTGAATCATTTTTTTTCTATCACCTCGTTTGGGTGAGTAGAAGCTTTGTTCATTCATTTAGCTTTTTCATTTTTTGTAAATTTCTAGCATTTGTCCACGCTTATATTATTTTAATTTGGGAAACCACGTGGAGAGAAGTTGAAAGATATTATATAATATTTCTGAACAAATAAAACCTTTCTTTTTTGCTTTACATAGGAAATAGCATTGTCCTATTTTAAACTAGAGTCTAGTGCAGTTTTTATTTTAGGCCAGAACCTTCAGTTCAAGGTTTTTTTTCTGGATCATTGTAATTTAACCCATTTTGTAAAATAAATTGATTGTTAATTAGCGTCATTGGGTTGAAAATTCTGTTCTTTTATTTTTTTAAACCTTTCCAATTTTTCGGGTAATTAAGGAAGTCTGTTTTCATTCACTCACAATTTGCATTTCGTGGTTAGATTAAAGTTTTAAATCGCGAGGGTAACTCTGAGATTAATAGTTCTTTTGCGTTATTTAGAATCTTTTCCGTTGACCTAGCTAAATTTATTTTCTTTTTCATTTTAAAATCAAAAAATTGCAGTTTTCATTTAATTCAATCAGTACACAGCAGTATGTATGATACTTCCATCATGAGCCTACAATTTCTTATACTTAATACACTATCATTTTTGTGAACACAACAATCAGCATTAATGCATAACCTATTCGTTTTTATATTCCCAGATAAGTAATTCTTAGGGTACATTCCCAATCACATCGTGGCGTACTTCTGGTTATGTAAAATGTAAATTTAAAACTACTTTTTTGATGTATATAAAGATGGATATTCAAGTGAAAGTGTAATTTCATTAGCATCACGCAATAATAATACATAAAATATGTGCGCTACTGGAAATTTTGAAATTTTAGTATTGCTTATAAGAAAATATTTTGTGTATAAAAAAATCTCATAAAAGTGTTAACACATTCATTCCCAACACTGACCAAAACACTTTATTATTCATTATTATTCTATTATAAAATATAATAAGGAACACTCACCTCAACTCCTTCCCTATATATCCGAGCTTTGCAGCTGAAGTTAGTTCATCTTATTAGCATAACAATTCATTAATAATTCTGCTCTGTTTGTTAAACCTTTAATATTGAAATAAATAAAACTTCGGTATCTTTAAAAATTCCATTTATTTACATACGTCGGTATACAACAGAAACATATATATTCTAATATTAGTATTTACATCGTAGTATTTACATAATATGTATGTGTAATTTAGGCACTCATCTTTTATATTTTAATCCAATTTTAATTATAACATACAATAGTCGTATACAGAATTTAAAAATCTAATAAAATTAGCCTAATATTGTAAGACTACCCACGATAAAATTATAATTGCGTAATTATTTCTATTATAGTCGACTTTAGGTGCTATTTATAGTACACGCGTTTAGTTAATTGGCATCGAAATTTAGTAACTTTGGTTCAAGTATGAATGATGTTATTCCGCACAGTAGGAAAACGACGATTCCCAAATAGAAGAACGTCACTCATACACGTGGACAGTGCTTCGTGTTTATGATATGCATGTATACATGTGTATAAGAGCATAACCAATTTCAAGAAAAACCTTGTTTAAAAGCAATCTAATTTTTTTATGAACACGTTTCAAGTCTTATTCAGTAATTTTAATTAAGATTTCTCTTCTCTCTCACTTAGAACATTAATATACATGTGTTGATTCGTTTGGCAGTTTCATTTATTTAAATTAGTACGTTGGCTCTTAAATTAAATTAAAATATTGTACATATACCAACATGTTGAAGTATAGCACCGTTTCTTTTCAGCGAGATACATACAAAGGTCACGTATAGAACACGCACACACATCCAGGCACCTAATCAATTTAATTTATTGGCTATATTTCCGTAGATACGTAGATCCATTTCGATTTGTTCACTCTGCGGAAATCGATAATAAGCTCTCTACTTATTAGACTCCATTACAATAACACATTTACGTATAACTCTTACTATGGCATTAGAGTCATTTCCGATTAAATTGCACTGACAGTAATTTAGTTCTACGTAATTAATTTTCGAGGAAACGAACAGCTATTGTAATTATATACATGCGAGATATTAATTTACCTAATCCGTTAAACACTTACATACGTATTATCTACACGGTTATTACTCCAGCGAAACGTAAAATGTACAATGAAAGCTTAGTTTGTTCCATTGAAAGCTCGTTGGGTATCTATGTTTATACGTCAGTTAAGATAAATTACAGTTCAACATGTCGGAGGACCAAAATAATTTTAATTGACCATTTATTCCACGAATTCAATAGTACACAGTTACGTTTCTTCAATTTAATCTATTGTAATGAATTACTAAATAATCGATTCGTTTTATACCTATATCCTAATGTAGGATTTAACAGTTTCCTTATTTATACAAGAATTAATGTGAGAGATACCGAATATCATTAGAAAAGCTAAGTGAAAAGTGAAATTTGATTTTCAACTTAGCAACATTCATTCATAAATACAATGATTTGGTATAGAAACTTCTTGAAAATGAATAGCTAGCAAACAAGAAGAAAGCAATAACAGGTATTTACATCTAAATAACACGGTTGGAAGATCTTGTTTGCGTTGAATTTATATTGTAATTACCATCATACAAAAAAAAAAACCCACACAGGTGCACCCGCTGGCTCGAAACAATGGTTTAATGGCTGGTATATCAAAACTAATTGAGCCTGTGGAAAACGACAGCATTAATTATTTTAAACAGATTGCTGATTATATAGATATGTAAAAACATCAGTGTTGGTACTTCATGTATAACAGTTTATCACTTGAATTATTAAAAATAACGAATTAAATTGCGAATATTCAAAAGACGCTTTTACTATGTTGAAATAATGAATGTACACTCAAATTCAAAACTCACATCTCCCTAAAATATTGGTGTGGTCGAATAATATACCTTATTTGAAAATGCAAAAATTACTGGATATATAAAATTTTCTTGGACTTTTGAAATTAGTAATTTAAACAGCAATATATGGAAGTGTAACATTTTGCCAAAATTCCATATCAGGAATTGAATGTAAAGTTAAATTAAAAAAAAGATAAATGATTATTGTTGTATAAATATTATTATTAATAATTTTAGTTAACGTCAAAGGAAGCTGGAGAAAATTATAAAAATCATATGAAAATAATAATTCCACATCAATTAGGTAAATTAAAAAAAACATTAACAAATTGGATTAGGAAAAATAAACATCCGTCTGTTATCCCATTCATATATAATATTATATTTACCGTAATTGAAAAATTTCGAACTGTGTGAACGGAAATAAGCCGTTAGGATATTAAATCGATGCATATCTATTCCTTTGATGTATTTTGCTTATTTCTCTTTATTTTCAAATATAATGTTTCTCTGTTTGCTTAAAGTGTGGGCCTTGTTTCATTAACAAACCGCATTTGTGTATACGTAAACATCTTTAATAAACAGCACAAGTGTACATGTGAATTCTTTAAAATTCAGTGATTATACAATACAAGTTTATATGGATAACAATAATAAAACTATATTGACAATATTTACAATCAATTTCAACTTTTTTCCACTATTTAAAATGTGTACGAATTTTAGTTCCACGCTTCGCAAATGTTTCTAAGACCACTTTCCAATAGACGCCGAGTGTTATTTTGATTTAGCAACATAATCTTATGACCATAAAATAATATAATGACAAAGTTTGACCACGCGCGAGTTTTATTTTCCAATTATCTTCGCCATATAAATAATAAGAGTAAACATTTATAGTGATATAAAGCTTGTCAAAAAGCCAACATTGATGCCAGTAGCAACTCGTATCCTCTTACAGGTTTTAGTTGCAATTTGTAAAAGCAAACACGAATACCGAAATAATATTCTATACAGGCTCTAATCATTCTTTTATAAAAATTGTATATATTTTTCAAAGGCCAAAACAAAAGATTGAATCCTTTTATGCATATTAGATTAGATTAGATTAGGGTTGGGGTGACCCACGGATCTGATTCACTGCGATCTATTCCGATCTATTGTGATTCCTCTTTTCCTAGAAGACGGTCTCTAATTTTGCCCTCTTATTTAGGCCTATCATCTATGGCAGCCGCTTCTTTGTGTAGTTGCGAGCTATGGGGTTCTGCACGGTCATTGCTAGAAATCTTGTCCTCTCCAGGTCGTCACATTAGCACAGTACATGAATTGGTGTTTCTTCCTCCTCTAGGCAAAATCTGCAAATAGCGTCATCTACCAGACCTATGTTGTATGCTTATTTAGTCTACAATCACGCTGACTGGTGATTATGGACCTATTATCATTTTGACAGTCTTCCTATGCTTATTCAGTATATCTTTAGTGATTTTAAGCCTTTGTTCTTTAGAAACTCTTTTGCCTCTCGCTGTCTCGGCAATTTCGCCACTACTCTCTAGACTGATTATGTATCTATTCATTAATGGTTTTTTTAATTTGCACTTTGGTAATGCGAACAGAAGAGACAGGACGAACCTAGCTAGGCCAATGTCAATTCCCCTTGGGTGCCCACCTCATTTTGGGTGCTTACGAGTCCATACTTAGTTAGAAGTTAGAAAGTAATCGTTCAAAGTGTGGTCTGAATCAACCAAGGACAACAAACAAGTGCTGTTCCTATTAGATGAACATAGCAACCACGTAAGTTTTGAGTTGTTAGATTAGGTAATTGTGTTACTCTGTGCACCTAAGGTACAGCTCTTTGATGTAGGCATTTTTCGGTCATCTGCAAGTTTGTTACGACCAAGAGATTCAGTTATGGTTTAAGCAAAATCCCGGAAGAGCAGTGTCTCAGTTTCAAGTCCCGTAAAAGTTTAGAAAGCGTGTTTAAAGGGGCAGCTTCTTCTATTAACGAACATTCTTTTACTAAAACAGGAATTCACCCTCTTCAAACCAAAACATATATGGGCTTTGGATGTTTGCTTCCTCGTTAACCACAGAGCGAAAAATAGCAACCTTAGAGTCCAGCAATTTTTAAGTAGAAGACGCTGCAAAATATAACGTGAATATTATAGATAGACGTGGAACCTCGTCATCATTAATAATTGCGGCCGTAATTCAAAAGCTGTGCTCGTTAGTAATTGTTAATCTACGAACTCAAACCGATAGAAAACGAGGTAGAATAGTAATTGTTAATACAACTACAGATATTGATTTGAAAAAGAAAAGAAATTGAAAGAAGTAGGAAAGGCTGTAGTAGAAAAGAAGTAAAGGGATGAACTCGCTAATAAACACAATTAAGTCCAGCATCAGATAATAACATACATGATTTATATATACATTCACAGTACTAAGATTTTTTTTACCTGCCTAAGCAGGAAAATAATGCCAGAGCAATTAAATTTTATTTTAATTTATGGCAATCTTAAGTCGCCAAATTATAGTTAAGAATATGTGACGCATCAGACCTTTCATTTGTTTTCTTTTCCTCTTCTATACAAAGAAATTTAACTTAATATTTAATTATTTAGAATGAAAAGAAAACCTTGGATCAATTAGCCGTAAATAGATATATTTTAACCTTTTCGATAGTAGGGTGTTTACATCTCCTTACGATCTTATCTCAAAACCGCAAAATAAACATAACAGCTGGGCGGTGTCTATTGCCGGCAGTCCAAAAAGAAATATCTTAAATCTTTTTATTTATTTTATTGAGTAGACACGGATGTTACAATAGCTGCTTCCCATTTGTATAAGAAGTGGGAAAAATAGTGAGGTGAGTATGCAATAATTCAAGTGCAAATTCCGCTTTTTCAAGTGCAAATGGAACAGCCAAATGAGCCACTTCTACATTTATTACTTGACATATGTGTACATATGATGTAGCTAATCTTACTTAGCACATATTTATTTATATTTAATTTACTATCTATCCAGCCCTATTTCTCACAATTTGTTATATATGCATAATGGAAAAAACTTTAGGGAAAAACGTAACCATAAACACAACAAACAAACAAAAATGACAAAAACAGTAAACTAAACTGAGGGTGATTATAAATTCACTTAGCATGGGTAAGGGGGGGGTAAATGCTTCAGTTATTATTTCCCAGTTGCTGGCAAATGGAACGAGCAAATAGTTGAGCTAAGGTGAGGTGAGGTGAGGAACTGAGGATTTGGTGCAAATGGAAAGCAGCTAATATATCCCATAAAAATTGTCATATTTTTCTTTACTACCAAACTGCGCGGAAAATTCTTTCTCTTTCTGTACCATGGCATCAGTTAATTGGCACGATATCCCGCTCTGTTCTCAATGGATGTTTTTCCTGAAAGATAGAATATACAGTCGAAGATATCCAAACATACACGAGTTGCAAAATGTAATAGGGGAACAATGAGAGTTCGCCGTGTATTTTTTCAATCAGCAAAGGCAGTAAATAAACGGTGTCGGAAATGCATATAAGAAAACAGAAATGTATTCGAACATTTATTATAATTTATTGTTTTTTTTGTCACTGTTATTCATTTTTGTAAACTCTTGGACTTTCTTTTTGGCTTTTTAAACAAACATCTCAACTGGACATAATAAAAATAATAATAAGTTCGCTGTTATATGGAATCCATCGTTATATAAGTTGTACCTCTTTTGCTTTTGAGCATTGCGTGCAAAAACTGGTTTTCTATCAATTGGTGACAAAATATACAGGGTGATCCATTACAAAAAACAAATTTGTCCATTATATCTCGTAAAAGCGATTTTTTCTGATTACATCAGCGTAAAAAACTCTACATCTTTGATAGTTGAACAAGCATCGTAGCTGCAATATTAACAAAGTTAGCAATAGTGCATCGATAATTTTGGACAGCCTGTATATATAACATGGCATCATAGCATAGCATCGTACGTTTTTGTTACTTTCAGCATAGGAAGAACAATCAATGTAATTTTAAATTGTTTTTATCAATATTGTATTGTTTACGCAGCAAATCGAAATGAATGTTATCTTAGAATGCATCAAAACAAATGGACTGATTTTAAACGAGAGAGACAGTAGATCGTCCATCGTTTCAGAATTGAGGGGAATTATGCAGAACAGCTCTTGCGAAATATACAAATTGTTTTTTTTTTCTGCAAAAGTTGATCTAATATATTTCGCTTTAAATCTAATTTTAGTCGAATCAATGTTTTCGAAACAGATATCGGTTTGGTCCGCACGCATTCTACAAGGTGGATATCTTTGTATAGGGTAGGGTGTATTCGGCAGGGTATACTGCGAATATATCTTCGCGTATATATTCGCATCTCATTTTCTACGGCTCATTCCGGCTCTATTCTCTGTATATCGAAACCCTTATCCAACCGGATTGTAGCGAGATTCAGATGTCATCTCTGCTCTTAGTTATGCGGTCGTGCGTATGGGTCCGCCTGAATGCATTACGAATACTAAGCTACGGTAGAATTTCGAGTAAAATTGAGTAAACGAAGACATTATTAACGCAAGTTAATCATTTGATACGTTGTAGAACTATTTTGAAACGAGTGCAGTATATCTTCAAGTAGATTGTTGATGAAAGGGAAGAAATTGGATCTTTCAACAACAATGCACAATTATGTAATTGTATTTGGCAAAATTAAAAGAAAGAAGTAATTAATTTTGACGTGTAACTGAATGCAATGAAATGGATAAATTAGAGAAAAATCGCACCAACTTATAGCAAGTCAAAAAGTACTTTTATAAAAAGTATTTCTACTTTTAGTTTACAATTTTCTCACCTGCAGTACAATGTATCATCACTTCCGGAAATTGCGTTGACTCTGTTATTTTAAATGGAACACCTTGTATATTTTTACGATTTTGGATAGGCAATTGAGTAAAGGTTACTGTAAACGTTTCATATTCAGATTTATTGTGAATAGTTTTTGAGATATCAATAACAGGTACAAAAAGTAAGTAATACAGTCGGAAAAAATAAAATGATTATACTCGAAAATACACCGAAATTCTTCTTAAAACTAATGCTAGAAGTGCCGCCATTTACGTTCTTGGACGTTTGCTTGAGGAATTAAATGGAACTCGTGACGCGTCCGATCTTTTAAATCATTTATAAATTATTTGGCCTGAAATGGTGTAAATGCACTTAGGATTTTAAATAACTCTACAAGAAATATTTTAAAGGCGTTATATCAGGAGACCTAAATGATCATTGGAGAGTTTCCCCTCCATCTATTAGGGAAAATTGCATCTAAAAACTTGCGAACGCTCATTGTATTGCTTATTGTTTAAGTTTATTTTGTGCAATTTAACCATTACATACATTGTCAATATTTTTTATCTTGTACATTGTACAATGGTCAAAGATAAAATATACATACACATACATATAAAAATAAAACAAAGATTAAATATAACAAGCAAAGAATTCAGTATATAACAAACAAAATAATGAACATAAAGAAAGACAAAACAGAGGTAAAAGCAAAAATCAAGAATTTAAAATTTCTGTAATCGAGTACAGCTCTTTGTCCACTAGCAGTTTTCTCACTCGCTTGATAAAAGTTAAAGACGGTAGTTGTTTTATCTGTATTGGAAGATGGTTATACAGTTTAGCTGTATAATGTATAATGTGGAGAGCTGTGCTATCTTGCAGGAATCAAATTAGGTTATTTGGTAGATTAGCATTAATTCGAACTGAAGAATCTCTAAACAGTGTTCCTCGGTCAACTTTCCTTCAATAAAATATGGTCCCCCAATCGGGTACTAATGGATATCTACACTGAGAGAAAGAATTGTTTCAAAAATATTTGTGTCAAACACCTCCTCTGTTTGTATATGCTCAAGAGTCTATAGTTTTAATCCAAATACCCGGAAATGTTTAAACTTATTATTTGGCACAGAAATACGAATTTCTCCTCCTTTCAAATATTTGTTATGGTTGGGAGTTACTGCAGTGTGCGCGCTGAAGAAAATTAGTTTTTTTCAACAAATACATGAACAGTTTTAGTGAAACAGTCAATTGGGTTTAGATAAAATACTAGCAGTATTATATTAATAAGGATAGTGTATATTGTATTAAATACTATAAAATATTCTTCCAATGCAAAACAATATATTTCCGAGAAAAGATTGGTGTCGTTAGCAAGTAAGTCACAGGTAACGTTTTTGAAAATGATAGGCGCAAACGAATTTTTGCACATAGCAAACATAATTGAATGTTATTTTCCTAACCTACTGATACCAAACAAGGAAACAATTAAATTTGCCGATCTCAAAATAAAACACTATAATCGCGGAAAAAGTTTAAATGCTTGCGTACTTACCAATGAAAACATTTACATATTCTACGAAACTCCATTTTTTTTTAATAGAGTTCACACACGCCAAGTTCTACAACAAATGGCTGACTCAGTTAGGCATATGATTCATTTATAATATTTTGCATATTTGATTAATGTAGGTATTATGCATATTATATTAAAATGTAGTTACTGAAATGAAGTATCTGATAATAATAATAATTATTGCTATTGTACTTTGCAAATTAAAACACGATGCATAGAACGCTTTTGGCAGACAAAAATACGACACGACAAATATGACCCAATATTATCGTAAAAAGTTCTTTGAACCAAAAAACAGAAACTCCAATAAAATATTATATGATGTGATATGACGTATTTCTTTTAATTAAAAATCCTTGAATCAAATAAATAACATACAAAATTTCGATGTTTTTTTGATATAAAGAATTCCTTTTTCTTAGTGTAGATCCTCCCATTTGTCTCCAGTGAATTTTTTTTATATAGTTGACGATATAGTGATACCGCCTTCACAATTTTATTATTTAATATTAAGTTATGTAAATCAAGAAAAATACTGAAGATAATTTCACAGATTTGGATATACCATGCTAAACTAGTTCGCAGCAGTCTGTAAGAAACGGCGTACGCTTACAGTCTTAATGTTTCGAAGGAATTTTCGGATATAGTATAGATAAATCTTTCAAAGTAAACATGTTTTCCCAAAAGATGCTTTAAATAAAGATAATCAAAAAGTAAATGGTAAGCTGTGCTAACAATTCATTTATATATAACGAAGTAATATGCATTTTTTTTATCTATTTGGATAGTTTAATCTAAATATACCGATCGAAACGTCGAGGCAATAAAAAATGACTTATTTATTTTTAAATGTAAAAGCTACATATATCAAACATCTGACTCATCACTAGAGTCTGTTATTTTCTCTCTATCAGTACGGATGCATACTTTTCAATTTGATGTACTAAATTTAATACTAAATTTAATGTAATTTCAATTTTATTGCCCTCAAGAAGCTGAGAAAATTCAGCGAAAATGTGGTAATAAATTAAGAAATTGAATTATGTTATTTGATCTTTAACCCCACCTTTTTTGGAGGAATTTGGCGTTAAATTTTATTAGTTCAAAGTTACGTTATATCAAACATCTGTATCTTGGCCAGTGAAAGCAACGCAAATAATTTTATTCATTAACTAATAAAAAAATTTGGGTTTTCTGGTATTCGCTAACTACCTATATTTAAAGAAATGATATTAATATATAAAGATAGTAAAGTAAACTCTAGTAAATTTATGAAAGATAAAAACTACTGAGGAACATAGTATAAAAAAAAAACAGGTTAGAGTTAAAAATTAACAAATGTTGAAACTTTTACAGCTGAAAATGTAGCAGTGGAACAGACCGTAACAACAAATTATTTAAACGCTCTGCAAAATGCATCGTCTGCCATTAATGTATTGATTAAGTTTAGAAGAGAACCAGTATTTTGAATAGGAAAAGGAAGAAACTTTTTCGAAGCTAAAATGTATTTAATAACATTCTAACAATAAGCTGTTAAACTTACAGTGGCTTATAATAATATAATATCTTTATTGTCACAGAGTCCAAAAGAATATCGACAAAACAAGATTACTAAGGGTAACGAATAGAAGTACTTTTTGTTACAAATGGAACTAAATATATCTTTTCATTATTATTATATTTGGCTTTACAATTATTAGTTCAAATAGTTCAGTATTTCATTCTGAAAAAATTCCGGCAACTATTTAAAGATAACGAGGCTGTAGACATTTTATTATTCTTTGTGTAATTGTAATAAAATTATAGGTCTTTATATTCACATGCTCTTCACTAATTAACTATATCAAATGGTTGTCTTCACATTTAAACAATTTAAGACGGAATAACTTAGGTTAGCGACGTTTTTATACTACAAAATTAAAAAGAAAAAAAAGAGAAACAAATTTTGCTACCTTTCAACATTTGAGGATAAATGTGTTCCATGATGTTATTGATCTATAGATTTAAAATTTTATGCTGTTTAATACCTTATAGAAAAAACGAAACTACTGTGCCTCTTTGGTGGAGGTCCAATCCATTACTTGCCAATTTTAAATGCAAAGTTGATCCTTACTGAGTTCCGTCGGTAACAAAATAATGGTATGTTGGACCAGTGGCCTGTGTTCTTTGAAAGGTATATATCGTATAATCTACTCTGAAAATTTAAGTCTACATTGAATCTTCTCCACTTCACGATGGGTATGACAGGAAGGGATCAAAATCTATAACACATAGATCCCTGAGGAGCTGTTTATTAATTGTTAATTTAATTGAACAAAGGATGGGAAGATATTTGCAGGTGGAGATATTTGCAAAGGTGGAATATCTGAAAGATCTATTGGAAAATTAGAAAACCAAACCGGCCGAATAAGAGGAAAATCTAGGAAAAATATTTCAAAAAAAGAAATTAGCTGAAAGTTAGCAGCAATACTACCACGAAATATAATGATATAGATGAGTGGAGTTTTGAATGCATTGCTGAAAAACTCGTTAACATATAATTATGTCGATTACCGGTGCCCATTATGCTATGTAAGATTGAAACGAACCACATGGGTTCGAGTAAGCTCCGCTCAGACCCTCCCATTCCAGCTCGGCAGAAAACCATCACACTGTTTGATTATATATAATCAGTTCACGTTAAGATAAAAATGCTACCGCCTTCATTTAATACTAAGACAATTAAGCTTTTCCTTGTTAGATATGTACATTTCCATTTAATATTCGATATCTCTCCTTATGTCTCTCTTTTTTATAATACAAATTACTTTATTAGGTACTATATTACGAGTTCTAATAACAGTATCACCAACTTTTCCTTTTTTCTAGAGCTCATACGGGCTGGGTATGTAATAATGATAGTATTTGTTTACACATTGAACAGTAGGTGACTTAAAACTACTTCGTCGTTATAAATATATATTATTATATTTTTTATGCATAGGTACATTGATTGAATTTACAAAGTAAAACAAGTTCACCAGTTTTGAATCCAGCATTGATAGATATGGCAGCATTTGTCGATACATAAGTCGGTTTGGATATGTTTGATTGATTCTCCTAAATTTGTTTCTTCACGTGAACGCTTGTATAATTAATTTATTGACGTTTTTTTTTTTGCAGTAACCGTATATAATATCACTCGTGCACGAATATAATATTTTCTCTTAGAGAGTGATTTGCGCAACAAGCATGTAGGTGGTTTGAAAAGGAGTGGTATTCCTGTAGGTGGTAATAGAACTGTATTTAATTTATCTAAATGGGGCAGTAACTAGGAACTAGAGAACACAATTAGAATTATATACTACCCGCGACGGCTTGTTAACTGAGTTGTTCAAAGTATTAAACACCTACACTTTGGATGAAATTTTGTATTTTTTGAATTATAGTGATTACTTACACAAAATAATTCATTCGTGGTATGATATAAAGATCCATCTCTACAGCAGCGAAATAGATTATTTATCCAACGATTCCATGTTATTGTAATTGCGTTCTCTATTAGGGACGATCTAAGGAAAAAAATATAGTTGTAAATTTATAGAAAAATTTAGATAGTTTTAATGCGTTAAAGCAAAAAAATTCTAAGCAACACCACAAATGTTAAATAAATGTTCAGTTTTGGTTTATATCACCATCAAAATAAATGACAGAATCTTCGTGTTATAAACATTCAGTTCGTACTATTAATAATATAGAAAATAGTTGAATAAATATTTAATGTTACTGTATACCTAACGCCATGAAAAAAAAAAATAAAGCAATTTATCATAATAATTAACTTATGATAACCTATACTTCGTTTTACTGCGAGGATATGTTATTATTTATTATACTAGAAATTAATAAAGATTAATCATTATTTCCACCATTTGTGCATTAGAAATAACTAGTATTCAACGTTTATGACGGGTACATTTACCATATGACCTAAATTAGATGAGTATAATTTGGTATATGTATAATATAAAAAAGTGAAATCAAGATAATTCTTTTAGTTCCCCTTCCGTATTATAGATCCCGACAATCTGTTCGCAGTCGGGGCAGACAATTGACCGGTTGCGAAGTCACTTGACTTCCGTTTATTAAATTCTGATTCTTTGAATGGAATGATACCAGTTTCAAACAAGATAATCAATAACTTCGACACTAGCGTATATTGGTCTAAAAATAGCAACCGGAATTAAAATCTCGTAAAGGTCTTGCACAAGAAAACAAGTACATACGTCTTGACTTCATTTTGGATATGTGGGTGTCTTCTCCGCCTATATTATTTTATGTTTGTCTCCAATAAAGCAATAAGCACTTGCGAAAACAAACACAATAAAACAAATCTCGCTTTAATTTATGTTTATACTTACGCAGAATATAACGAAAGTCCTACTGCAAAGAGTAATAACATCTTTTGAATGTAATAAAACAACCAGTGTCAATACTGAAAGCTTCAAGTGCGTATTTCATAATGCAAAAACTGGTAAGTGATGTAGAAAGTTCATATCAATAAATGATAAAAACAAATGATATTCATTAATATCGTATAGTAAAGACGTTTACTATCTGGAAACGACGAATTAATTTATCTGTTATCTGTTTTTACACATGCATTTTTGTGTACTAGACTACTTCGTCAAAATGATGGAAACTTCATAGAGTATTATTTTGCAGTAGTTATGATTTACTACTTGAAACGTTCAAAACCAAAATTTCAGCTGTGTGGTTCAGCTTCTTCAAGGTGTTGCAGTTTTTGTGGCACGTAATTTAGTTTTAGATAGGAAGGATGTATACAAGGTTCAATCTTCAAAACATGATCATAAAAAAGCGACAAAGTAAACATAAAAAAAAGAAAAACCATATAATCTACTTCATTGACCTGCACAATGCGTTTGATAGGCTAGGGAGGACTAATACACGCAAATTTTTATTTAAAAAAGAGAAAAAATACATAGAAATCGTGGGAATGATGAAATTAATGTATAGAGGCAACATAAACATAGTAGCAACAAATAATGAAGAATCGAAAGAGAAAGAACAGAAATAGCCGTTAAGCAAGGATGTATTATCAGCCCTATTTTGTTTTCCTGTATAATAGGTGAACCAATAACAGAGCCAAACAAGAAATGATTTATTGTTTCTAATGAGGATACAAGGAAATGAGATCCATTAATTTAGAAGGGTAATTTTTTCCGGTAATATGGAGGTAAAGAGACCGAGGAACACTTACACCATAATCTAAAGATAATAAATGATGAATTAGAATGAACAATATGAAAATAGATACATATAGGAAAAACCAAAAGTATGATATATAATTGGTTCGTTGGATATATGTAAGTACCTTTGGTATTCTTAAGAAAGAGAAAGGTGCAAAAGAATAGTAAAGTCAAATCAGTAAATGAAATAGTGATGCCATCGCTAACATAGAGTATCGAATCCTGGACGCTAACTGGAAAATATAAGTTCAGAATTAACGCAATGAATATGAGATTCTTAAGGAGCAAGAAAAAATGAAAGAAGAAGAGATGAATTGGAAATAATATCAATGCAAGGAAGGAACAGAGGAAGGGAAGCTAAAATGGATATCATCATATTTGTTACTTGTCAAGAGATAACAACAATCAAGAAAGTTTTCGAAACCAAAATAGCTGGAAACAAGGTAGGCCAAAAAGGAAATGGATCGACGAAATAAGAAAGAGCTGACAAAAGACCGAAGGAAATGGAGGGAAAAGATAAAGCCAACACAGCCATCTCAGGGCAGAAAGGTACAGGATTAAATAAATTAAAATAAATTTGCTTTTAATTTTTAATGTCAAGCTACTATTTGTCTACTGATTTCTCGGACTTCCTTCAACCGTTACGTAACAGTTAATATCGTTTCTATACAATTTTCTTTTTGACTTCCCAACTTAAATCATGGCTTGTATATCAAATATAGAATGCAACAATTTATTCACATCTTTTAGCAAAAGAAATGATTTCTAATTATAATTTACAAAATTAACTTATTGTTAGTAACAATGTAATTTTATCTCATTTTCTTAGACAATGAATTATTAATCAAAAATCAAGAGCTTAGTGGATTTATTGGCTTAATTGAAACACGAAAACTGATTTATCGCAGTTTCGATATTTACTGTCTTTTTCAAGAATTTCTACAAAATTAATTAAACATTAAATATGTTATAATTACACATATAAAATACAAACTTACGTGTTAAAATACAATTAAATGGTTAAAATAAAATAATTTTTCGTTGAAATTGATATTTTTGTTGAGTTATATATGTTAACTCAACAAACGCAGAAGCAAATTATATACAAAGCAACAACAATTTTAACAAAAAAATGTTTTGTTTTACGTTTATTACTGATATGAAAAGACATACTCTTGAATATCCTACAGTCTTATGTTTGATAAGTTTGTATGTGTAAATGTAATGTTTCATAGTCCTTTATAAAGATATTTTAATATGTTAATTAATATTCGAGAAAACATCATGTTGCTGGTAATAATAATAATAATAGTCATTTAATTGTATTTTAATATTTTCACGTAAGTTTTGTTAATTATAATATATTTAATGTTTCCTTAATCTTATAGGTTTTAAACTTTCTTTAAAAACGACAATAAATGTCGAAACGTCGATAAATCGGTTTTGGTGTTTCAATTAAGCCAAAAAATCCATTAATCACATCCACATCCAGACATCACAACAAATGACTGTCTTCCTGGCATCAATTAAAATAATAATTAATTAAACAAATTCCATTCCTAGTATATTCAAATAATGTGTTATATTTAACTTCTTTTACAGTTTTATTATTAAATTTGGTATTTGGAAGAGAAGGCATATTTACACACCGAAACGAAATGCTTTCAATAAAATTTCTTTATTTGCAATGGTTAGTTTTTTGTTACCATGTTTGCCACACCTCGTATAGTCCTTCTCTCACTATTTCTGTCCATTTTTCCAAGTTCATTGGTAGTAAGTCTCCTTACGTCTACATGAACGTATCCAAGTTTCCGATTACTAGTAATAGCCTAGTGATGTTATGTTCTAGTTCACAACTTTTATTTCTAAATTGAAATGAATTTCGCTATAACTTTTTCAGCAAATTGAAATACGCCACAGAAAATAATTTGGGAACTAATAGAAATAAAATGAAGTTTACTTTTATTTGAAGGGTCCACCTATTTTGTTTATTGGGTGCTATAAATTTACTAGGTAATGTACGATGTGATACACTTTACTGGAACCTCTTTGTTTCTTATTTCCGATACAGTTTATTTCCTCTTTTTCTCTCTAAACGTGAACGGCCATTTATTTTACGTCCATGGTAAGAGTGCCTTAAAAATTTGTGTAAATAAATTCCGTAGATGTAGCCCGAGCGCCCGATGTTCGGGATAAGTTGGTTCTAATGTCATTTCCGAGCCGGCCGGAAGCGGCCGAGCCTTTACGATAAATTTCACCTAAACGTAAAGCATAAAAACGAAATGACATAATATAATAAAACCGTCCCTTTTCTATTTCTATCGTCCGAAGTGTTTGTAGAGTCCTTGGAGGCCTCCAAATTACCTCGAGTCACTTCCTCCTGGCACCTGCCGATGGTCTCGAAGTCCAGATCGCTCATCGGCCGCCCGTTGAACTCCAGCGGAGATGCAATAATTCTGCGCCACGAAATCGGCTATGCTGCCGTTCGCGAATGGTCCCTCGATGAGCGCGTGGATGTGGCAGTCGCACGGGAAATGGTTCGATATCACAGTGAGTTTTTCTACGCCGAACGAAACGCTCTCGGCCTTAGGTATGTCGAGAATATGGTTGCCCTGAAACTTAACATTACGGACGTGCTGATCGGGCGTGATGTGCATCTCGTGGATGGCGTCGATTTTATTATTTAAGAAGTTCAATGTACCTATGTAAGTTAATCCCTCGAAAGCGCCCGCACTCACGACACCCAAATCGGACTCCTGCACGGATAGCACTCCGATGTTAGTCAAACCCCTGAAGGTACCCTCCTTTAAGTACGGCAAGTCCATAAAGGCGAGCTTCAGAAAACCGACGGATTCTAAACCGTTGAAGGCGTCCGGCTCCAACGAACGTATACCAGAAGGGAACGTGAGCCTTTCGACGTTCGTCAGCCCGCTGAACGCGTTCGTCTCGAGCCTCACTATCGGATTATTACTGAGCACTAACAGTTTCAAGTTCGTCGTGCCGGCGAACGCGTAACCTTCGACCTTCTTAATTTTATTGTGGCTCAAGTAAATCGACGTGATATTCTGTAGACCGGCGAAGGCGAATTGCGCGACCGTCGCCAGCGGGGTCTGCTGGATGGAAATCTCTCTTAATCTGGGTAGGCCGCGGAATGCGAACGGCTTGATGATTGATATGTTGTTGCCGTCGAGCGAGAGCTTTTTCAAGGCCCGCAATCCGGCGAATGCGTCGCTCCGGATGACGGGGAAGTGGTTTCTGGTTAGTGACAAGTGCTCCACGGTAGGTGGCAGCAGCTTTACTGGTATTTCGGTCAATCCTCCTGAGTTACACAGCACCTGCCAACAAGTTAGGGATTAGTGAAAAGATTCGCTTTACAGTCGCGTGTGTCATGTCACTTTTCCGATTTCAAGTAAGTATATGTATGCACATATATATATATTCTTAACGTCTCGAGGTATACGTCTATGCGTACATATGTTGACGGGATAGTATGCCTGTTTGTGAAAAGAAAGCGCGAAGAGAGAGCTCGACTTCCACTTTATAAATGTACCGCGTGTTACTTGTCAGTCGAGATGAAATATTGGATTGTAGCACAACGGCCTCTTACAAAGTTATACTCAACAACACGGCGAAGTTGTTTCTTATCACGGTGAAACAGTGGCAAACTCCACATTTACGCATACAGCAGGAATAAAATAGAGGCGAAAAAGTCAAGCAATATACATATAAAAAGCAAAATCTCCATTTAATGATTATAGATCATGAATTCACTTTGTTATTACATACATAATGTTTTATGGAAGCAGTCAATTTTGCAATAAAAAAAGTGTTAATATTGTTGTGGCTTGAAAGTCATTCGAGGGTTACATTTTCTTCAATGAAGTATCATATTTTCTACAAGTTCTATAAACGCCGTTTATATACAAAAGGGTTTTAGAACAAATAGTACCTAATATTAATACTAAATACTTTAAATAATTGTAAAGGAAAAATGAAGAAACAAGGTCTTGATTCTCACAAAATTCTTTAATGTATTGCACGACTGGTTTCGCTCTAGCCGAGCATCCTCAGGTTAGAATTCAAAATCAGTTTAAAAAATAGTCAAAATTTTAAATTCTGACCTGAGGATGCCCGGCTGGAGCGAAACCGGTAGTGCGATACATTTAAGAATTTTGCGAGGATCAAGACCTTGTTTCTTATTTTTTCCTTTAAATACTACTCACACAGAGTCAACCTATGGATTTTAAATAATTGTACCTTTTCTCAAATTAAAAGGCTAGCGAAGCCACATAAGAAGCAAAAAGGATAGAAGGTAGTGGCAATTTCTAATTTATAGTTCACACACTATATTTTTTGACATATGATTTAGATTACTGCTTCTTTACGTTAGCACCTAGAATCTGCTTCTGCTACTTTTGGTTAGCAGTTTAAAAAAGCTGCTACTTTTTGTAACCAAGACCAATGTTGTTTGTATTTGTTGCATACACTTTATTTTTGACATTCCTCCACAAAAAATCCAAAGGTGAAAGATCTGGTAATATATTTGGCCACTCGATTGCACTTCTTCGACCTATCTACTTACTAAATACAATAAAATGGAGTGTTGCCTCATTTTGCTGACATACATTTTCACAAGATAATAAATGATGAATTAAAATGAACAATATGAAAATGGGTACAGATAGGTAAAACCAAAAGTATGATATATAATTGGTTCGTTGAATATATGTAACTACCTTTGGTATTCTTAAGAACAAGAAAGGTGCAAAAGAACAATAAATGAAATAGTGATGACATCGCTAATGCAGAGTTTCGAATCCTGGACGCTAACTGGAAAATGTAAGTTCAGAATTAACACAATAAATATGAGATTCTTAAGGAATTTGGTTACTTTTTGTAACCAAGACCAATGTCGTCTGGCTTTGTTGCATACACTTTATTTTTTACATTCCCCCACAAAAAATCCGTGAATTAAAAGTGAACGATCTGGTAACATATTTGGAACACTCGACTGCACTTCTTCGACCTATCCTACTTACTAAATACAATAAAATGGAGTGCCTGCACCCATTTTGCCGACATACATTTTCACTTAGTAAGGTTGGATCTATCACATTGGAATATAAATTTGCCAAAACAGGAACAGCGTCATTTCTAATGAAATCCAAATATTTTACTACTGCCCCATTGATCCCATTGGACCAATTAAATGATTACCGATGGAAATTGATTCATTCGAAAAAAAGGATAGAATCAAGGGTTACCTCATTCCTGTTTAGTTTATTCATTAATTCTTCGCAGGACTGTATTCTACAATCTGGTTCGTTATTCGATCTTATAGGAATGAAGTTTTTCTTGATGGAAACATTTTAAAACAATTGGATGGCTAACGTTATTTTCTTGCGCTATTTCACGTTTTTCCAACTTGATGTTGGATTTCCCGCAACACTTAATAACATGTCTACTTTCACATCGTTTTTCATAAAACGAGGTTTTCTTTTTATCGGGTGGATGGGTCCAAGTTCTCTAAACTGTGAATGAATTTTGGAAACGGTTTCTTACGAAATATTGGACAATTCAGAATAATTCTAATTAAAGATATCAGCAACTTTCACTTGACTTCTACACTGATCTCCGTAACCCATCATCACCAAAATTTCTATACGATGACTTCCTGTTAAATGTTGCATTCTTTATTAAGGACAAAATGTCTTCCAAACCAGATAATTTACTAAAATGTTTCGGCGCCTGTAGGGAACGATAATGTCGTATTGTTTCATTGCCTAAGCTATTTTTATTTTGGTGCAAACGGCAATAAAGATTCGTATAAGAAATGTTTCTTTTTCCAAATGCTAGGTGAAAAGGTTTTACACGCACGTATAAAACCCTTTTTGAGTACCGTTCTTTGCTAGTATGTATTGCAATTGAGCGACAAACATTGTAGGGAAATAATGTCCACTTTAAGAAAGTACCTTTTTACTTTTACCCTTTTGTAAAATTAATAGTCCTCTAAAGAATTTCTGAATTCAACTCCCCTGAAAATAATTACTCGCTCACTTAGGTCATAAGTTTTATAGGTAGTTGAAATCAGTTCAAGACTTCAAAAATAAAAAAAATATATACAGGGTGTTCAATTTAAAGAAGATCATCTACTTTGTGCCACACATGGATCACCCTCTAAATTTCAAATTTCATAAAACTCTATAAAATAATTTGAAAAATAATTTTATTCCATAAGTGGTTACCACACTGTATACAGTACTATAAACAGTGCATGCAATGTCTAAGATATTGAGAGCAAGAAGCTGGTATACATATTTTCTTCCGTCTGTCCATTGTCAGGGTGTAATATTATATTTTTAAATTCAAACGCGTCTAACTAGAAAACTATATGTATATAGGCACTTAGTGCCTGGTATAATTTTACATTGATTTCCAGCATACAGTCCCTGGCCATAATATTAAACGCACTTGAATTTTTTCAGTTATTTCGACTGTTGACTTTATAACAATCACTATTTTGTTATAAAAATGTTTTATTTTTTAATTTGCAATCTTAGTAGCTAAACAAACAGAATAAAACTAATTTAAACTTAATAAAAAAAATAAAAACTTGATTCGTATAAATTTTAGAAGAGAATCAATATTTGGCGGAACAACATGTGTTGTTCCGTGCTTATTGTGACATCCTATATATAAATAGCTCTACTTGCCGAAGGAGTTGCATGTTCGCCATTGAAATCTTGTTGCTAATTCTCAAATTTTCTCTCGTTCAAAAGTTGTTTTGGATAAACGAAATTTGGACCGAATTTCAAAGTCAAATTGCAGTCTATAAAATTGAAGTTTCCCAGCAACAGAAAATGCCCTTGAATAATACTACATGAGGTCTATAAACAGACAAAATTTCATTAGAATCCGCAATTTACAATTCACGATTTCATCTTTAACCGCATCTTTTTTAAAATTGCTTTCCAAAATAAGTTTAAACTAAAAGTCGGTCATTTTAAATTTGTTGAACGCTTATATAACTTGAAACAAACCACTTTGTTTTTTTTTTTTAATTCTTAAAGGAAAATATTTAAAGCAATCAATGCCTCTTCGCAGCAGACGGCGTCGACCAGAAAATACTTTTTAATTAAGTACTTCAGCTCCGAAAACATCTTGGTCTGCGAAATTTAAATCAGTTGAGAAGTTTTTATGTTCGAATATGAAAAGTTTTTCGAAGTCTCTATAATTATTCGGCAGCGTGTACCAACATTATTAAAATTACTAAGATATTGCATATATACATATCATATTGATGACATTTAACATTAAATAAAATAAAGTAAAAACAATATTGTTCTGCATTTTATCAGTGTATTAATGTTGCTTGTTTTATACTCCTGTATGTAATATTTTAAACAATAATTATATTATTCGAAGAGGAGACCCGCAAGGCTCTATGCTTGTCCTCTTCTTTAACCTAAAGGGCGCTCTCAAAGCCCTTCTCTGATTATTTAAATTTGGAAAAATGTAATTATCAAATATTGTTGTCACAACGCACTAAACGTACAATAAAAGAATGTTTTAAAATACAAGGGTAACTCTTTATTTAAATACCAATTTTGAGATCACAGGTATGTATGTTGGAAACATAAATACTATATAAAAATAAATTGTTTAATACAAAAAATCCGTATTAAGTTAAAGAGACGTCAAAAATATAGAGTAAAATTTGGAAATCAGAATCATCCGTAAATGGTCAAACTAAATTTGTAAGAAAACTTAATATTCAAGTTTCCCTGTTATCGATATATGTAAAATAACTATTATCATAGACCACCTTACGAAATGTCGATTTTCAAGGCAACATTTAAATATTAATATTCTTAAAATAACTAAGATAATGGCGGTTCATATAAACTTAACTCCAAAATTAATGTATGGTGAACATAAATTACAAAAGTCCAATTTACTGATTAACATTGAATTGAAACTATTTAATTACTTTTCTTGTAGATGGGATGTACTTGATGAAATACCTTGGATGCGAATATGGGGAGATGAACATATAGGTATGGGCAGGTAATTCCTGTCTCTGGTTGGACGTTCGATTTGGGGGTCTTCAATACCGGTGAAATCGTTTGAATAGTATTGTACCGGGGAAATTTTATAGGAAAATCTCGACGATTATTCAAGTGAAAGGTAAGGATTTGCTAAGGATGGTAAGTAAAATTGTTCTGGGAACCTATAACTAGAAGAGGTCTACAGAATGTATCAACCTGAGTAAGAACAATGTTAGCATATTAACAGGTATATTTTCTGGCCATTGTAAACTAAAAGAACATCTAAGTAAGCTTGGATTCACAAAGGAATATGAATGTAGATTTTGTGGGGAAACAAATGAAACATCCATTCATCTCCTCTCAAATTGTGTAGTACTGTGCAACTCAAGGGCGTTGCACCTGGGAGCATGTGAAATCGAAGAGGGAGACTTACCTAATATACACTTTCTGAAAGGAATAGGATTGGAAGGCCAGCTGTAAAACAGCAAGAAGAGGGGTCACAGTAGATCTCTTAAGTCGCAGTATAACATCAACCTCTCCACATACATACATACGCATTGTTGATATGTAGTTAGCACTTATATAGCTTAGGTTGAAACCGCCACTAAAAAAATAAATTACGGTAAATAATCTCTGTTAAGAAAAAAAAATACAATTATGTTATTCACAATCAGTTTCCCTACGCAAAAGTTGCTGTTAATTTTTGGGGGTAGTGAGGGGTAAGGCTGAAGAAGGTAATTACTGGGCACTGAAAGGACACCTACAGAAAATTGGGATCAACACTGGAGATACCAACTGCAGACTGTTTTACGGAAGATTACTTCGATCGATCAGCTAAATATCTGTACATATTAGTGCAGAGTACTAAGATCCTAGAATGGCTGGTATAATTTAATGAGTAAAAATAATGGTAGACTAAATACAAAAAACAAAATGGGAACAATAGAAATAAGTCAAAGAAAGAAGATTTTGTATATAAATAAATTTTTGGAAGATGTCACACGGAAATCTGAGACCTGAATAAATATAACAAAACCAAATTATAATCTACAAAAATAGATTTTTGGCGAAGAAGTATTTCCACTAGAAAGGAAAAGAAATGTTGCCTTAAAGAGAAAAATAGGGAGAGAAAGATATATAATAGGAGAAATAGAATCACTGGTATCGATGGACAAAGCGAGACAGGAATTGTACCCTCCGCAAAAAAACGGAAACACAGTCGACCAAAGCGTAGTTGAAAAGACGAAGTAGAGAAAGCAATGGTGTTTTGAAGTGTTAACCCGGAGAGTTGTCAAAACAAAAAGATATAGAAACGGAGCTTGGAGAAGTGATTAAGATTGCATAAATCAGCTGTATGATGATGATATAATTATTACTATTGTTTAAATTAGAGCACTCTGGAAGAAAAAAAGGGCAAAGGATACAGTAGAACTAAATTAGTATTTAATTGGACAATAATACATATCACCGTATCTGTTTAATTCTTAACCCACACACATGAGCTTCAAATTAACTTCGTCCCCTTTGATATATTTAACTGACACACCGCTGAACCGCTAAAATTTAATTGAAACGGAGCGGACGGGTTTGATTAACGCGTTCTCTTCAATTACGTTAAAAAATAATTCCGCGGCAACGGTTTCAACTGATTGTGAGAGTTAGAGATACAGAAAAGGGTAGGAAACATAGGCATTATTTAAATATGGTAATGTACGTATATATAATGTATTATATACGGTAACTTTGTAAAGGCACACCTACACGTCGGATATGAGAGATGTCCGTACTTCACCGAAAAGAGTTTTGGCGAGTTGAAATCCAAGTTGTGTTTTATTTTTCTCCCGGAACGTGCTTATAATTTTTAGAGTCGCGATTTTATGGTTCCATATTTTCGAGATATACACCACATTGTGCGAGTTGTTTTAGGGGGATTTATAGGCGGGAATAAATATCGACAATCACATCGTTCTGCTCGGAGGGTTGAAATTTATTTCGCCGCGGAATATATTCGACGGAAAATGTATTCTTTTGGATTTTATTTAAGCGCGAATGGTATCGAGACATCAATATTCTACTGCATTGTGTTATCCATATAAGATCCACGCATATGCATTTTACATATAAGTATGCATATTACATACAATATGTGTTAGGTGTGGATTGTAAAAATATAATATGTAGGCAGGTATATTTTCAATACCGTACACCTTTCATAGAATGGTCTAATTTGTCAAGAACTTTCGTCAAACCGGTTTTCCGCAAAACGGTCAAAACAAAAAGAAAACAGGTGCTTCTGTCGAATGAAACTCGATTTTTGGACAACTGTTGCTGTTTTGTTTTTGGTGTTTTTTGTTTAACAAATTTATGAATTCGTGGCTGCCTAGTAGACACACTTGTGTTGTGTTCTTCAGTTTTAACCTTTTTTCTTTCCGTATGCATCTAGTCGAATGTGGATTTTGGATGAAATCACTTCTTCTTCCATATAAAAGTCATCCAACCTAATACCTGTGCTGGTGTCGCTTTCCTCTTTTAAAGTAATGATAATCAAGAGCAGTGATACTACTATATTATAAAAAAATAAACCCAATATAAACTAACCCAAAGAAAAACTAGGAAAGTTATTTTATTTAAAAACATAAATTTGTCGTGCAACAAAACAACCTCACCGTTCACAAATTGAACTACATATGATGGAAACAAGTGTTATGGGTTTATCTCAGTTTTGTATTCGTTTTCCAAATACTAAAAAACATATACAAACCGCAAACTGAAACAGTTCATCTGGTGGAAAACAAAACAGAAACAGTTACCTGAAACTCGAGTCTCGGAAAGATTTGTAAAAGGTTTGCGGTTTTGCTTTTCCTTTGTCAGTTTGCTGGAAAACCGCTTTTATATTGATGACAACCATCTGTTACAATGGATCCGCTTCAAATCTAATAATAATAATAATAATAATAATAATAATAATAATAATAATAATAATAATAATAATAACCTTTATTCATTTGACACACAAAAAGGTGTATATGAAACATCATATAATACAATAAACACAAATAAAACAGAGAACAATAAAATTACAAATCCTTTAGCCGTCACTAGTCGCTGCCATCCGCGCAATACCGTCAAAATACTCTTCAGTTGAATAAATGCAGTTTCGTATGAGAACAGATTTAATTTCAGACTGAAAACGTATTTCCTTTAGAATTTAAATCAATTCTAGGTTATATGGTGACGCATTAAAAAGACGTAAACCAAGTATGCGGGCTGAATTACCGCTCAACGTTAATGAATGTGATACCATGAACCAGTCTACTATGAACATCAGCATAATAATAACACAGTAAACTGTTCATGTCAATAAAATTTAGCAGATAACACGTGGAATTCAAATTACTAATGAGTTTAAAGCAGTGTGTACGCCATGTAAGTTCATAGTCAATATATAATCCTAAAAACTTAATTTCAGAGTCATGATTTATTTCAACATTATTTGAAAACACATGAGTACTAAATTGCGTTTTGTTACGAGCATTGTGAAAAATAAGATATTTTGTTTTGTCAGCATTCAAAAGCAACCTGTTCCGAGCAAATCGTTTATGTCACACAACAATGAATTTACTTTATTTTCACTTTTTAATATATTATCACATGAAACTACTACACTAGTATCATCCGCATACATAATGACGTCATAATTCGATAGAAAGTCTGAAATATCATTCATATAAATTAAAAATTAGAAAGGTCCCAATACACTACCCTGAGGAAGATTTAATTGGAGTGATATTTAATTCCGACTGATACTGAATTCTAACAAACTGACTCCTACCCACCAAATACGATTTAAACCACCCCGCAACAACGCCACGAATGTCACACAATTGCTATTTATTAATTAATAGATCATGATTGACACAAACAAATGCACGGCTGAAATCACAATCTAACAGAAGTTTAGAAGTACTAGTTTCTGTTAAGCATAAAGTTTTTCAGTTAGTGTTATTTGATTGCCGTCACCGAAAACCGGCTGCCTCTGTTGCTTTCCTCCTTTTCTTATAATTCCAGGCTTCTTGATTTTCAAACTAAAAGAACTAGCCTCCTTCAATTTGAAATGATAATTGGCTACCTGTTTACAGGCACTGATACTTCATGTTCTACTCTATTTAATAAACTGTAAATTTAGCCTTTGATATTTCAAATTTTAATGTCTTTCACTATACATATCAAAGTAATTACTTCTGTGAAGATATATTTTTGGTCTTCTAATTACTTATCTTCATCGTGTAATGAGAAAACGCGTACTACTAATAATATTAATCTCTGGAACACTTCAAAGTTATTTTTTTTTTCTAATGCACTTTGTTTGGTATTTACCACTCCCAGCTCAAATTATTCATTAGTTTAAAGTACCTTTCTATCATAAAGACAAATTTAATCGGACTTTTAGTCTAGAGCCAGATTATGAAGCAAATTCAAGATGATTTTATGTTTATATACTGCTTTATATGTTGCTTTTAAATACTCTTTCAAATTTATTGTGAAACCGCTATTCAGCAGTTTTATTGATACGTCTAGTAAGTACTGGAACATAGCGCAACATAAATAAATTGCTGTCATTTCTCTTTTATTTATTTTAGTTGGAGACATTCTTGTTTTTCTTATTAATCATTCTTCACCCTTCCCGAAACAGCCTTTTTTATACATCCCATAGGTCACAACTTGTGCCACCACTAATACTAGGGGAATGTATTCACATAAATCAATATTTGTTAGGCCATACCTGCGACCATTTACGACATAACGAATCGATAGCGTAAATGGAGAATAATATATGGGAGGTCCGAAAATTCAATGAAAATTAATGGAAAACCAATCATTTATATTTAGGGGGCAACGTGATATTAATTCTTTGGAAGGAGTAAAAGAAATATTGATCACTTATATAGAATACTTACAGGTCAATGCCCTGCTTATGCTTACTTATAAATTGTTTTAATTTAACGTATTTCTTGCAGTTTATTACCCTTTTCTTATATTTCTGAAAGAAAATAGGAAACTATACAAAATTGTTGCGCTTCATTATACTAAGTTCACTAACTCTCAGCGGTATAAATTTCATGTTCAGGAATCATTTTATCTTCACACGACCACTAGCAATTAGTTCAACAAGCGTATATAATTTCAACATGACCTGGGAGCAATAACTCCTGACGTGTTACTATACCCAGGACCCAAAGGAAGTATAACAATTTGACGTAACAGATTAGCCATAATGAATAGCAACATATTGTAAAAGTGGGGCAGTTTGAATATCGCATTGGATTTATTATTCAATAAATCTTTATTAATTTTATAGCGAAATAGGTACACACTATGTTATCCGATTTTAATTAATTGTGTATCTATTACATTCACCGTGTTTAACATATTGTTTATCATTGGTATTTCGTAACAAAAGTACACTTTCCGTTTTAAATAGTTCAATTGTAATTTAACATTTAAAATTATTTGGGAATGCAATTACTGATAATAAATTGACCAGAAAATGCAATGTTAACATCAACTAGTAATGCAGGTAATTAGCTAAGCCTGCAAAATAGTTTCAGGTCATTTGCCGCCTATAATATCTGAAATTATCATAAAAGCTTGAAATAGTAGTAAGCCACACCTAAGCTACCATACAACGGCCGGCTATAAACTAGACCCGTTTACATATTCATTTTTTTATTAAAATAATATTCAAAGTGGGGTTATACAGTTGTGCTTCAGACTATAACCCTCGTTTTATACTTAACTGTAATATATGCAAATTGCGGTAAAGAAGAAATAGGGAAAGCGAGAATACGTTATAGAAAATAACAGCACTGGCATCATTTTGCACAGTTGCGTCCCACATATTCATAATCTACTCAAAAATGGACGTCCTACGTTCTTTTTTTCTATTATGGTTATATTTTATACTACCATTATAGCTTTGAAGTTTTACTGCGTTGTAGTTTTTGGCATGATCCACCTATTATTCTATTGGATATCTAAAGAAATCTAATTTGTTTTTTTTTCTTGTGGAAAAAAGCTAACGCGAACTTTAGTTTTCGGCTACGAAGAAAAGTGTTTATCTATTATTATTACTATATTCGTGAAGTAGTTTTATCAATTTTCCGCAGTTGTTGACTTGATCTAATTTGAATTCTTCTTCCGAATAGAATACCCGCTCCCGCCAACTTCGAAAACTTTCCTCTTATGCCGTAATGATTTATAAATAAGTAAGTTCATTAATATTTGTTACTCGTAAGCCTTATCGCGCACTCTTTTTGTCTGTTGTTTATCCCGCGAACACATTTATCTCAATTAAGGCTAACGAAATTACCTAACAAAGGTAGGAACACCTCAATTAAGGGAAATAGTTATTCCCTTTGTTACTAGTAATTCATTTTATCTCCAAAGAGATTTTAAATGAGACTATCCGTCAACAACAAGGAAACTCTCAGGGATGAATTATGTAGTACTAATTTGGCAAGACGACGATATACGAAATAGAATTAAACTTCACTTCCAATACTGGCGGAAAATTACGAACGACGGGTCTAAAAATTAAAGCTATAAATTTCAATAAAGTTTTAAGGCGCAGCGCGGCACTCTTTCCCGTTCAGTTCGGATTGCACTTGTTCCCCTCCTAGAACAGAAGCAATAAAATAATGGTATTGAATTAAATGTGGCGGAAAAAAAATCACGATATAAAATCAAGGAAGCATTTTGTTATTTATCTCACTTTTGTAGACTAATTTATTGGGCGCCTTTTTATTTTCATTGATTTTGCACAACTATGTTTGTATAGCATTAGTTATTTGTTTTAAAAATTTTGAAGCGTATTTATGTTTGATAGAAAGCCGATGCGCAGTGACACATTTGTGATTAAATTTTACATAAACTTTCAACACGCATAATGTATGTATATTTTTGCCTTAATATTGCTTTAGGCAATAGTTTATTATGTTTTTTCTTCAAAAGCGTGTATAGTATAAATATCCACGAAGGCCGAACTACAAAGCCTACACACGGAAAAACGTTTTCTATTGTCAAGTACATCTGTGTTCTTACAAATTCTTACTAATTTTAAGATAGTATCTTTATTTTAGAGAATTTACTAGATCCGAGTTAATAGGTGTCCTTAAATATAATAAATTATTTTCTTGAAATTTTACTAATATTGAAACAAAATTTATTTGTGGCAAATGTATCTCTCTTAAAACAAGTACATAATTTTTATAAGGAATAATTCACTCTCTTACGATTTTTCTAATATTGAGTGATATTTCCTTGACGCAAGTAACATAAGTTTCGTGTATTTAGAATAGAAAAAAAGGTTGGCATGTGGAGGGGTTGATATACGCTGAAACTTGGTTTTATCCAGTATAATCGAGTTTGCATTTCGGTATTAGATATTTCGCAGTATTTCGATAACATTTGCCCTGTGCGTTACCTAAATCTGTTTGTCACTTGTTTATAGTGGTTTGAATAACTGTATGTATTTTTATAATATAATGCGTATATATACTAGTAATTAAAAAAAAAAATATACATATACGGATATTTTTATAAATAGATATGTCTGAAGAACAATTTTATATTCGGCTTCAATATAAAGGCCATTTTGAGTGGTGTAGTATTGGCGCAGAGATAGAAACCGCAATAAAATACTATAATATACTGTAAATGTAGTATCTAAATAAATACTTTTTAGTTGTAAAGTTATTCGATTTGTATTTTTTTTCTTTACCTATGATTTAACAATTCACAAAATAAAATTTAAATAAGCTAATTTTATTAATATGTTAACTATGTATACTTGTAATTTATTTCGAGTTTTTACCCTAAAGTATGTGGTGTTACATGGTAACAATACAAAGCCTATGTAAGAAACAACGTATATTATAAGTAAGATACAAATATGTATATTTAGCCAACGAAAATTATTATCAAGCAACTAATCCTGCATAGGGTCCTCTGCCAGCATAATTAAAATAATAATATATTGGCTTTGGTCTTGCTGTTTGCAAACAATTGAGTAACATTTCGTCATGCTGCTGGCTTTTTCAGAATAACCAACAGTTCAGTTATTTTTGACGAAATTTTAATTAGTTTTTTTGCAACCAATAGTACTAGAGTAAAGGTTATCGCACATTAGTCCGTCACAAAACAGCACGGTGCGCCCCGTCAAAAAAAAATGGATAGAATTAAAGCAATGCAAATGAATGAACAAGCGCCCATTATACCAGCATATCAGCGCAATGCTATTGGTTTTGTGATGGGGCGCACCATGCCGTGCTGTGATGGGCTAATGTGCGATAACCTTAAGAATAAAAACACCATTTTTGTTTTTTGATTTAAAGAAAGGAATTCTTAAGTTCAAGTAAGTACCGTTTTCATGTTTAATAAAATAACGTTTGATTTAAAGGTATTAGATGTTTACCACTAGAGAACGACAAGCTAATATTAGGCTCGCTTTGCATTTATTTTAAGGAGAGGCCTGGTTTATATCAAATTTATTTTTTCTCAATTCAAAGTTCTCATAAGTTCGAATTAAGTACATAATATTCTTGAAACCAGTTTTTTTTTTATTTGTTTCAAGTAACCAGCTTTCTTTCGTCTAAGGATTAAATTAAATTTCTTCAAAACAAGGAATCAATTTCTTGGGTTATTGAGCAAATAATTTTCTTCGTCCAAGAAATTATTCATTTGCTTATATATAAGAACGAGAGGTACTTCAGTTGAGAAGTTCTCACTTGATTCTAGAAATTACTTCTCTGTGTGTACGTCTTCACACGCTCCAGAGAAAAGTAGAGAATTCTAATAAATTAATCATCGCGGAATATACTAAAATAGAAACTTGTACAATCGATACGTGCATATGTAAAGGTTTGTGCTGGCGGAGTGATTCATTTATGATTTAGTTGTTGATCGGGTTTGACAAGAGACAAACAAAATGTTGTATATATAGAGATAGAAGGGTGATGTTACACTGCGATCTAAAAAATCTGTTGTATCCCCTATTCTTGCTGCTTTACAGCTGGCCTTCCAATCCTATTCCTTTAGGAAAGTGTAGGATGTCAGAGGGCCCCAGCCTAGGTAAGTTTTCCTCTTCGGTTTCATATACTCCCAGGTGCAACGCCCTCGAGTTGCACAGTGCTACGCAGTTTGAGAGGAGGTGGATGGGTGTTTCATCCTGTTTCCCACAAAATCTACATTCAGATTCCTTTTCCAATCCAAACTTACTCAGGTGTCCTTTCAGTCTACAATGGCCTGAAAGTATTGCTGTTAATATGCGAACGTTGTTCTTACTCAGGTTGATGCATTCTGTAAACCTCTTCTGGTGTTTATATGTTCCCAGAAGAATGTTACTTTGCCTCATTCCGTGGAGATTTTTCCCAGTAACTGGATTTTCTCTGCTGCATTTCTATTTTTAGAACAAAATGTTACTGAAGTGCCATTTACAATTAGTTAAGAAAGTTGTCTGGTTTTAAAGTAGTACAGAAAATCGTGCGCCAGACTGTAAAAATTCTCCGGACTGTTTTTGTTATGTTTGTGATTTATATGTTACAAAATCGCAAAGAAGCCTTTAAGAGAATTCATTAAAAGATGTTATGGACAAAATTTTGGCTTCAAAATTAGAAGTCAAGGCAAAACATGAGTACCACATACATGCTGTATTTCGTGTTATATGAATTAACTCAGTGCTACAAAAACAAGAATTCTTCTGAAGTCTTCTGAAGACATCATGGACCATTGCTTCTATCTTCTAAAAATTGAAGAGTTTTCAAAAACAAATAGAGAGAAAGTAACGTATTTAGACATTCTTTCTACAAGCAAACCATTGAAAAGAACTGATTGCGAGCTTCTAATTCCAATGCATTCACATTCTCTTGCAAATTTTACGGATGAGGAAATGATATTCTGATAATGCCATTTTCAAATGATCTGACGTATGTTCCTTCTAACGAACCGCATCTAATTACTCAATTAGATCTCAATGATGATACGGGATTTGAGTTTAACCAAAAAAAAATCACAAATTTTTGGATCTCGATTAAAAGAATGGAATTTCTGTGAAGAATCTGTGTATTGAAGAATCATCCTTAAAAATTCATTTCTCTTTACAAAGTTGAAACAATTTTTTTCTTAAGGCGTAAGTTTCCAAGCTATGTGACGTGAAACTTCGCAAAGGAATATTTGTTGGTCCACAAGTTAAGCTGCTGAAAGATGAAAATTTTGAACCATGAATGATTTAGAGCTAGCAGCATGGACTTGTTTTAAAAATATTTGCAAACGTTTACTGGTAAATCAAAAGAGTAAACTACCAAAATATCGTGATTAATTTTCTAGAAAGTTATAAAAATTTAGGGCGCTGAATATCTCCGAAAGTAAATTTTTTGCATTTATATGTGGATTTTTCTTGCTAATTTAATAAAAATGAGTGACGAGCAAAGAGAAAGATTCCATCAAGACATTGAAATGGAGAAACGATATCGGGGTATGTGTATCTCGTCATAATGAATTTTTGCTTCCACTTCTCTCTTAAATAGTGAAAGAAATGGAAAATGCGTGAGATAAATCATAATAATCACTTCATGAATTACTTATGGATTAGGTGTTATTATTGGTATCGATAATAGTTAAACCAAAGTCACTTACTAAAGATTTACTTCTCAATATTTTTGTGAACCTCACTCAGAAAGACAGCTTGTGAACAGTAAATCGTAAATTCTGACCTTGCTCAAGAGTACTCTTGCGGCAGAATCTCAATTTTAGGGAGTACAATTTGATCTAGAAGTTAGTCCCAATTTTTGTTTCTCCAAAATAACCTGTAAACAGTGGTAGATAGAAGAACAGTTTCAGCGGGCTGACACTGTTTAGGCAGCCGTTTCGGCTTGTATAGCTACTAATATACAGGGTGTTACAGCACCTACGGAACATGATTTATTGTGGTTACATGATCGAATATTAGAAATTTTTGTGACCTAAAGTTTCTTCAAGCCACTAGTTAGGTTTTAAGATTTCTATGCATTGCAGTTGCAATGAAGCCTTTTTAAAAATTTATACAAAATTAGTTATCAAATCCAATAGGCGATTTTCGGGTATTAGCAGGAGAGGTGTAAATATATTTTAGCACTTGACCCATGTTACAATGGTGTTTTATAACAAACGATTGCTAAGGAGGCGCAATGGAATAGAGAAACCTGTCAGTTTGATGGTTTTGGGTTATGAAACATGAAAAAAGTGGATATTGTTCATTATTGAATTTTAATCTTAAAGGAAATATCCAAGGAAAGTGAACCTGTTGTGAAAAGTAGTTTTTGTTGTCACATAATCTATGGAAAAAGAAAAACTGGCGAATTGGTTTAATATAATGATTAGTACGAAGTCTAGGAAACAAACAGCTCCATGAATCCACATTGTGATTTTAAACAGAGGTTATACAAGGATTCTTCCAAAATCTGTAGAAAAACATCTAGACTGTGAGATACGATAAAAAAGAGTAAAGATATTAGCAGCAAGGAAATTAGAAAGTTAACCGACAAAATTATAGATGAATTAAAAGTACTACTATTTGGGTATCCGAAGCCCTGATTTTTCCGAGGAAATGAGAAAAGATATATGGCACTCTTACTACCACAAAAGCTTAACAAATGAACTGCCAAGACACCAAAATTGAAATGGCATGTACGTCGTCTACATACTGCTGTGGCCTGGCACCCCGGTTTTCGTAAATTCTGTGTTTTCTTGTTATTTCAATAAGCCTTTGTCAATGTTGCGAGAAATTTCATGTTGTTTAATTTTTGTATAAGAGTTAGTTATTGAGCTAATTGTTTAATTTATTTATTTAAATGTTCAGTTGTTTAATTTGTTTTCACTTTTTGAATTGATAGTGTTTGCTCATGTTAGCTCATGTCCTTCTTAAATGTTGTTGTTTTCTATGATCTTTGTGCGTTGCAGCGCACGCAGTTGTAGTATTTTATATATATATGCGATTGTTTTACCCTGAGGGGCTAGTTCTCTAACAAGATGCGGGTGTAAGTACATGTAAATTTTATTTTCATTGCTGCCATTTTGGTATTTCATTTTATTTAAAGATTTGTTTCGCTTAATTTTGAAATTATTTCATCTTTCAAAGAACTCATTATATAATAATTGGCATTATATTATTGTGTGCACAATGTAGATGTAAGATCTTTTATTATTTCGTGCAGGAAGATATAATTAGTTTTTAGTTTTCATTTATGTAAATTCACTTGAATTGTCCACGTTTAATTTAGTTTGGTTAATTTTTGAAACCACGTGGATTTTTGTGAAAAAAGGATTATCTTCCTGAACTGTCTTGTCTTTTGTTTGTTAAAGGATTTGCATTGTCCTATTGTATATTAGAGTCTAATGCAGTTTCTGATTTCGGCCAGAGCCCTAAGCTCATGGCTTTTTTTTCCTGCAATTTGTAATTATTTTTATAAAATATAATACATACATAATACATATAATACAATATACATAAATAATGTTTCTTTTTCTTTTTTTTATAATAAAAATCTTTGAGCGTAATTAACGTCATTCTAAATTCTGTTCTTTTATTTTTGAGTAAACCTTTTTCAATTTTTGGAGTATTAAAGAAAGTCAGATTTCTTTCATCCACATTTTACTTTTCGTGATTAGTTTTAATTTGCGAGGGTAACCCTAAGTTTAATTGTTCTTTTGCGCCCTTTAAGTTTTTTTATCCGCTGAGCTAGTTAATTGAATTTTCATTTTTAATTTTCATTTTGCATTTTCTTTTGTAGCTTCAGTACACAGCAATACGTTTAGCTATCGCTTCTGTCAAAACAACGACCAAACACTAGTCTTCTCTTCATTTTTGCAACCCTTCGTATGTAAAAAAGGAGCACGAAAAATGGATTTTCAATTTTCTACATTGAACAATTCCATAATGGTCCACACCTCTTAATTTTCATTTTGTCTGTATCAAGATATTTGTAGATATGTAAGAGATAACTTTTATTTTTTGCTTTCGTTTTAGTATTTTGCAAAATTTCTAATTCGTTCTCCTGGTATTTGCGGAGTTCAATTTAGAATAGATTTAATTGACGCTCAGCAACTTTCCCAGAATAGTGTAGACTTTGTTAGGAATACTCTTCTATTCTTGGTAGTTCGAAATACTTCGTCTCCCCAGCTTTCTTTTATTTCTTATAACAAAAAGGGTTACCAAACATCGACTGTAATTTATTGCAATTTTACCGAAATGATACCCGAAGCCTTTGATGAATGAAAACGGGTAATCAGTAAAGCTTTCGATGTAGCAGTACTTACTACGGCCAGCAGTTACAACAGCTTAGATTCCACACTTCCTTTCGTCGCTACGAAGATATTGAATTGGGAGGCGGTGATACGTCGAACAGAGGTCAGATCAAAAACATTTCTTGCACGAAGTACGGTTACATAGGACTCCAACCTTGATTTCCAAGTGTGAATATTATTTATAAATGATGTTTGTGTACCTTAAAGATTTCTTTGTGTAATTAACTGTTCCGAAAACTGCACTGAGAAACCGATGTATTTGATAATACCAAATTTTGTTCGAGATAATTAAATATTGAGTTAAATATGGACAAACAAATATTTGATTAATTCAACCAAATTATTTATTCTCTTAACCCTTCATTTACTTTAAAGGACGAAATATTTTTTTGGATTAACTAAATTTTCATTATCAAATTTACTTGAAATTATTTTGTTGTTCTGAACAAATTGGTTTTTCCGTGTACTATCTCTCAAGGTAATTTAGATTGATTGTGTAATTGGTGTAGCTATTAAATAAATGTTAATATAAAAAAATCTAAAGTGATACTACATACTCCTGCAAGATTGTTACGTTGTGTAAGATTTCCTTGAATTATATTATTTTTGCTGTCTGTATGGAACTTACTTACTGTCTTTCAACATCAATGATATCGAAATGCAAGAGAAGAAATAAAATATTTAGCAGTACAGCAAAAATAACTTGACAAGGCAAACTAAGCGTGAAATACATAAAACAAAATAATACATATGTATGTCACACGGAATTGCCTTAAATAACTATAACTTTGATGAAATAAGTTAAATGAGAATGGTGAAAGTTTGAGCATCTAATTTGTAGACTTCTGCTTGAACTGTTATAAAGATTATGAATCCAATCATCTTCTGAAGACTACGAACATTTTAGTAAACCTGATGAAGATGTAATTAAAATGAATAATTTTAGTTACGAAAGTCGGGGTATATACTGGGTGTTCCAATTACGGAGATTAGCATTGCAATGTCATCAAAAGGGTGGAGATTTGATTAAAGGAGACGAAATCTGCATAACATCATATCTCACTTTTTCTGGGGAGATTAATAGCTTGAGAAAATTGGAATGAACGATGTGTAGCAAAAATTTAAAATTGATAAAGTCGATTTTGTGATCTAACTTGGTTCACATAAAACATACCTTGTTTTAAGTACAATTCTTATATCACATTGAGTGTATTAACAAGAACATAATTTTATTATATCACTTCTGGATATATTTGAATAAAAAAGGAGAGTGGAATAATCCTTTCCTGTTTTTTATTTATTCATTTATTCTTGGAAGCAACACTGAAAACTCATCAAAATATTTGACCATAACTAATTGTTATCAGCAGAACATACTTATAAGGGTAAGAAACTAAATTTTCAAATAATTGTTCATTCATTGGTATTTATGCATCAAAAAAGCTTTCTTGTAGATAGATGAATACTTAGATATATTTATTTCGGATAAGCTTATATAGATAATTGCTTTCTAAAATACGTGTATTAATCTAAGAATTCTGTCTTTTTATGCTTTATGTCTATAGTAGCTCATATGATAAAGTTATAAAGGCATATTATTAACCTAACCTTTAGATAATTTGCGACAATATTTACTAAGCACAGACATTCCCTTGCCGATTATATCGCATCATAAAGCGGCCATTCCACAGCAAAATATTTCTAGTAGTAAGGTTCATAAAGCTTACATGGATCGCAAGAGCAATGTGATAGAACTTCATACCAAAAGCATAATATACTGCGCTTTTGAAGTCCTTGCACATATTTTCCATAAAATTGCAATAGCTTTAGTGTTGTATCATTGGTATCATTTTTAAGGTAATTTTACATGAAATTTTCTGATAATTGAAAGAAAAGCGTTTGAATTGCGATAAATGGCCCAAGACATATTTAAAATCCTGTATATAATTTTACCTTATACACATTGGAAACATATAAAGTGTTAATTCCCAAATTGAAAACAAGAAAACAGCGCGCCATACTACATCCGTATTTAAGATAAAATTTACCCCTACATCATACCCCGCATCAATACACCAATCAAATGCTATTTTACGACAAAAACTGCGTATTTAGAGTTCCATTTTTTGCGAAATGTTTTATCTCTTAATTGCTACCGATAAATACTTGACAGTATATAAAAACTCGATCGGCATAGTAGGACATTAAAACCAAAGTAATTCAATATTTGAAATGAAACCTAAAATCCCACTTTTTACATATAAACGAGCAAAAAAATAGGTATGTATATAGAAATGGGCATTTTAAGCACTTCAAAGCACATAAATACAAAATAAAATACCAGAACATATTAAATTTGCTGCAGTTGCAACTAAAATATGTTTCTGAATCAAAACGCGAAAAAATATACAGGTGATGTCACTTAAGAATCAAAAATCCAGGTCGTTTTCGATTAAATTCGCGAAATTAATTTTATTAAATTTTAATAAAAAATAATTAACAAGTCAAAAATGTGAATTTATGTTTAATGCTTAATTTCCAAGTATGGGTTTTCTATTGCGAATATTTTAAATTTATTTTAATTTTATTTAATTTGTTATTATTTTAAGTCCTCTGCATAGAAACACCGCTGCAGCTTATTGTATTTTAAGTACTTCTAATTATGTTTTTAATTACGTAAAACAAGCTAAATCTAAATTTATTTTGTTCATTTTCAGTTCCTCTCCGCTGTGAACGTAGTGCTCATTCTTTTTTCTTAAAAACAAACGGCGTGACGTCAAGCGCACTGCCTCATTTACGAGACCTGCACGAGATCACAAAGATGAACATGTTAATTACATCACTCCGCTTATGAGTATTTCTAACGCAAGCCAACAATATAAAATACTTTTCGGCCTCGCCAACTGCAAACAGAGCATTACCTGTCAGCCAATGCAACAGTAGGTTCATTTTACTGCCTGAAGCGGTAAAGAGCACGATATTTTTTGCTTTAATGTCGCAATGTGAAATAGTTAGGTTGAGAAACAGTTTTACCAGTATTTTTATTACTGTTGAAAAAGTATCATTAAAATACATTGACATTGATTTAGGACTGAGTTGAATTATCAGCACGTAGTGATACCAATCCATGTCTACCGTCTGATATATTAGCGTATTTTTTTTTAAATAAGACTAGATTCCTCTCGGCTAAAAGAATCTAATACAAATGCGAAGTCATTTACAGTGCTGGAACTCATCGTCATAAAACTAAGTACTCGCGCTGTGAATGACACCTACCACAATTCGATGTAAATAACTGTTGTGTGCTAGTGGTACGAGATTTTACAAACTGCTTTTAAATACAGTATTAGTTTATTACTTTTTATTTATATATACCTAGTGTTTAGATATAACTCTAGTTGCTGTAACTTTATAATAACACAAAAAATTCTTAAATTGTGTGTATGCATCATCACATTTTAATTCATTTTCTAGTTAACTCTATCGATCTATATAAGGATTCCAAGTGGAATAGTGTTAGTTTTCGCAGCGGTAAATTCGTTTGGAGAGAAAACGAAACGTACCTATGATGGTGTAACTAAAGTTAGTTTAGTAATTGTTGTATGGAAACTTTTCTTTCCACTCCTATTTTCCGAATTCCATTTTCTTCGGCGGAATAGAAGGCGAAGAATATCGCAGTTGAAATACCGCACGTAATTCAATTAGAACTCGCAACAGCTGTAAATGCGGATTATCGATTTCTAATCAGTTTCTTAGTGCAGTAATTAAACCGCGGAGGCTCTCCCGCCTGAAAAGGTATCGGCGAACAAAAACTTTATTCCCATATCACGAAGTTGTTAGCGCTTGAACGTATTGAGATCTCAATTATAACCTTCATGCACGGTTAACCACGTAATTGCGCTTTTGCGAATTGTATGCATTGTTTTCTCAGCGACAGGGAATTAAACCTAGGACAACTGTTTACAGTCAATCATAACTTCATTTTAGACTTTTTTTGAGTTTCTGGCAATTTCGTAGAACTGCCAACTTATGACGTGTGTCATTAACACGGTAAATTAAAAATAAAATTAAATAGAAATAAAGTTCAATAGCCATACAATGTGCAAAAACGCTAGTATTAAAATAAACACGCTCAAATCGATGATAAATTTAAAATATGAACAATTTGTTTATTGTACTAAAAGCATGGGTTTGTACACACAAGCTTTATTGGTTTATAAAACTTTGTCAATGATATTTAAGTTTTTGATATCAAGTACCAATAAGATAAGTGCGATATTTTTCAGGTAACAACATTCGATGATCATTTGCAGCCTTCCAACAAAGAACCCATAGACACCAATAAACAACAAATAATTAACTCTCAGGATGTGGAGCTGCCTATACAGGTTGATTCATTTCCTATTCTCACCATTGGGTTCTCGCTTATTGTTGAAGATAGACGGTTTCAATTTGGCAAAGTTGCTAAATTTTGCAGTTATTATGATCCCGAAAAGACAAATGACGTTCGACATTTAAGAAAAAAACAGAAAAATCTTATTTTCTTATTTTGCCTCCAATACTTTAATTTGGAATTACAGAGAAAAACTAAACGTTCTGAAGCTGCATTTAATCTTCTATCTAATGAAATTAATTTTTATACAACGCGACGCTTCGGTCTTTTCCGGCAATCATCAACTATTCATCAACTTATTTCTTACGAGTGCTGTATGGGATTTTAATATCGCTAAAGAGAGGTTTTGTGTCTAATTTCAATCACGTGTAACATGACAACTGTTTTTGATATTTTAATTGAAGAAGAATCCAACTTAAGGTTAAATAAGGTAGCCATGATATTTCTAAACTGTCAAACACTTCAATTATTATTGCATTAACCATAGAAAAACGATGTATACCATCGAAGAAAAATGAGATATGTGTTTTTAATTTATTGAACTGAAACACATCAACAATCATAAGTACAAGATATCTACAATTTTATCTTGAACGACTACACCCATATTGTACATTTTTTCTTCTAGATCTTGATAGAAATTTAGTCGAATATAGATCGTTTACTAAAGCCTGTAATGTTTATGGCAACCGAAATTTAGAAGAAAATGAAATATTTTTTAATGGTACTTAAAATAAAAATGAAAATTTCATGTAAATTTAGTATATTTTGTAACAATAAATGAAAATAATAATAAAAATAACAAGAAAAAAAAACCAATTAATAGTTACAGTAAATGTTCGAATACTGCCGCCACTTTCATTAACGCACAATTGCGCATGCTTTCGGGCCGTTTAAACTGCTCTTTGTATGGCTTTCCTAGGCATTGCGTTGAAGGCATTTTCGGGTCTATCTAGAAGTTCCTCACTAAAGAATAAATGTTATTTTCAACAGCACCCCATAAAAAAAATCTAAAAAACTTAGGTCAGGTGATCTTGCCGGCCATTCTAGTCCACCATTTCCAATCCAACGGTTTGGAACTTGACTTAAATAGTTCCCTACAATTGCGCATTGTGAAATGATGCGCCATCCTGCTGCCACCACAAATGTTGTAACTGGTTTAACGTAATATTATTATCTAAGAAATTAGATACGTATGTGCGAAGAAGGTTTAGGTATCTTTTCCCATTTAATGTCTCTTCATAGATTATTGATGCTATGATTAAGACGATTTCCCAAAATGCACATTCAAATGTTAAAACCAAAATGATGTTCGATCTCCTTGCTCTATTTTATCTAGGATTCTGCAACGCCCGTGTTTCATATTTCTATTAAACATTACACAATTGGTAAATTTAGATTAATCTGATCAGATGATGTTATTTAAAAAATCTTCTGGTCTATTTTATCTAGGATTCTGCAACGCCCGTGTTCCATATTTCTATCAAACATTACACAATTAGTAAATTTAAATTAATCTGCTCAGATTATTTTATTTAAAAAATCTTCGTCGTCTTCTAACTTTTTCAGTAACCAATTACAGTATTGCAATCGTTTTAAATTATTACTAGGTAATAAACTATGGTCTGACATGTTCTTTGTGCCGTTTAAGCTTATTTCGACGCAAAATTTTCCATACTCGAGTCTGAGGAAAATTAATCCTGACGCTACTTCTCTTGTTGATGTTGATGGATTATTATTTTCTAAAAACAATACAAACTATAGGTACACAAACTCACCTTTAATTTACCATTTGTAAAATACTCCTGGATTTTTTTACAAATTCCGGTTATCATAAATATTATGTTGATCGGTATATGATCCATTTTCAACTAAATTTCTATCAATATATAGAAAAATGATATAGTATGGGTTTCGTCTTTCAAGACACAATTTTCTTGTAATTGCTATTGTTGTTTTTCTTTGAATAAAAAATATATAGCATACATCGTTTCTCTTCGTTGGTATACGACACTTCTTTTACTAATACAACGAGAATTGAAGTGATTGACAGTTCGAAATTTCATAGCTTATTTAATCTTAAATAGGATCCTTCGTCAATTAAAGTATAATATCAACCATGTTACACGTGGTTGAAATCAGAAAAAAAAACGCTCTCTAGTGATGTCAAAATCAATATGGCGCTCATAAGAAATAAGAATGTTGATGATTGCCAAAAGAACCGAAACAAGGCAAAATAAAAGTGCTAGAGGCAAAACAAGAAATTGGGATTTTTCCATTTTTTTTTATATTTCGAACATCATTTGTGCCTGTTTTCTGTTTTTTTTCGAAATCATAATAACCATGAAATTATTTGGCAACATTGCCAAATTTCATCCTACTTTCTATCTTCAATAATAAGCGAGATTCCATGGTGAGGATCGCCTATCAATCAAAATAATGCATTGAAAATAGTTATTTAGGAATCAAATATATCATGTGCGAGATTTATACAATATGTCTTCTGCGAATAATATCCATATAATAATTCTTTGAAGTGTTTTCGTTTTGGATTGGTAATTTCATTTTTGGTTATCTGGTATTTTCGAAAACTGAAATAAAATGACCTAAATAATTTTGAAGTTCTTTTCTTTTATTGACGTTTTGCAGATGTATATCTTGTTTTTCGAAAACAAAATTAATGAAAATTAATCAGCAATAAATAAATATTTAGTTAATATTATAATAAATTATAATTATATTTAAACGTTTGTAATATGAGAATGGAATTATATTGGCTTCCTACCTTAAAATTTAGAAGAGATGAGTCAAAAATTAAAATTTAATCATTTTAATAATCCGTATATTATTTTCTCATTTTTCATAGAGCAAACTATACAACATCTGTCAGATCATATTAATGGTCATAAATATTCAAACAATATTGCAGCATCTACAAAACACATAAACAATAATAACCATTCTTTTCATTATGAACAAACTAAAATATTACATAAAGGAAACCAATATAAAACGAGAATTGTTTTAGAAATGATTCAAATCAAAAAACATAATAATTCCGTCAATGATAGACAAAATATTACAAATCTTTCAAACATATATTATCCCATATTATAAATTATTTAGTCACTTTTCCACTTAACCCTGTAAAATTTTCAAATATATACAAATGTTTACGAAAATGATGCGTATATGAAACATACGTATTTCTTATTTTACAATAAAAAAAAATCAATGTTACACACTCTGCTTTGTATTTAACGTACACTCGGATAATATCATTCCACGATGCAATATAAATTCGAAGAAAAGATTTAATAAATAATTAAAAAAAAATAAAATGTAATTTTAATTAATTTAAATAATTTCAAAGTTTAGAAATTTTTGAATTTAAATTTCAAAAATGAGAAAATAATATATGATTTATGAAAATAATTAAATTTTGATTTTCGACTAATCTTTTCTAAATTTTAAGGTAAGAAGTCAATATAATTCCATTCTCATATCACCAAAGTTTAATTGTAATTATAATTTATTATAATATTAACTAATAATTGTTTATTGCATATTAATTTTCATTGTTTAATTGTGTTTTGAGAAAGCAAGATGTATTCATCTGCAAAACGTCAACAAAAAAAAATAAACTTCAAAATTATTTAGATTTTATTCCATTTCCAACAATACCAACATAACCAAAAATTAAATTGATAATAATAATAAATTTTATAAACCCAACAGACGTGCCCAATTACAAGGCTATCATATAGAAATAAATAACAAAAAAATGTAGTGAGTGCACGACAACAGTCAAAGTACAAAAGTGATAACTGAAAAATTACAATTGAAATGGTAAAAAACAAATACAATTTCGATTCGTTAACAGAACTTGGGAATACTGTATAATTCTGATTGAATTCCAAATCATAACTTTACGAAATAGATAAGGCACACTTGTTGTGTAGAGTTGTTCGAAAGTAATTATTACAGTTAAGTTTTTTATTTGCCAATAATGTAACTAAAAGTGGGAATATAAAAATAAATTCTTTCTAGAACATGGAATCACCGAATAAGTTGTGAATGTACTATTTATGCAAGTATAAAACTTCCTACTATTGTTTATTGAAGTGAAATGAAATCCTATGGAAGGAAATTAATAGAAAATGCAGTAAAGTCAGGATAAATCTTATACTTTTTAAGAAATGGATATTTTAAAAATTGCTTTTTTTAAATAATTCTAATAAATAAATGTACTTGAGATAAGTAGGTGACCAAACAACCTTTACTCTCGTTCTTTTTTTTCTAATGAAGCTGTTCTCTTCCTTTTCGCCGGAGTGTCTATATTTGGCAGCTCTATGAGGAGTTTAACTATCTAAAATAACTTCCGCTATTCAGGTAATAATTTAGTTCAAAGAGACGATTGTAACAGGATAAATGAATTCTATACACGTTAAATATTTAAAATGATTTTGTACAGGTCTGTTTTTATACTAACGCTAATTGCTACTAATAACACCTACCGAAAGATGTGAATTCTATAAAATTTGTAAATATACTCTAGCAAGACAAATACTATTTAACAAAAAATAAAGAAATACTCTTAACTATAATATTATTCAAATATCAGATCTACTGTAAAACGAGATGCAAATTTGGTGGAGGCGCCACGATTTATTAGGCATATATCTGTAAACATATTAAAACTTTGTGTTAAATATATTAAAACTGAAACAAGAACTTCCATGTTGAGCTAAATAAATTAAATTCGTTCCTACTCTGCACACATGTGTGTAAGCATAAAGTAATTTCTACTATAGCAAAACTTTTAATTAATAAAATTAAACCGTTTCTTTAATCACCACAAATTGTAGAATGAGCAAAGAAAAACTTGGAAAAGTGTATTACGTTAAAAGCCGCACAAAACAAGCGGATGAAACGTTAAAACAACAGGAATGTAGTACATGTAATACATTAAAGACAATGAACCGTTTTGTTCTTGCCCTAAATTAAAATGAATTTTTAATAGAATACCCAAGGCAAGGCAATGATTCATTGCGACGTTCTCGGGTCTAACGAAGAACATTTATATACATTATATACCTGAGTCTGAGAGAGACAGATGCACTCGGGAGGACAAACTGGAGGCGGTAACATGTTGAAGGCGGCTACGTGTAATAAAAAGAGCGCCGCTGAGGAGCGCCACACGAAGCCGCTCACCATCTGAAAATAAATGAATAACATTATGTCCACTGCACAAATTCAAAACCCAGGTTAGATATGTGGAAATAACACCATATCATGTTGCTTGCATTACTTAGTAAATGTAAAATGTAGTATGTATGTATATAGGATATAAATACAAATCCGTATTCGAAACTTGAAACGTGTTGCAGTTTCTATTTCAGTACACTAGAAAGTAATTACTTGGAGTCGCCTAACGACCAACGTCTCCTAGAAATGCATTAGGAATACTAGATAATGGAATTATAATTTCTACTAGTGAAGGGATATACGAGGAAACGTAATATACCCTTCTTACTGGGGTTTGTAACTGAAATTTTGTTGTAAGAATTTCTTGTTTACGGGATCAACCAAAGTTGCTACCGAGAAATCTTTTACAAATGGTGGTAATTTATATCAATATTTGGTTTCACTAGCGTAAGTAACATTCGATAAAAATTGCTTGGGCATGTGAAGCATATCAACCAAGTTGCGATTACAAAAAAATCAATAATCTACTGGTAACAATATAGCAAAATAAACCCAAAGAACCGAGTGTATGTGGAATAATAACGTATAAGAATTACTTTGTTCAAATCATGTCTAATGTAAGATGAATAAAATAAACCATGTGCCTCAAGGGAGGTATGGCACAAGTTTTGTATGTTGTAAGATATTACGTTTTTTTTTATAGCAAAAACTTATGTTTTCATGATAATTGTAGGGTTTATTATTTTAATAAAACTAAACCATGCTAAACTGTGGGTAAAGAAAAATGCAAATTAGCCATATGCCCAGGGCTTTTCAATTTATTTTGATCACTACTTATTGCTATTACATAGAAGATTTCAAATACAAGTTGTTGTAAAGATTGCAAGCTTACATTTACAAGAAATTAACGAATTAATGAATTTCTGCTTTTAACTGTACTAATTAGCAGGAAGTTTTCCAAGAAAAATTTTTCTCCTCACGCAGGATTCGAACCTGCATCCCCTCGTTTGCCGGACGAGCGCTTTACCACTTAAGCTAGTAGAGGATGCCAATTCGAGCGTTTTAACCGAACATACGTCGATATTAGATCTTGAAAGGCCGTCAGGACGGCAAATTTGTAAAGATTGCAAGCTTTTTACAGTAAGAAATTAACAAATCCTGCGTGAGGAGATTTTTTTTCTTGGAAGAATTCTTCCTAATTATTACAGTTAAAAGCGGAAATTCATTAATTTGACAAGTTGTAGTGTTTTACCCCTACCGATTAAAAATATGATAACTATGAGAATTGTATACAAAGGGTATAGAGAATATGTTTTTTTGTGGATGAATAAAGGAATAGAAAATTAAGACGGAATCTCATACAGACTAAAAATGTAAAAACTCTAATTATTAAAAACAGATCCAAAACTATTCAATATATTATGTATTTGACAAAAACTTATCCACACTAGAACTAACATTATTCTCTATGCATATTTGATATCGTCTTTCTAAGTTTTGTATAGCAATAGAAATACAATTATCATTTCGTTCGCTTAGATCATCAATATCCTCTTGAATTTTTTCTTTGATGGTGTCAATATTTGCATTTGAATCGAACTTCTCTTTTTCTTCCAAGAAGTCCTACACCAACCAATTTATTGGCTCTAAAATTGACTATTAGGTTTGGTACCAATCCAAACGGAAAATATTGTTCACCCTTTAAAACACCTAATCATCTCCTTGACTTCTTAAGAAGTTCTGCAGTAAATCATCTACTTGTAGAACAATAATTGCATCCAAATAGGTTTCTGTTGTTAATTTGAAATTATATATAAAAAATTACTATATTTCTGAACTTCCTTGCACACTTTCTTATTTGTGTTACATTATTCTTTCTACCGTTTCTTTGTTCGCACGGGAAGTAGAAGAAGTATACTTATTTGGTCATAAAGTTTTGCTAAAGAAGTTATGGTAGTTGTTTAAACACATATTAATTTGATTACTTATTATAATAAGAACTGTATTAATATGTTATTCTAAAAGTATTGGAAGTACGAGTATTATTATTATTATTATTACTACATATTATTCAACATTTACCTTTCAAGAAATCAGATTTTGACATTTATTAAGTTTAAACATAATAATTTCTTAGCAAACCTGTACTCTTTTCGTTTTCTGAACTTCAGTTAGGTATTGAACTTGTAATGTTTTATACGCCTTGTTGTCATTTTTCGATGTGTTGTTCGAAGTGGAGATGCTTTTTTTCTGTAAATAAAAGTTATCAAATGCATTTAGAAATAAAAAATGACAATTAGAGAAAAAAAATAACGATTGGAAAAAAAATTGATTTTTGCTCCAAAATCTCAAATAAAAATGTACGCGCATGAAACATAGATATAATAAGCTAAACTATATGGGTAATACGGTCTTTAAAATAAAACTGCTTAATTACCTCAATATTTCGACATATATTTTTTATGACTTCATCAGGAGGACATCTACAATATTACAAAGAATATGAACCAATAGTAATTAAAGATTTAAAAATAATACTTACAAAATTCAAATACAATATCAAATTATAACGTATTTTAAAATTTAGAATATTTTAAAAAGTCAAAAATAAAACATTTTTGTAAATAAGGTAATGTTACTAGGTAATTTGTAAAACTGTGGCAATAAATATGGTTAGTTGATTTTGTCTGTTTTTGAAATTAATTGAATTTTGATTACTGTTAATATGAACCATTTCTAGAAATAACCGCTTTTTGTAATTATTTTCAACATCAAGAATTTTAGTATTATCATAATTAAAATTGTGGTCTAAATTTTGTAATATAAATATTCTTTATATTATTGTGGAGGACATCATAAATTAAGTCATAAACATAATGACGAAATATGGGTGTTCAGCAGTTTTTTTTAAAGGCATATTACCCAACAATTTAGCTTATTATATCTATGTTTCATGCGTAACGAAGTTCCGGTCGGTACTCCTTTTCAAATAATAGATATAATATATATGTATATATTATCGTTTAGTGCTATGAGGTTGATGATGCACATGTTAGTAAATACGTAAAAGAGATACAGATATTTTCTATAAATCACTCCTTAAAACTTAATCCGAATAAGACAATGGCCGTGTTTGTGTATATCAAATGATGATTTTATTACCCTGATTACATCAGTATCACAGAATGTTGGTTGGAAATTTTACTTGCGGAATAAGATCAAGTTTCCCACAGATATTCAAAACACCAGTATGAGAAACAAAAATGTTATCGCCTCTCCAATATATATTCTACTGCTCTTTCGGAATACTCTTTTTCATATAATATAGTAGCCACTTGTGATTCGATACCTAGTTGTTTCAAAAGTTTGGCACCTTCTTCATTCGAGGTTTTAGTTTGAGTATTCTTGTTTTCAGCAATAAATGCGTGTGCAACATGTTTAGAATAATTTTGTTTCCTTTTTCATGTTATAATTTGTTATAATTTTGTAATGTTAATTGTTTCACAGAAATTCTAAATTAGACCATACTATAAGCATATTTTTACTATTACATGCATAATTTAATTAATTGTTTATAAGGATAAGGTTTGAAAACAGTGAGTAGTAGCAATGACGCTGCTTAACTGAACCCCTCCTTAGGATTTCACAGGTGTTTAATTTATTGTTCTCACACCTGCGTATTACGCAGCTGTTGGAAATAGAGAGAAATTAAGTTAATATAAATTAAATGTACACCGAATTTGGTCTAGCCTATGTATCGGGATTAATGTACAGTGGATTAGGAAAAGGTATGAAGGTATTTCAAAACATGATTGACTTTTAAACTGTTTAATTATGTACTGTAAGGTAACCTAACTAAAATTTTCATTAAAATCGAATTTAAAGATTCTTCATAAACATGTATTTGTAAAATGTTTAGTGTTAGTTTCTACACTGTTGAAAATATTACGGTGTTGGCGTTAATTTTGCGCTAGTCAAATATTTTAGTGTTGATTTTCCCAAAACTTTGCCAGACGAGTTGACTACGCGTATTTATAGAACAAAAATTACTAGAATTTTGTGTGAATTCTTTGTTCCGATATGAGGATTGACTATTTTTCTAGACATTCAGATGCGTCAACCAATCAGAATTTTTCCCTCGGATAGAAATATAGAAACCCCACCTATTCTAATACAGTATTGCATTATACGCACCACCTGTATTGCACGTGTATCTGTTTTCGTGTTTGATTCTCCGTATTAACATATCCAAACAAACCACCAAAATGTGACTGACTTGCAAAGTGTAACTCGTGTTATTAAACGTTAATTCCAGTGGGCATAAAAAAATTCAACATCTTAAAGATGTATTGGAACATCTATTTACGCATTTAGTTTAGACTTGAATCAAATAGCATAAAAACATTCACTTAATTTTATAATGGTTCTCAAAAAATCATTTTAAAATTGGTACGTTTAGTTGAAACCAAAACTTGTGAATGAGTGGTTTTACATATCTATAATTGAAAAAACGTCTTAAAGAGCGAATCTTATAGCACTAAGAAATAGGAGTTGCATATTAAAAAAAGTTGTGTTTAGAGAATGGTGTTAAAACACCCAATAGATCGCATTCATTTAGTTAAACAGCTAGTAATTTGTCTAGTCTAGATCAAATAAATGTGATAGAAGTATTTTATAATTCAACGTGTCAGTTGGACAAAATAACCCCTTAGCAATAGACAATACTTGACTATCTTTGCTCGTCAAATTTAAACTTCTATAATTCTCGACAAAATAACACGAAAAGAGTGTGGACCTCTCATGATTATTAAATTAGTCAAAAAAGTGTTAAAATTTTCAACAGTGTACTCGGTTGTACAAAGTAACACACCTATTTAAAAAAAAATCAAAGAAAGTATTGATTTCTCTTGAGCCAACAAAATTTCACGGACCAACTTTTCCTCCTTGCGTCAGGGGTCACAAAGCTTTTATTAATTCTCCAAGGGATTATCTTCTTAAACCCTTTGACTCGCCAATTGGGGAAACGGAAGGGAGATATTTAGAAAATTTTTTTTTTTTTGGTTTAATGAGAATAAATAAGCTTCGGGAAAATTAAATAGCGAATAGCCAGGAAAGCAATTAAGGAATCATTAATTAACCCCAGGCAACGACAGTAGATAGGACACTGCGGCTTGATTTGCGCTTGTATGTACACTCATCCGTCTCTTAATTTAACGTAAAATAGCAATCGTCCCTTCCTTACGGGGTCACCACTGCTAATGAACTGCTGGAAAACGGTCTTGTGATCATATTTTATAACCCTTGATTTTCTTTGCCCGAATATTAACTGAAGGAAATAAAATGCTATCGGACTGTGGTTGTGGAGAACTTAATTTAAGTCAGATATTCATAAAAAAAAAGTGGAAGAATTTTTGGTTGCGATTTCTTCAATTTAATTCTCTCAGAAACGCATAAACCCTATATTCTCTCTTACAATTAGATGGTATCGAATCTTTTGTATTTGCATAAAATACAAATTAATTTATTAGCTATAATTCGTCATTTGTGAATCGACTCAATGGTGTAGTTCTCTATCACTATATTTCAAGTCTCCCCACATTTTTTCTTTCAATAGTGGCAATAAACTCATAGCAACTAGGTGCATTGGGTGCACCAACATCTGTTTTGGGTTACAATTAAATGTGTAAATTTCTGAAAGACTATCGAATGAGTTTTGATGGCGTATGGTTTTGTTTCTAGAGGCACCAATTTAAATCAATACCAGATGTGCATACATACATTGATTTATCAAGAGCTTGCAAGATAAAGTAGATAAATTAAATTTGAATGGGTTTCAAAGCAGAATTTGTAATAAGTTTCCGTTAAGACGAACTATTTAATCAATTTCCACATTTGTTACGAAGACTACAGCTCATCAATAAACGTGACGGCTTAAATTTGGTCGATATTTCACATAATTTACACTGGATTCGTGTTAATAAAGGAACACATGTACGGAAATATACCGCTTTAACAGAAAATTCCCAAAATTATGGATACTTATTCTCAAAATTACGGTGACAAGAATTAATATTTCAGTGTTTCATGGCATGTAAGACTAAAAAAATAAATAATGAGTAATACATGGCGTTGCTAACAAATTTTTTTTCAAAGTGCACTAGACATATCAGAAAATGCAGGCATTCCAAGAAATTTCTTTAGTAATAATAGAAGTTTACTGCCATGGCTCCTGAGAAGATGGACATTGTCATACATTTTAAATCGTTAATAGTTATAAAACATAGGTATACCTTAAAATTGTAGGCAACAAATAAGTAGTATGTGATGTCATAGAGAAATTGACCATTGGTAAAATTGCACAAATTAATTAATGCAATTGTAATGGTTGGGTGTCGAAGTTTTTGCTAATTAATTATTGCCTTAATTTTGATCAAAGGTTCCTTAATATCGTTGCCTTAGTAGAGTACAATTCAGTGAACGGCATCTTAATTTATGAAAATAATAGAACAAAGTAACCACTGAATAATTAATACAATAAATAAAAAAAAATTGGGCAATAAAAATAAATACGAACACAGAAAACGATATCACAATTTATTTATGAAAAGCTAAATAATTACAAATCATCCTAACTCCGTGCTCCACCTAAAGGTACTACACGAGGCTACCTATTCTAAGTCTATATGGGTTCCATAGCAATTGAAATGTTCCTACTCTAACTAAATAATTTCTGTATAATTGTTAATAACAAAAATATAATAAAGTAGCCTCGCAATTATGTGAATACTGCTTTATGTGAAAAGCTAAAATACGTGAACAACCAAAAATGTGACTAGTTCAGAGAATAGCGAGTTTACTGTAAATCTGAATTGTAATTATATTTTGCGCTCATGGAACGACCATAGTTATCTCCCAGCATTCAGCTGAGAGATAACTATGGGGCTGGTAAGCAGTAAGGGAAAACCATGACGAAAATTTTACTCTAGGAGCAGGATCTGGGAAGAAGTCTTAGACCTTGTTATTGAAAGCAGGAAAATTATTATTATCCTTCTGAGTTTTGAAAAGACAGCCTCCACACCTCCTCAATTCCAACAGCCCTGCTGTCTTCTGACGTTATAATTTTTCTAAAGCTGATTTTCCGAGACTCTATGGCGCCATATTCGAGACTGATTGGACCTTTATTAATACTATTGCCGATGTTAATGTTGCTGTTACTAAATTTTATGAAACGCTGTTTGCTTGTGTTAATCAATATGTTCCTGTACGGCGTTCACATCGCTCTTATCCTCCTTGGTTTGATGGTGATGTTGTAGAGCATCTGAAGTTGAAGGAATTTTACTTCAATAAGTGGAAGAAGACTAAACCTTTACGTGACTATGATGAATTTTCCAGGCTCAGGTCATTGGTCAAAGCTAAAATCCGTGTTGCTTATCACACTTATGTGAACGGTGTTGAGTGCCATATATTAACTGATCCGAATTCCTTTTGGAAATATATTACTACTAAACGTGGTCCAACTCGTATACCTGGGAGTCTTTACTGTAACAATGCAACTTTGGATAAACCTTCTGAAATTGTTGAAGCTTTTGCTGAAGTGTTCGCTGCTGCTTCTCAACCTCCTGATATACCAACTCCAACACATACACCTGTTATTGAGCACTCTCAGCCGCTAGATGTAGGTCTTTTTACTTGTGATAAAGTATTATCTACAATGAAAAAACTGAAACCTAGTATGACTACAGGACATGATACATTACCATCGTTTTTTATTCACGATTGTGCTCCCGTGTTGTGTCAGCCGCTTAAACAAATATTTAACCTTGCTTTCCAAAGTAATACATTTCCGACGTGCTGGAAGATTAGTAGAATAACGCCGGTTTTTAAGAAAGGTAGTCGTAACTGCATAGAAAATTATAGGCCCATTACTATTCTCTTGGTATGCAGCAAAGTTTTTGAGATCCTGCTACACACTAAAATATTTGCTTGTGTCAAGCCTTACTTGTCAAGTTACCAACATGGATTCTTTCCTAAAAGATCAACGACTACAAACCTGATAGGGATTACACAATTTATAAGCGAATGCCTTGATGATAAGCAGCAAGTTGATGTCTTATATTCTGATTTCAGTAAGGCATTTGACACAATTAATCATTCATTACTTATCTCTAAATTATCTTCTATTGGCTTTACTCCTAAATTTATATCATTTATACAATCATACCTACACAACCGATCTTTCTATGTTCAATTTAATGGTTTTACATCTGCTCCATTTCAAGTTTTATCTGGGGTGCCTCAGGGCTCCAACTTAGGACCCCTTCTTTTTAATTTATATATTAATGACCTCTTGGACAGATTGGGGGGGACAGGAATTTAGACATCATTGAGGACTGGTGTAATACTAACAGCATATGCTTAAATATTAGCAAGTGTGCGATACTTTCCTTCACCAGAAGTATGAACCCCTTCATTTCAGATACAGTGCTCACCAGTTAGAGATACCTAGGGTTACGCAATTTAAAGATCTTGGTGTAATTTTCGATCAATACTTAACTTTCTGCCCTCACATCACTTCATTATGTTCGTCTGCTTCTGCCTCTTTAGGTTTCATTATACGGTCTTGTGGAGATTTCTCTAACATTTTAACAATCAAAGTGTTATTTTATGCATTTGTGCTGTCCAAGTTAGAGTATAGCTCTATTGTTTGGTATCCGCACTATCTTTACCAACAGCTGCTCATCGAGCGAGTTCAGAAACGATTTCTAAAATACTTATCGTTTAAACTTGATGGCATTTATCCCGTTCGTGGACAGATTTACCCCCTTGCTGCATAGACATGACCTCCGTGCTCTTTCTCAGAGAAGAGATGAAGCCAGCGCCAAATTTCTTTTAAAATTAATAAATGGCAGTGTTGATTCACCTTCGCTTCTAAGACAAATTATCTTCCTTGTCCCCAACTATAGTTCTAGATCATGCGCTACATTTCCCATATCAGAGCTCGCAGTAATATTCTTTATAAGGCCCCCTAAGCCATATTACAGAAACGCCAACTTATTATATAGTGACGCGTTCATTCAAGTATTTAATATTTAAGTGTATAGTAATTACTTTTTTTTTAATATTTCATACGCTAATTTTGTTTCTTTCAGTTTTGATGTATTCATTTGTGATTTATTTATAGTTTTTATGCAGTATTAGTTGTTTTTGTTTTGTTTTGAATTATTGGCCTTTTATTTTTGTAATTTTTTTTTTGTTGTTTCAAATGTATTATTGCATGCACACTAATGTTATTTTATTTTTGTTATTTTGTCCTATTATTGGAATCTTTTTCTGTTGGATAATAAACGCTATTATTATTATTATTATTATTATTATTATTATTATTATTATTATTATTATTATTTAGGAGCAGAGTACTAAAAAATTCCCATCATTCGACCGACTCATTAATATCTGTTTTGCATTGCGGCTAATTTAACCCCTTAGCTAATGCTCCAACCTCCGTACGCGACCGCCACTCATCAGTGAGTGGACATTCAAATGAAACATGCCCGCTATATCTACTCCATCACATTCACAATGCGAATCATTAACCCTCCCACATAAATATCGTTTAGAATTACCGTGACCCGTTATTAATTCTACCGCCTGATACCTCCATTTCCCTTAAACGTGTAACGCTACCTATAAATTTCCTAGTCCACCTCCCATTTAAAGTAATATCCCACCGACCCTGCCAATCATTACAAAGTTTATCTCTACACGCTTTTTTAACCACACTAGCCGAAATTAAGCCATACTACATTAATGATTACACTATTGTCCCTAGACATCGCCTCTCTCGCTAACTGATCCACCCTCTCATTACCAATTGTATCTACGTGAGCCCTAGTCCAAAAAAAAATTATCCCTTCTTCACACAACATATACCAAGTACCTAACAACAAATCGGTCGATTTTTTTAGATAAACGATATTACAAAAGTCTTGGTAAAAACTGTATGAAATAATTGGAAATAACTTTGACACCTACAATGATCATAATTTATATCACTTGGTACTTACCTTTTGTTTAATTCTATCAACGGCCAATTTTCCAACGATACTACTTAATGCATACCTATCTCTTTAGCTTCTTTGAATATATTCAGCAATTTTTAATCAACAGCGAAGAGTGGAGACTTAGATCGTAATAGGAAGCACTTGTCATTGAAACTTGAAACCGACAAAAAATTCTCTTTTAGATAGATGCGGAGGTTCCATTTAAAAAGGTCATTTTTGTAGATGCTGTCAAAGTATAGTTTGCTACGTTTTAGTACGCGTTCAAAACAAAGCATTGGAACATGTAATTTATTGGTGTTATGTTAATGGTTGTGAATATTTTCGCATATTCGCTAAAAATTCATAAGATAGTTAGTTTGAATAATTGAAAAATTGATGTAATTACTACATTTCGAATTTTATTAAAAAATATTTGTAAATAAAGAAGTTATTGACCTATGGTCTGTAGCATTCGGTTACGTATTTAAAGTATCTTATTTGTCTACAAAATTAACAACCTATTACAAAAGCCATGCCGCGACGAAGCTGCATGCTCCTGGCTTTCACAAAATATACCGCTTATGTCGTGAAAGCAACCCTGAGCATTAGTTTCATCCATTCTCTGGTTTCGCACTGCAACATTCACTCATAGCTACACAGACGATTGAAACTCCATTTGAATTTAGTGTGCGTAATTAGTAAGCACTGAATAAGTAATTACATGCATTAAGAAGTAAAACATTGCTATCAATTGTCCAATTTGAAATTGATCAACTATGTAATTTACGAGATATATCGCCATAATTGATAACTAAAATTTACTACGCACATAATAAGCACGTTTGGGACATTTAGTGGAAATGTCGGGGAATTTAAATTTTAAATTAACGGAAATGGATGCGTAATTAGAATTTGTTGTTACGCGCTCGCAATTTATAAGGCCACTTAAAATAAATACAAATCTACATTTATCCAATGTATGGCAGCCTATGTACGCTGTAGGTCCAGCGATTCAGTTATATTTGTATAATCCACCCTCTGTGATATATATGCATTTATTAGTGACGATAACGGTCCTTCCGTTTTTGTGATTGTATGTAACGCAGTAGCGAACGTGTTCGCTGGCATGTAAATAAACTATAAATGTGAATTACGCTATGCGAGAGTAACACTAACAATAAGTCGAAAAACGGCATCGGACTAAAGAGAATTTATAGGACTGGGTTACAATCGAAATTGTTCACGTTCCGTCAGTAGTGACTAGAATAGTTAGTCTATTTTTAATTTAAATTACGACCGCTCCAGATGTACGGCCACATTCTAGGCTTTCTGGTGGAAAAAGCACAGTTGTCATTACTTTCGTGTATATTTAACGGGAACAATAGCTCTTTCGTATAGCGAATGGAAACTACTGTACTTACGAAGATTAAAAGAACAAGATAATAATTACTTACTGGAACAACGCCTGTCGAATGTAAACTAAATGAAATTAAAAATGGTTTATTTATTGATAGCGACATTGCCATGGGAACATAATTTGAATCTTGTTTTCAGAGATACGTAATGACTGGCTGGGAGAAAACATTAATTGCTTTTATGATTTGTTTCATCTTATGTTTTTTCCGATCATTTTCACATTGTGCTGTTTTGAGCCGAAAAAAATACCACTAAGACGGGACTCATGGTCTATTGAGTCATCATGTCGGCAATAGCAATGAAAAGAGAATATCGCTACTGAAACGAATTGGAGATTCTACCTACCGTCATTAGCTTTCCTCCGAGTACATAAATCTACTTATATGGTTACCGCATTTCAAAGTTGTATGCATGATCAGCCACCTCATCGAAAAAGGTGTACTCCCTCAGCGCCATACAGCATAATCTCATCCAGTAAACGATCGGAGCATGAAGCCGGCAATGGAGTCACTCAGCTAGCTTGGGCAATTCGTGAATTGTCATGCCCGTTAGATGGTTAGTATAAAACTAGAACCGAGGACTGCCTATATAACCGATTCCAAAAACGATTTTTGCCATGACGTAATATAATAAAACATAAGAGGAGAAATGCATAAGAAACTGAACTGAAGAATGCCATCTGATAAAGCCTGAGATGCCATGAGTTCCTTAAACTCGAGTTCGTTTCCAGTACTATTCCTCTTTCATTGCCATTACTGGTATGGTACTTCCTAAAATAAACCATTATGCCCGGCTTAATGGCAATAAATAATAATCTATAAGAAGCTGCCGAAACAACAAAACACTTATTGAATACTTAGGTCAGGATTGAGGTAACCATAAAACCCAGTTCAGCCATTTCCTATCCATTGTGATGCCCTTTACTCTAGAAGGCGTCTCTAATTTTGTTTTTTTAATTAGATCTATCACGTTTGAGAGTTGCTTCCTTTCTGCAGATATCTTGTGTGGGATTTTGAAAGCCCAATACGTTGCCTCTGCTAAGCCAATCGCATTGACACAGAACATCAACTAGGGCTTCCTCCTCTTGGTAGAATGTGCGAATAGCTTATCTAATATCATTTTTACAGTTTTCCTGTCTTTACTCATAAAGTGTTTCACAAATTCAGTTCTCTGTTCCTATGAGTACTGTTTTGTCTGCTTTTAGCGTGGTGACCATTGCTATTACTGTAATCGTAGTCTGCTCAGTACACGATCCTTTTTGTTTTGTATTACAACCTGGCAATTCCTACCAAGTTGGATTTCTAAACCATGACATCCTTAGCATTCTCGTGAGGAAAGCCTCATTGAGTTCAGTTAGGCACTGAAGCGTTAGCGAATAAAACATACTATTTTCATTAACAAATTAATTAAATTTGAAGTACTTCAAAGGATAACATTTTCATGAGAAATAATATCTATTAAGAAATATCTTACTTAGAATATGACGTGTGTGAGTTTGGTTAGAACAACCAGTTATTACAATAACAAAGTAAATGAAAGGAAATGGTCCATGGTTAAAGAATTTGTGAGAAATAATTTAATAATTTACTCACACAGAGTCAAAAACCATGGATTATATAGTTATTACAATGCCAAAAAAGATGACGTATAATGTTTTAACCAAAATTTAGTAGCAGCACTTGTTGTTTAGGTGTATATGAGTCTGCTGGTTACATATCTAACCAAAATTGAATTAAAGATGGTTTCAATAAAACACACTGTAAAAAAAAGAAAAATATCAACATCACAAGAAAAGTTGCAATTTTATGCCATAGGAAGCTGGCCATTAACAATCATATAATTTAATTATTGTAGGTTGCTAGAATTCATTTCAAAATTAATATAAAATTTGTTTTGAAATTGTAATATTGTAAAAAGTACTCGTTTATGATTAACTAATTTTAATGAATCAACATAATCGAGATTTAAAATATGTTGAAGCAATATTGCGTTTTGAGTGGAAAATTCAATAAAAATAATTAAGACTTGAATTTTAAACTGTTCTTATCTCGATTATTATTTCAGATGCAATTCTTGCTTTTACAGAACAAGTGGGTTCTGTTTAGGAACCTTATTATAGTCTACACCACTCTCAAGATAAGCGCAATGCGCTGTGTGGGTACTATTATAGATATCATATAGTTTGAGAAAAAGGAATCCTAATGATAGCAGCCTATGTGGACAAAATAGAAGTCATTGGTTCCGCCCATCATCTACTCTCTTTTTTTCCTTAATCCTATACATGCAATAGTATTATTTCGTTTTTCAAAATTATACCAAGTTCTAGTTGGGCTAAGCTTTTTTTCTTAGCTCAAGAAGAAATTTGTTCGAAATAAATTTACTTCAACCAAGGGTTATTATTGTATTGAGCTTCCTACGTATCTTAGTAACCAGAAAAAAAATATTTCCATGAAATTAATAGGCTTAATCAAACATTTTTGCCATTATAAAATATTTTTCGCTCTGTAAATGTAATCATACAACCTCCAAACTGTTAATTTGGCAAGCAACTACATTTAATACACGTAAAATGTTTTGCATTGTTAATGTCATCTCTGAAATATTAAAAAGAATTAGTTACTAACATTATAATATGAGAATCAATTATAATGTGAAACAGCCTAAAGAAGCTATCACAGTTTCTGCTTATATTTTACGCTAATAATTGAATTCTACTCTGCACTTAAGCAAGCCAATAATAATAATAAATACGGGAGTTATACATACAAACACAAATACGTCTATCTGAAACAAAAAATTTGCTACAATATATTTTACTTTTGGAATAAAATATAGAACTTGTAAAAATTCTTTTGCATTTCCTTCTTTTTATTTAAAATAAACTGTGATTACAAAGTGCAGGTGAGTGGTACGAGTCCATGATATTAGCAATTCAAATGTTTTGGGTGAATGTAAAAATTAATTAAATACTTTAATGCTTATGACAAACACTCTCTTTTACAAGGTGCTTTTGTCTTTTATAGTAAACAAAAGAACGTCCCTGGGTCAAAGAAGCGGCGTTGCTAATCAAAAATTTTTAACTGCGATAATATAAAATGTTAATTTAGAGTGGCTGGCGGTGAAAAATTTCACTTGACTAAAGGATTTTACGCCAAGATGTGTCCCTCTCGTTGCCAAAAAGAATCTGGGCGATTGCATGATTAAAATGGTTGCCCTGATATTGAGACGGACGTGCAGAATGACCGTGCTTTCATAATCTTTTAATGAAGGTTCGTTTTATTACCTGAAATATTTAACACGAATTGCGTACTGGTGAACTTGAAGGAGTTGTGGACAAAGTTGTAAATACAATAGGTTTGTTTGGTAGGGCTACACATTCTGCATTGCTTCGTAAGTAAAACAGTATAGAAGATTCCTTATTTATGCATATGAGAAAGATAAAATATGCACCAGTGTAATAATTTGGAATATTAATAGCAAAAACGCTGTTCTGCATCCAATCTTTAATTTTTTATTATATTTCACCGATTTCAACAGCTTCTTGGCTACAGAAGCATGAGTGTGTCACGATTCATTACTAGATGGTAAAGGCAAAATATAGTTAATCTGGCCGCCCTTTCTACAATAATGCGCAAGAGCATTAAATCCAGTTTCTAATGCCAATGACTGAGAGTAAAGCATTGCTGTCGTTTGCTGTAATTAGCATACTTGTAATCCTTTTTATGAATGTAAATTTTGCCGTAGTTATAGCTTGTTGCGCCTTTTGCCACCGATCTATAGCTCCATAGATTATGGTTAAGCGTATTACCATCACAGAAAGTCAGTGTACTAGCTTTCGTAATAGCTTCCAAGATTTTCCACATATCCTTTGACAGGTCCGTAAGTCCATAATTTTTTTTTCTTTTTTACTGTTTCACTTCCATTTGATAACAGCGTTTAGAATTGCTATAGTAAAAGTATGATCCATCAAATCAGTCTTCAGGTACCCCTAATACGCATTTGATTGATTTGATATATTTTACTGACAATGGAATGTGATGCCTTCTAGCATCAGACAGAATGTTCAAGAAATATTGCTATTTCTCTTACGATATCAGCATTTCTGTGTACTTATTAGGATAATAAATGCTTGTATTAAAGTGCTAAAAGCTTAACGATATTTATATTACTAAGCCAGCAACAGTAGTCCAGCAATTGACTTTCTATTGGGACGTTGTGTTCTATGAAAAGGCTTAGAGAGTGTATAACCATTATCCGTTGGGGCACATACGTGCGTGTGTATAAGGAGGTAGGTTTAGTGGGAAGTTCACCCAAAATTTTATTAAAGTTTCCTTTACCTAAAGCATACTTTATGTTATTATTAAATACAGATACTTTAAGAAATCCTATTGTTATGTATAACACGACCGTATTGTACCGTCCGCAACAATAGTATTTTCTAAGATCTCCTTGTAAGATTACGAGATTAGGAACGAATATATTCAGCAGATATACGTATATATACGAGGTGGAATTTAAATAACGCAATAGGGGCCGGTCGCTCGCCAAAATCGGAAGTAATTCTCTTGGGACGCACAAGTTCATCCCTGGGATACTGAATGTCCCATTCTGGCGCCCGAGCCGAACAAATAAAGTGTTCACTCGTAATCCAAATGCCGGCCATTTATTCTAATTATAGCGGTCGCATTTCCAACGGAAACTTCCTAATAAGTATTTTAATTAGGCTTTCCTTCTCGATTATAAAGCTCGCCATACATTAATCACGACCTTTCCAACGTGTAACTAATAAAAAGTTTCCGCCTTACAAAACCGCAATGGAGAACATAAAAACGTGAAAATAGTACTTGCCAAACGAAGGTAATGCATTCCTTTGCTTGACTAATCAATACATAATTATTTACTCAGCGTTTTTATCTTTACATGTAAATAGGAGACAGAACATATGTATAGCTTGGATTGATAATTAAGCTTGTGCATTAGTGAGCGAATATAGAATTTGAAGTTAAGATCAAAGTAGAAAACAATAGTGATCATAACCATGTCATATTACTGTAGTGCGACTTTAAAGTCGTCACCTCTTGAAAGCTACACTCAAAGTTTTTGGTACGCTATTAAACATGTATTAATTACTTCAAAGTTAGGGAACTATTTAGTTATATTTGTAATGATTTTCGCATCCTTGTTACTCACACACGGTATTGGTAATTTCCAATTTCCGTATAAATTCAGGCTAACCTCATTACCTACAGGCACTTACGTTGGAAGACTTACTATTAAGTAAAGGGATATTACAGGTAAGCCACTGAAAAGTTTTCCCGATAATATCGAAAATCCATGCAAAAGGTGCACTTTGTGAAGGTATGTAACTGTGCAAAATTTTAGCGTTCTACAATTGGTGGGAGGTTTATAGAAGCAATTAACCTCAATTACAGAAATAATTTGTTTGACTAGAAGTACCATTTAGAAAATGAAGGTCAACATTTTCTAAATGGTTTATTATTGTGATAATTTTAACTAGTTAAAAGAAATAAAACATTTTTATAAAACACTAACACCGTACTCTCGTCCAACATGCTTCTATAACCCAGCTTTGTTTTGTAAGAATTTGATTCAATTTGCTGCGGCTTCACACTTGCTACTAGCTTGAAAAAATAGTAAAACTGAATATAAGGTACTGATACTCCGATATCCTGGGTGTTTCATAAAAAGAGGTGCCACGTATAATTCATTATTTTAAATAGAACCCCTTGTTAATGTTTACATTTACATTATGAAAGATCTCTGATTATTCCTCTCCAGATTATGAAAGCAGCTTGTTTCGTGAGTTTCGAGTTACAACTGTTTCTCATCATAGATTGAAAAATCACGTATCCCAAAGAGTGTGAGCACAAACGCCTTCAAATAATAATAATTTGTTTTGTGTGGATTGGCTAAGATTAGGTCAAAATGTCAGGAAATTGTTTTTATCACTAGATGGCTGGTGATGGTCGCCAGGAAAGTATTGACCGTTTTCAAAATAACTTTTCCAGATTTCCTTTAGTGAAAGATATATATTATAATTAGAAATGACGCAGAGTTATACATTGCATCAATGTATTGGCACTCTACACTAATACAGCTCTCGCGTGGCAAGTTGTGAGTGACTGCTACAATTGGACTTGTCACATGTTGTCATGTTTTTCCACTCATGAAAGAATAAGTATTAGTAGACGTTCACCAATGTTTATGTAGCTCATGCGCTGCACCTAAATAGATATGAGATAATTCATGGACTTGCGCCAAAGTACTTTGGGCTACTATCTTCCTACTTTGAATACATATGCCATAATTTATGCAAATAGGAAAAAATAGAAAATGTGTTCTAATTTTCCAAAAGATGTATCATTTCAACTTGGCGTTTGGTGTTGATAACAGATAATTGATCTGCTTAATTGTTCAAATGGTATACTGATGGCTCCAAAACGGCAGAGGGAATTGGAATAGGATATATGGGCCTAGAACCACATATTTCGAAAGCTTGGGAAAATATCCAAGTTTATTTCAGGCGGAAATACACACTATTGAAAGATGTGTTCAATTCAATATTGATAGAAATTATCGAAAGCAGGAGATTATCATCATGTCTGATAGTCAAGCAGGCGCTGAGCTCATATGAAATCAGTTCCAAGATGGTCTGGGAATGCCTAGGGAAATTAAATGAGCTGGACAAAAGGAATAAAGTAACCCTCCTGTGGGTTCCGAGTCACACAGGAGTGGAAGGAAACGAAATAACGGATAATCTCCTAAAAAGGAGCTGGAATACCTTTTGTAGGGCCTGAACCCTTTTGCGGGTTAAGTAGCAGTACAATACTGAAGAAACTGAAAATAGAAATGGAGCGGAGAAAATCCAGTTACTGAGAAAATCTCCAGGGAATGAGGCAAAGTAAAATTCTTCTGGGAACTTATAACCAGAAGAGGTTTACAGAATGCTGAGTAAGAACAATGTTCGCATATTAATAGGAATACTTTGAGGCCCTTGTACACTGAAAGGACACCTGAGTAAGCTTGGATTGGAAAAGGAATCTGAATGTAGATTTTATGGGAAACAGGATGAAACACCCATCCATCTCCTCTCAAACTGCGTAGCACTGTGCAACTCGAGGGCGTTGCACCTAGGAGCATGTGAAATCGAAGAGGGAGACTTACCTAGACTGGCGCCCTCTGATATCCTACACTTTCTGAAGGGGATAGGATTGGAAGGCCAGCTGTAAAGCAGCAAGAATAGGGAACACAATAGATCTTTTAGGTCGCAGTGTAACATCACCCTTCCATTTATATAGATACATACATGCTTATTTGTTTGTTAGTTTCCTGAAATTTCATATGTAGATCTTGCTTCGTGCATTACTTGCTGATAAAATTAACGGGTATTTGCATGGGATTTGATAAAATATTATTACTTTGTACGTTGTATAGTTCATAACGCAATTTCTTAAGCAGATCATCGACAATCCGGGATCACATTAGGGGCAATCTAAAAGTTTGTGAATTACCGCCCAACTGCGTAGATATTTTATGATTTTTCATCATGAAACATATCTGGCTGACGGTACAAAACTCGATTCTCTCATAACTCCGGCGATTGATTCACAGGAAGTGTAATTAAATGACTCCTCTGCTATCTCTTTGCTATTGAAAGATTCTTCAAGGATCTTTAACAGATTGTATATGACCATTTCTGGGGAAATACCTTTTTGGTAAGCATATTGATCCCGATAGAGTAGCTTTAACATGACCAAAATTTTTGAGGTTCGTTTACATGCCCTCAATTAATGTTCCCATAACAATTTTTGACTTGGTGTTATACTTAATAATAAAAGAACTGCGTAATCATTTAAAAATACTACTGAAATACGTTTCAGAATGCAACAAAGTGTGTAAAAATTTCTAAACCCAGCCACGTAGTGTGACCTATCAAGTCAATGCACCCGGCCACGGATCAAGCGGCCGAAATAACCTCGCCAAAATTGAATTAACGCTATCGTAACGGCCGTATTATTTGAAATAATAAAGTTTATTGTGCGATATACCGAACAGAATACGAATTCTGCTCGACGAATTTCATATCTTAAAGCGTCAGTGAACTCTCGGCTCTAAGAAAACACGTTTGCGGATACGCTGCAATAATTTCGCGCCAGAGACCTAGTTCTACCATGTTTCGTATCAAGTAGGGCGAACGCGCGAATAACCGTAGCGGCGGAACTGTGGCAGTAGAAAATAGTGACTCGCCCGCTGTCCCTTTGTATTTGCGCGCCAAGGGTAAATGTGCCTCGCCATCATCATCCAGGCTTGGGCGACTTTGTGTTTCGTATTCTTCGCAGTGGAAAATTGTGTTTTATGTCAGCACGTCCTAAACGTTCTTGTTATTACAGTGCCCGTCTTCCTCTGTGTGTTTTTGGTGAGTATGTATTTAGAAATGGAACCATTACATTTGCAATATGCATGGACTTTATACGCATTCGTAGTGACATACTATTTTCAAACAGTGGTAGTTTTATTCGTTCGCGCAAAACTGCGCAATTTTTATAGTATTTTATGTTATGTCGCGTATTATGCTACTTAAACTTTTTGTGTCTTTCTATATGATTTTTTATGGGACAGATCTACAGTCTTCATAGCACAAAGTAGTTAATCTTCTTTGTAATAAAATATTGAAAAAAGTGTTAAAGAAGAGAAGCCCGGTAGTAGTTACTTAAGAAATAAGGAAACCGTAATATTAGCACCTTCGCATGTTCCAGTTAGTTTGATTTAGTGTGATATAAGTAAACAACCCACCTACTAAGGCTTAATATGGAATTTGGGGCAGATCGCTAAACATTTTACATGAAGAAAAAAATCCAGATAACCATACACAAAGTACATTCACATCACACACAAACGCAATTTACATCTCATTATCGCATGATCATATTCCTTCAAACCAAGAGAAATCAATACTTTCTATCTTGCCAAGTTGAGTCATAGCAGTTTGCCGCTGCACCTTTGTTCACCATACCAGAAATGCGCAAGTGATCATGGGTCTGACGACCGTGGTGTATGTTCAGTACATCATATAAGCTCTTAACCCCTCATTTTTCCATGAGTTCTTCTACCAAACATCAGTGTTGCTTTCGTCCTGGATTTAATCCTCTGAAGTTGTTGATTCCATGTAAGCTTGGAGTCTAGGATAATAATATACAAAAATAATAATATACAAAATATTTCACATCCTCTGACAGCTTTATTTCTTCACTTTGGAGTTTTAGGAGTTCAAGACCATCTAAGTTCCTCTTCTCGTGAATGTCATTGTGATTGTTTTTTGGATTTTTTATCCTAGGTCAGAATGAGGAGATCATTTGCGTACCCAAAAGTTTTATGTCATACATGTTCCAGCTCTACCTACAGCTCGTCCACGATCAGGTTCCACAGCTTTCCTTCTTCATTGATGCTTTGGAGGTTGATGCTGCGGAAGTGAATGCTCCTTCTACGTCGAGGAATGTGCACAAAAGCACTTCCTTGGTTTCGCTGGCTGTCTCTGCAGGTTTTCCTGGTTGGTACGCATATTGGTCTTGCTGTAATCACCGGCATGGTAGTATATCATAGCTTATGAGTTTGCTTAATAGTTTTTCAAAAATCTTAGCATAAATGATACCAGACTTATAGGTCTCAGATACTTTGCCCATCCAGTCCTATTTTGCTAGTTGTAAGATTAAAAGTAACTCTGATCAACCATCACACTATTGGTATGTATCCTAGCATGAGACTTCTCCTTAATAACATAGTAAACTTGTACAGCAAAAGTTGCGGGCCCTTTTGTGGCATAATTGGAAAAACGCACTCCGAAACAGGCGATTTATATAGTTTGAATGAGTTAATTGCCCATTTTACTTTTTCACGTTCACCTCTTTCTTTGCTACCTACCAGTGCTCTCTGGATGCCTGCCTCCCAGGTTCCAGGCCTGCTTTATTATTATAGTATTGCAGTTATGAATGGGTAATTCTAGAGCCCGGGAAATGCATAATATTCTAGTGAGTCTGGCATATTGCGAAACATTCCCAATAACCGCGTAGTGCCCCCTTCATTATTGTCTCTTTGAATTCCTCAAAGCATTATTATAATCAGTAAGGGCCTTGTTATAATCATCCCAGGGCGACGTTTTTTTAGCTCCATTTTCGACTTCCTCACTCCCCTTCTCATGCTTTCAAGGTTTCTGTTCCTCCAGGGTGCAGCGCCTAGGATTTTCCCTGCTACGAAATCCTGGTCTATTGTGTTGCTTGTCTTTCCCTGAATCTCTTTCAGTTCTGGAGCCTGGTTCGTCTGTGCAAGCTTCCCAATCAATTCTTTGGGGATTATGATGAGTTGCCATTACACTTATTTATGAAAAGCACACAATTACAATTAATTTTAATCCCATGCTCTACCTAAAGGCACGAGGCTAACTATTTTAATACTCTATGGGTTCCATAACAATTAAAATGTTCTAGTTTAACTAAATAATTTTCCTATGATTATTAATATTAATAACAAAAATACAATAAATCGATCGGCTGTCAGTTCTTATTATGTTTGCGTTAATGGAACGAGTCTTAGCCATCTCTCAGCATCCGCCAAGGAGTAAACCAAAAGAGAACCTTACTCTGAGCGGAGGATCCGGGAAGTGGCTTCAGAGTTTGTTACTGATAGCCAGCTAATTATTATTATATTATTGTTATCCTTCTTAGGATTTAAGAATTTAGTAATTTCCATTATAGGTTCATGGCCCCTATATTCAATTTGATTTACCTATGGTCTGAGCAACTTTCCTAATTAGACACATGCCAATTATTGACGTTCTTCCTTGACGTAAGTGGTTGCTACGTTGTATCTATTATCTCTTTCATTATTGAGTTCAGGGCTGCTCTAAGTTCTAAGTACCAACACAAAGCCATGCACGATGAAGTTGAAAAATCTTATACTCTCAATTATTAAAAAATATGTGACATGGGAACCCCCACACAAACACAGTACATACCGATGGGCTTATTTCCTTTTTCAATGGTTAGCGAAAGTAATATGTTTAATATGGAAACAATGACTCCAATGCAAATTATATTTATATTGTCCGAATCAAAAATTAATTTACTAAAACGGTTCACCTGAATTTTCCAGCAGTTTTGTATCAAATATATCTTCTTTATTAAGAGGTAAAATGAAATCCTCATACTCCCTACAGAAGTATATATCTTTTTAATAAACGTCCAGATGTGAGTTTCATCCTAAATTGCTCACGTATTAAATGTAATAACTTTATGGATCGATTTTATCATGCGCTTTTGATATAGATATCTCTTCTAAACAGATGTGTACGAGTGCAAAAATTATTTAAAATAAGAAATAAGCGTGGCTTTGAATTTTCTGTTTTTTCACCTTTGTTGGCTAACTTTTTTGGTGGCTGCTTTCTTATTTGCGTTTTATAAGTCACTACGATATGCCCCGAAATGCGAAATATGTCACATAATATTTCATAAACTTGGTTTAGGTATGTATATTGTGACTATTCTACACTAAACTTACACGACGAGTTTTAAACTTGGAAAAATACTTTCTCACAAAATGAGTTACTTTTAATTGCATACGTGATCATCACAAAGTAGCATCAATGTATGGATACCGTATTCTTCAAAATTTTGAAAGAGATTCTGATTTTGTCATTGAAGTCATTGAAGCAGTCTTGGCTTACTGAATATTATGTAATATAACAAAAATACTCCAAACTGTGGTACTGGTAATGCTGTAAACTTCTCCTAAACTCCTCACCACCAACTGGAACATACGTTTCGATAGCAAAGCTATCATCATCAGCAGAAACACTGAACTAATTATGTAATATATTAAATATAAAGATGAATTTGTAAATATTCATTTTAAAAATAAAATAAAATATGAAAACCTGTTGAAAATCCTTTTTATCTCTTTGTTGATGTGAGTATTAATTTAGTTTATAAATAAATTCAAAACATTCTCGGCCAGAATGATCTTTGGGTGTATGTTAAAACGATAAAATATCATTCTTTAGTTATGTAGTTAGTTATAAAATGGCAAAATTAGTAATATTTAAGTAATCAAAAATTGAAGCGATGCTGACTGAGAATGATCTAACAGAAAGTAGTTCAAGAGTAAAGCTATAATCGAACCAATAAAGATATAAAAGAGATTTTCAACATATTTTCAACCTTAATATAAGTGAAAATTCCAATTAAATGAGCTTTACCAGGGAACTCCCATTTCGCAATTTCATTGTGAACATTCCAGGCTACATGAAAAAAAACCTTCGAAAAATTACTTATAGTTAGGGTTATTACTTCTAACAGTAAAATACCTGTACGGTTTGAGGGCCACAAAATTACCTTAGATTCGTACCAATCTTTTCTTAGTGTGCAATAGTACATATCCTTGTCTTAAGTATTGCTATTCCAAGTCTAGTATTAATACGTATAGCTATAAATCCATGTAAATTTAATGTAATAATGACCATTCTGTGTTCCATTGATATTTAAAGTAGCTGTTTATTGCCATTGTATTGGTATGTATGTAGCTACAAGTAAAACCTGAAAATTGTGTTTGCCAAGCGGTCAAAACAACCCAACAAATAGGACACGACCAGTGAATACTTGAACCCCGCTACCACGTGTATGCAGAGAATTTACACGCTGTTATTTATGTATTAGTTTCACGGCTACGTAAACAAATTTTAAAGGACAATAGGAGCATTGTCGTAGAATCCTGAGCGCGGTCGGGTTGGAACTTGGAAACGGGCGACGAACACGCGGACACTACTGGTGCCACGTCACGCCATTATAATAGATCTGGGAGGTTTACACGTACCGAGGGGCGAAGTCCGACAGCATGAGCGATCGCTTCAGTTGGAGGTCCATCACTCGATTTCGGGTCAGCGCATCCGGTCTCCGAGGATTCAGCCAATTGCACATCCCTCGCACATACTCGGACACAACGAAAACGGTTCATCGGTCTACTTACACGGGCGATATTTATGGTACACACGGCTCAATGGGAAATGGAGTTCCAGCTAATGACGTCCACCGTCTGGATATCTCACTAGATTTTCCGTATTATTTCTGTTTTTTATTTCTCTCTCGGGGATTTCCGTGCATAAGTGGTTCAAATACGCATCGGAAGCAGTTTTTCCTTCAATTACCAAAATTTCTAGTCCCATTGTGCCAATTGCATAATAAAACGCTTCAGTAGAGAGAATCTCCAACAGAACAGATGCTGTGTGCAAAATATATCACAATACTTTCACTTATAATATCTTCAAGAAAAGCAAATGAAGTGCAAACTAGAACTAGAAACCTCTGATAGACTAAATCTAAACTGAAAGGCCATGGCAACACAACTAGTTAAGTCGGCTCTTTTTCCCTAGATTTAACTATTTCTTCTTCTAAAGTAGCTTTTGTATATATATTTCGTGTAATTTTTGTGTTTTCCTGTTCCTCAAATCCAGGTACCCAAGAAATACATCAACGAAATTTATGAAGATGTTTTTAGAGAGCAGTTGAAAAAACAAAATTCTTGGATCTTTATTGATAAAACCTCCGACTGGAAGAGCTGTCAGGTCGCTAATTTGCTTATTGGGACCTTAAACGGTTCACATCAATCTAAAGGACCTTTAATTAATATAGATAATTTAGAAATAACAAATCATGTTGCCATTGCCGAGTTTGTTAATTAGTCCTCAACTAATTTCTTTTTACCCGACGAATTACCTTTCGAAAAAGTTGTATTAATGGCACCGCTTCATATATAAGTATGTGAAAAGCAGCTGAAAGTCGAAAACTTTTTGGAATATCAGAGATATGCGGCCGTTCTGCAAGATGTAAGTGGTGGGCTGTATGGGTGTAGAATGACTCCACAATCACGTTAGAGTGTTTATTTTTCGCTGGGATTCAATGTCTTCCATACTTTTTTCTTAAAAATAGATGCGATTTTCAGGTTATACCACCACAGAAAACACGTCTAAATCTTGGAAAAAAAAGACATTTTTATTAACCACTAACTGTTATAATTGAGTATGAATTGTTTAACTATTTTTTTTCTTGAAATACAATTTATGTATTATTTTGTCAAAAAGTATCGTTTGTATTTGTAATGTAATTGTGATCTTGTGACCTTGTGATGACAACGTACAACATAAAATAAACCTTAGTCAAAGCGCAAAATATAAATTGAAATGGATATATAAGAAAATAATTAATTGAAAATTAGTACTACTCTGTTTCGCGGTTATTGATTGATAAATGCGTTATTTTTCAAGATTTCAACGTTTTTTCTGTGGTAACGTAACCTGAAAATTGCATCACGTGGTTTGCGTCGAAAAATAAACACTCTAAAGTGATTCTGGAGTCATTCTACACCCATACAGCCCAACATTACAATCTTCAGATCGGCCGGGCTATATTTAATGTTACCCAAAACTTTTCCGAAGTTAATCTATTGTGCTTGTTTAGCCCATGGTTTAAATATGGTTGCTGAAAAAGTTGGATTAGAGTTTCTAGATATATCAGTGTCTGCGTAAACTTTTTTTACTTTTCTTCATTAATTTGCATATTTTTTTCTTTGTTTCAAGACAAAAACCATACCATTTATTTGCTATGCCTGTAGTTAATTCACGAAATATCTATTCCACAGAACTCAATGTCCGACTACACGATAGTTGGTTAATACGATTCTCAAAGAGGAAGCCAAAGGTAGAATTCACAGATGTAGAAGGGATGCAGTAGGTAAAAGGGAAGCAGCTTTAAGGTATCCAAAATACTATTACGTAACGATTTGCAACCGTTTCTATTGAATTACATAGAGACCAAGGACAGATGTAAATTTTATATTGCCCGCAATTTAAATATAATACTTCTGCTTATTAATCACCAATAATGTAAATTAGTTAATTAATATGGGTTAAAATCCGTTTGGTATTTGCAAGCTCTTTTCGTCCCTCGACCGAAATTTCCAGGAATTCTAGATGAAATATCTTTCTACTTCCTGTAAAATTGTAAAAGAATTTAGTAAATAATTTTCATTAGACATAATTCACTGTATTCAAAAATAGAAAAGATCTTTTTGGGGAAATTGAAACAAACAAACAAAAGTGAAGCGCTTCTGCTGTGGTTAATTATATTCCACATTAAATATTATAAATAAATTAATGAATAATTATAACCAAAAATATATTGTATGAATAGCTTTGGGAATTGAAAGAACGTAGAGGCTGCTTCTCTCAAGGCCAAAAAGATAATAACAATACAAATTATTGGCTACCAGAATAAGGTTTTCAGTGGTTTTCCTTACTCCTCGGCAGATGCTGGGAGATAATTTAAATCCCTCTAAAGGCGTAAACATATAAAAACTGATACTCCCAACTGTAATATCCAAAGTAATTACAATCGCAAAACGAATTGTGAAAATACATAGAACATAAAATCATTATATAGTCCAGCACCGATAAGCATAGGTATCTCAGATTATATTATTGACTATCAGAAGCCAGGTGATATAACCTGAATAAAAATTGCCAGGTCATAGTACCAGACTAAAAAGCGTGAGAGACCATCGGTTAGAACGACTCTTACTGATATACTGACAGCTCAAATGGCCAAAGTATGCGAACGTGGAATGTGGTGTTTCTAGAATTACATGTTGTCTGGAAATGATAATGCAAGTGAGTACATGCATTGCGGATTGCAAGACCTGGCGCGACATAATATCATTTATGGGTGTTCCAGGTGAGATGAAATTAGAAAGGGAAGCCCAAGTCAAGCTATGTACTGAAGTAAGCGAGGATGATGCAACGCGGATTATATTGCTGTCCAGAAGAGAACTGGAGAATCTGGTGCTGGAAATGATGAGATTATTATGATTGGATAGGAAGCAGAAAAATGAGCTAATGCAGAACAGAGTGTTGGGAAGGAAAGATGCGGTAGCTGGATTGTACCTAAAGGAATATGTAGTGTGCGGTTTGCGGATCTGACAGGGGAGGTTATCCAAAGTGTGATAGCATAAGTTATCAGAGCAAAAGGTAGGTAAGGACCATACTATTATTCCTAATAGACCATAAAAACAATTTAAGCCCAGTAATTGGATAGGTACTTTAGATAGATAGCCATCTTGTTCATAAAAGGCCTGACAAAGGATGCTATTTGCATCACACTGAATGAATGAAACACGCTAATTCACATTTTTTTGCCAATACTATAAATTGGAAATGACAGGCTTTCTGCTACTGGGTTCAGAGAACCTCAGGGCTATTTAAGGCAGCTGCCTTCAAAAATAATAGGTCTAATCGAAAAAGGACAAGACTAGAAAATGTCTCCTAAGGGATATATAGAAGGGTATTCCCAATCCCAATATAATGTAATCTAGTAAAATATATATGTAGAGTTCTTAAAGTAATCAAAAAACTTTTGTAACCTTTAGTAACCGGAAATGATTTTATTTTTCAATTCTTAATGTGACCACCTCCACACTTTTTGATATCTAGATTTAGGATAATATTTCAAGTACAACTCTACCAAACTTGATAAAAGATTTCCTTGTTTTGATTTATTTTTCTTTTTTTTTTCAAACAGGAATAAGGTATCTCACTAGATGATCTTTGGAATACATTAAATTATCTTCACCCCTACTTGAAGGAACTGGTATACGAGCACTTAACAGACGGCTAATATATTAGGCCATTCTACGAATACATATTAACTCAGTTCGGTAAGGCGACAACATTAATAAATCAATTTAAGAAGAGAAACTTGTGCAGCACTCTGCGAAGAACTAAGCAAATTCTGGTTAAAATACCAGTTTCATTATTACTACACTGCGTACGCTGATTCCAAATCTTAATTTATTTTTTCTTTTCAACGGTGATAAATTAATTAAGCAAGCAGAGACGACGTCAAGCCGATTACCCTTGTTAATCTCATACAGCATTAATTAAATCGGCTTTAGGAATTTTTTCTTTCTTTCAACAAAATTAATCGGGTGGTGGATGTAAGTTTTTAGAGAATTACTTTCTATTTTAATTTCAATTCTTTCGCGTCTAGAACTGAAGAAGCATGTTATCTTGCTGAAACGCTATTACCGTTATCGAACTTTAAACAAACTTTTTAACTAAAATGACGAGCTATGCTATGGAGATTTAACATCTGTATAACATGTTAGTATCTAATATCATAAAATATGCTCATACAGAAGTCTCTATGTAAATACTGTTCCGTCATGTCGATAGTACCAGAATCGTACTTTTTTTTTTTGTGCGCTGAATCGTAACTGGAATCCAAGCTTGACTAAATAAATGTGAAATATCTTCTAAGCCGCACGATTTTGAAGATGTATTATCATTATTATTGACTTCAAAGGAGACAAAATTACCTTTCTTTTTGAAGTTAGGATTTGGGCTAGATGCTTGTTGTGCCGTCCCTATTAAATCTCTTACTTCTACTCGAGCAGCTTGGCGTTCTCTATAAAGCCCAGTATCTTGCCCACTGGAAACATGAAAACCGTAGACGACTCCAATAGATCATTCCCGAATGTTTCTGCCTGAGTACTTTCAATTCTTCACATGTGCAGATTACATATAAACTCGTTTCCTCCTGTAGTTCGCATCTTCTGCACCACGGTTTGCTTACTCGACCTGTGTTGTATAGATGCTTTTTCAGGGGACAGTGTCCAGTTACAATGTAATCCAGTAATGGTTTTAGCTTCTTTCTTGCTGCGTCTGAGTAGGTTATCAGAGAATTTAGCATGCCCATCCCCTATTAGCGCTTTAGTACGCAGTTGACGTTCAGTCAACCTCCATTTTTTTGCAAATTACCTTTCATGTGATAGTAAATTTATTGCAATAGATATTACCAGTCGCACGTTAAAGCGGAAAAATACCGTTTATTCGCAAGGAATGTGTTTTTCAAACTTTAGGTCTCTTGCTCCAAGGAAAGACAAAGTCCGATCGAACTGAAACTTTCAGAATCGTAGTTCAGCACTAGATGGCCCGTTTCTAAACGGTAGATTGCACAAATTGCAGCAAGAAATAATCTCTATTTACTAAAATCATCCTAGAGTAGACATAGAATATAAGCTGATAATAAAATATTCAAAGCACGCCCAGAATTACCACCTATATAAGATTAAAGTAAATTAGTAATTCGAGAATAATATTGGATGAAAAGTAAAACAGAGTAGTAATGTACACAGACCCCTACAAGACTAAAACTAATGTGTTGATTACGTTCATGAATGCAAATCATACAAACCAGATAACGTACTTAATAAAGTACGAAAACCCTTTCATTTCGTTTTCAATAGGTAAATTGCTAGGCTAAATTGCTATTCTTTGAATGTTACAAAAATTCGTACATTTCCTACACACACTAAAAATAATGTCTTTATTATGTTCGTAAACACAAACGATTTAAATCAAGCTAACCTACTTTTGTAAATAGAGTAAGTTCTAGCTTGATAAAGACCACAGTTTATGGTCGAAACACTGCTGGAAAATTTAAGGAAAACAATAAAAAACTTGTCATTAACCGCCGTTTTACTCAATTTGCACATGAAGAGTGTTCCTTTATAGTAGAGCTTTTTATAAAGTAAGGTACGAATACCATTTGTGTGCAGGTACACAAACTTTGTACAGAAAAAGAGAGTAATAAAATTTGGGAAGTGGAATATTGTTATTAAGTTTGTATTTCTAAAGTTAGTTTTATATCATTATGCAAGTCATTTATGCAATCAAGGAAATTATTCAACTGTATTGAATTACCAGTCCGATTCATCAAAATTAAATAAATGCCTATCATGTAAATATAAAACTAGTATTTTAATTAACTTAATTGATTTTAGTTAATGTGACTATTATTATTATTATTACGACCTAAATTGATTCAAAGTTCCGTCACATTATCCAACATTTTAATTAATTTTTACTGATATTTAGTGAACTGGACTGAGAAATTTCTATCGAAAGCTTTTTAAGTAAGTTAGAACAAACAAGAGAAGATTTGAAACGAAAGGAATGTTTAGGTTTATTGTAAGTGAAATTATATTTATTATAGAAAACATACATTATTAATCTACAAAGAAAAATAGAAGGATATAAACACAATATCTAAAGTTAATTCCTGCAGGAAGCTCTGGATGCTAAGCTAAAATCAATCTACGTTTACCTACCTAAACTCAATGACAGTTCCTAGTCTAGCCGCTTTCAATTGTATTATTTATAAGCAGTACCGAATGTATCGGGTATACGTGTGCGTAACTCATTGTACATACAGAGGAACGTCAGTACTTTTTTCAATACCTTCTTCAGTGTATGTATCAAGTAGTAAGCTCTATGAAGCCTACTACAAGCATACTATATTTCAGACTCTCAAGTCAAGATATAATCAATATGGGTCCCAGTACGTTCATTCTCGGACAATAGTAAATATAGTAATGTTACAAAAGATCTGATCTACTCAGATTTTTTATATTCATTCATTTCATTTCAGTTCATATAGGAACTTATTTAATTTAATTAATAGCTGCTTCAATTTTATATATGAGATTAACTTTAGCTGATTCAGATATTACTACATATGAAGCAGTTACATACAGAAATATTTTCCCAGCTGATATGTAACTTCAGAAGTCTTTAAACAACAGCATTATAAAGGGCGAACAACACTACCCAGAGGGATGCCAATACCCATTTCGAAATCGCTCGACCTCGCCTCATTAACTCAAACCGCACGACATCTTTATTTTCAAGATATCCAGTCAATCATGAGAAGATCCCCATATTTTATATTTTGACTTATCCGACTATGATATTTTCTGTTATTCACTAATGCTGCTTTTACAAAAATAAAAACTGGTGTCAGATCAAACAAAATCGTCCACTTCCTCATAAACATTTCTATGCACTTGGCTGTTTCAATCTCAGTAGGAAAACCAGCTTTAAGATCATTGTGGTAATTTGGAAATAATTTAAACTTTGTGAGAATAGGAGTTAGGATATTGTTGGAATCACTCTTCTTATAAATATGTAGATGAGTATGCCAGCAGATAATTTAAGGAAGAAAGGAATTTTACCATTAGTTAATGGTAAATTAATGAAAATCATTTATTAGTTGTTACTAAACTTCTTGTTACATCAAATGTCTGAGTGCACGTGGGATACAATAGAAATACTTCGTGTAACTTGGAAGAATAACTAATACTTGTAGACTAAATGACACAATAATCTTAAATGAAGTCCATGAAGGTTTATTAATTAATAAATCACATCGCTGGGATTTATAAATATTAGATGAATATTCTGAATAATCTATGTGCTTTATTGTTAACGTGTATGAAAGGTTGCCATACCTAACAAATACCTCCAGACTTACGAACTATATTAGTAGTGTTTAATAAGTAATTGCCAAATGCGCAAGTTAGTTTATGTATTCACAGCGAAGCCCTTTATATAGCGCGGTATCCGGAATCCTTGAAAGGCGAACTAAGGGAGCAGACCGTAAATACCTTGGGGAGCCAATGAAACATTGGGTAAACGAGAAGACAAAGAAACTGACGTCTCTTCTTGCGAAATAACGTTAGGTCATGTGTAGAAGGAATGCCATCTCTGAGAACCCAAATGTCACGGATCTGTAGGATCTTCTAAAACAGTTCGGGTTAGGAAAATATGTGAAACTAGAAAAATATTGTCACTGGCAATTTTAAATAAAGCGTTTGCTTTACGTTTGTTGGTGAGGATGCCAAATCTATGTTCCTAGTTATATTGCTTAAATTTGAAAAGGCGATAAAGTTTAATGATGTGTGAGCATATTTCAGATTGACACTCTAATGCAAATTAAGTCTGAAAGAGGAATACATTTTATCGTATCCTTGCAACTACGGTATCAGTACTTTATAACTCGAAGTTATTTCGCTACTACATCCAATAAGTGGAACGGAAAGACAATATGCTAAGGATTTTCTTAGTGCAGTTTTAAATTGCTAAAAATTAGTTACATTATAAGTTGGCATAACGATTTCATATCTGTAAATGCTATAGAGATTACATTTATTATTTTAATACACTTATTTTGGTAAATTCAACATTGTATGTTTCAAATAAATCGAGAAAGTACGATAATATAAATTCATCAGTGAATGCAACAGCTTTCAGCGTTGGTTGGCAAAGTTCAAATTGGAATGTATATGCATATCATTACCTTAATATCGTTCTTCAGTAGTCTATTTTATGCGAGAATGAAAATACCTTTTCAGTTAGTAATACTACATTCTTTTCAATCTCTGAGATGTAGCTTAAATGAATCCTGTCTCGCTTTCCCTGTGTTGCAAATATGAAGTATAACAATACAATGTAAGGTAAGCATACACATAAGTAAGTACATATACCACTTTTTATAAGGAAAGTACACGTGCACGTTAAATAATTACTAAATAATTACAATAGCGTAGAATTAAGGGTTTCAATAATGAATTTATTAAATTATTTTTATTCAATTGTGAGGTTACAGAAACACGCTTGTGGTACAATGGAAGGGCATTTAACTATACTTCGGATTGGAAATGTGTTAATTGTGTGCTACGTTATCATTTGATTTTGTAAGCAAATAGCACGAGCAACGCAAACAATTAGATACTGTATAAATATACTGCCATATATTTAATTGTGTTGTGGAACTCAAATCAGTTGGATACTCCAAACTTTAAATTATGGTGAATTGTATACAAAAATGTGTGTACGTGTGTGTGTGTGTAACATATTGCTCCTGCGTTGAAGAGGTTATACAAATAGTGCTATCGCATTCTGGTGTAATAAGCCGAACAAATGTGGACATTACAAATTCATATATAAAGTACGCATGCAAATCCAGCGGTTAGCTTATTTCGGGTAGAGGAAATATATAATTTATTGAGACAACATGAACGTGAGCATCACGGTGGCAGATGTTTAATGTTTAATGTAAGGGTTGAGTTACCGATATACAAAATTCATCCAACGTTTCCGATGTTTATTGGTAATAGTTACAAAACATATCGTATATGTAGGTAGTTCATCAACCTTATTAACTTTTTTGTTTTAAAATAAAGAAATGCTCTGCGTACAATGATATACCTGATAATACAAGCTTAATTATAAGTGTATATCTACACGGCAATTTACTGACAATAATATTCGTTTACGCAGTTATATTCTATATAAAAGTTAATTATTTAAATTTTTATCTACATTTTGGGAATACTATATTTTGTTTTTCATTTGTTTTTAAGTTACACCTTCCCACGTAATCACTTAAAATGGGAACTTGTAAATCTTACTCTAATAATAATAATAAATTTTACTTATTAGAATAATATTTTTGTTTTTTTTTTTAATTTATTTTAACATGATTTTTACAGGAAGCGACAAATCGATCGATTTACAAAACCCAGAGAGCATTTTATATAAAAAAAAATCGGAAGATTCCTCGGAAGTTTTAGTAATTAGAATCTCAAAGCTTTAACGTCATCAGGTTTATCTTTGTAAACTTTATTTTTTAGAGAAGATAAACTCCTACTTAAATCTGGTATACAGGCTGACCATTCAATATTTTCTCCTCTCCCCGTTGTTCAAGTACTTACGAACATCTGTATCATAATGTGGTATAGCCAGATATTGTTAATTGGAATGTTTTCATTGTTGTAAGGTGGATAGAGCGTAATACAAGCAGATATAATTTCATTACTTTATTTTGCAATAATTACAAATACCTATTCGAAGTTAAACTGCCAGCATTGATGAGAAACGCACCATTTATATGAGTCCCTGGAAGGTCATCCCAAACAATAATCTTTTGGGGGTACCGCGTATGGTGCTTCAAAAACCAAAAAGGATTTTACTGTGACCAGCATCTGCAGTTAAATCTGTTTACCTCACCAGCATGGTAAAAAGTAGCTTCATCAGATAAAAGAATATTGTTGACAAAATTGTCACTATATCATTGCAAATATTTTTTCTTTTTTTTTATAAAATTATAATCAATCAGAAGCGGCCGATTCCGCGCAAATAGCTAGTCGAAGTTAGATTGCCAGCACTGATGAAAAACGCACCATTTATATGACTCCCTAGAATGCCAACCCCAAGCATTTTTCTTTTGGGGGCCCTGTGTATGGTGTTTCAAAAACCAAAAAGGTTTTTACTGTGACCAGCATCTGCAGTTAAATCTGTTTACCTCACCAGCATGGTAAAAAGTAGCTTCGTCAGATAAAAGAATATTGTAAATTGCAAAAAAGGATAAGTAAATAAAAGTCGAGAGATAGTAGCCCCAAATTTATCTATAATTTCAGTTACTCATTCTTAATTTTTCTTCTTTCCTAACCTTTCGACCAATTTAGGTCTTTTTCAAAGGTTAAAACTTTTACTCCATATTTAACTTAAATAGTCCACCTTTGTCAAATAACCAAAAGGTTTAATTTGGATATGTGCTAAGAAATAGTGGATATAAATTGTGGATGTAAATAAGCAGTATTTAAGTAAATTTAGTTTATTAAATATTTCAGTACTGTTCTGAATTTATTCATTATTGGGGTTTATATTGCTGTTATTTTATCTTAATTAGATTTAGGTGTACAAATACATATATATTTAATATATCCCCTGTGCAAGTAATTTGAATTCCCAAAATGTTACAATGCGCAAAAGAAACAGTTGCTATTAGTGAAGAAAAATACTATTTCTTTGTTGCAAAATATTCACTTACTTTCAAGGTAAGATCGTAATGATACCTACTAGCATCAAGATCTAAGTCATTCAGTCAATTAATACAAGAAGAGATCATTGAGAGTCATATTCTACAAGTGTTTGTTGATTTTCAGTTTCATCATTAACTATACCAATCGCAACCAATTTCGAACAACATACATGCATTACCTTTTTATTAGAACATACTACACACAATTCCTTCAAGAAGGAGACCATACTTTTACAGTTGCACCAAACTACTAGTCCTAAAACTCATTACCAAAATTGAATCTTTTTCTTCAAGTACAAAATGTATTCATTAGGATTTAGCAAGGCGGCTTCAAAAGAATCACCCGACCGCTCCCGATTACTAAAGCGGCTTATTCCGAACGGTCGGAGTTCCGAAATTAGCGTTAATATTCCGAAACCGCCTGACAGAAATGTCATAATTACCATTAATTTCCAGTGAGATAGGTCCAGACAATTAGTAGAGATTAAACATGCATGGATGCTGCCGGTAATAATATAACACCGTTCTGTTCGCTCTAGCTTGATTGTAGCAAACAATAGTGTGAGCTACAGTACTGCTTACTTGTAGCGTGTCCGCTCGCCCTCAATATGATTGGAATTTCCTCAATTTGCTTTTGAGGGAAACATAGAGTGAAAGTAGTGCAGTTGCAGTTATCAAGACGAAGCAGTTGTTATGATTATACACTTCATAATCTTGTAATAAATGTTAAAGTTGAAAAACTGTTGCTGTTGGTAAAAGAAGTAGCTACAACTCTCTAAGCCACTTTGCTGGTATATGAAAATGAAATTGATGAATGCGATTGGCAATTTGTTTATGGACATGGAAAGCTGTAGATAGTAAACATTTAGAGGTTAAGAGCCTGTATAGAATATACCGAGAATGCAACGATGACCAAAGCTGTGCTGATTATATAGTTTCCTCAATTTTGAACATTACTTTTATACCAAACAATCCTCATATCCATATTCCAGTGTTAAGAGTTATACTATATCATGTCTATTTGCGTTTACATTACTTTTGTATTCTGTATCTTGCGTCTGCTATTATATTATGTATTTCTGTAAGATAATTTTAGAACGAAGTCTGCAGAACGACATTATAATAGGACTTCAGCGCATGGTTTTGTAGGCGTCGGGCGTACTTATATTTGCGTTATATAGGAAGTAATAGCTGCTTAAATCATCTGTCCTAGGGAAGGATAGACTGGTGGAGATGCAACAGAGAGAGATGGCTGTTAAACGGCAGAATATGATACTTACGGCTTCTCAAAACAATTGTGACAGAAAACCAAAAAAAAAAAATTGAAAGAAAATCTCCATGGTAGAATACTCGTTGTGATGAAATTATTCAGAGGAGAAAGCAAGTAATCACGGGACATAAATTGAATCCTTCGTTGAAACAATACATTCTTACCAAGAAAGTAAAGGGAAGAAGGAATTAAAAGACATAAAGAAGAAATCTTTTCGAGATTTCTGTAACTATCTTAGCAGACAGTCCCCGATGTCGGAAGTTTAGAAGAAAATTAAAAATTGCCGCGGAATTTTTGCCCGGAGCCCTACCATTTCTATAGATAGAATTTGGATATATGAATTTTTGTGTTCGTTAATACCTCCTCCCTAAATGAATATGAATACAATAAGCAACACCTTTTATTCTCAAGAACGGGCGTATGACAGCGCTAGTTGGAGTGTTTTGCGGGAGAATATGCTTAAGAAATTAATATTTTTTTTCCCATTACATTTTTTTTACTACTTAAAATGTTTTAAAGTTTTACAATAATAACTTTACCTCATATGATTTAAGAAGTTTAAACTTTTTCACTGTAACTACTTATATTTATCTGTTTATTTTTATTATATTTATTTATTTATTTTATTAATGTAGATTCTGGCTAAAGATGGCAATTCGCCGAATCTAGTTCCAGTGCAAATTAAATTGTGTAAAGATTAAAAGTATTTTATTCTTTTTACCTATTTCCTATATAACCTTACAATATCGACCAACTTCAAACATAAAATAGTGCTTGATTTTTTTTAATTTATACAAGATAGACACATTCATTCCAAAGCGGTGTTTTACTTGTGATTTTAAGATTAGATTAAGATTACACGACTTTCTACATATATGATAATTCCTCATTACAATTCATGGAATCTTTTCTTTTCTGGTTACAGGTTATAATTTCCTTGAATTAACATCGATTTTGGGAAAATGCATGTAAATTTTGAACAGGTTTTTTCATTCACGTTTCGTCGATTTCGTTTCGACGACTCAAATTTGAACACTAAAATTACATATAGAAAAACTAATGAGAACAACTAGCAAAAATAACGTACACTGAAAAGAATACTTAATAATCATAAATAAAAATACAATTATCGTAAGTAAAAAGCTCAGCTGAATAGGGGACAAAAGCACAGATTACTAGCACTAGTAAAAAAGAGATCCTAAACACTGATACTAACAAGAAGCAATCTAAATTACTTACGCTCTGTTTCATACCGGTAACTTAGCCAAAGAATCTATGCAGTTGCGGTAAGTAAAAGATTTGCTCATGTCAAGTAGTGTATTGCTATGAGTGAACTATTCTATAATGGCTATCACACCTTCATAATTAATACAAGGTATTTGGATTACTTGTGATAAGGAAACAATATCATTAATGCACGTTCACTAAATACCTGATATATAAAAGGTAATGGTTTGCTACAAATATGCAATATACTTACTTGGATTTGTTGTTCAATGATGGTTAGTGTACGAAACGAGGAGGTTTGGTAAATAAAGCACAAAAAAAGCTCCACAAATCTTCGATTATTTATGCGACCGCAACTATAAGTACTGCGTACGGAAAAATGCGTAATTCAAAATTGTTTGCAAATAATTTTTAATTACTATTTCAGTGTGCTGCAGCTTCGATTGCATTAATAATCGAAGATTTGTGGAGTTTACATTCGCATTTAATTTGCTACAGATGATATATACTTATTACTTAAGAAAAAAAGCAGTATTATTAGTAATAGATTTATTTTGTATAGGAAACCGGCGTGAACTTGGCAAGCAACTTTATTAAAAAAAAATAAACGTAGTAAGGTTCGATTGTACTTCGTTTGTACCCGTTTGTACCACCTTCAGTTTCATTTGTACCTCAAAGGTTAAAAAAATAGAAAGGGTTAAAACAAAATTCAGCAAGCAAGTACAAGATATTCAAAAACGGACAACGCCATTCGAAAGAGCATTGTTTGTACCCGTTTGTACCACTTTTTACATCGTTTGTACTTCAACCAAACCGGAAGTAGTGACAATTCAAAGTATGTCAAAAAGAGAAATTTGGCAATTTTTTGAGTTATCAAAAAACGGCCAAGGCTTTTCGGAAAAGCATCGTTTGTACTCGTTCGTACCTCCTTTTAAATCGTTCGTACCTCAAAGGGAGCCGGAGTAGAGACATATGAAAATACGTCGGACAGAGAAATGTTGCTAATTGTTGAGATATCGCAAAGTGGCTAACGCTATTCTATAGAATATCGTTTGCAACCTTTTTTGAAATCGTTTGTACTTCAGCGAAACCGGAAGTAGTTCTTTTCAATGTTTATGTTTCATTTTTTCTTAATTGACCAAGGTTCCCATCCCCTATTTTAGAAAACATATAAATACAGATATTCTGCATTTTGCCAAATTAGGTCAGACAACGTAGTAATGTGACCACTATTTATTAATTAACTGTATTTAATTTTTACTTTGTGAGACCTTTAAGTATATTTCTAAATATGTATGTTGTTTTTAAACCATCTCTTATTATATATTTCTATATCTTTGGTTGCAGATACCGGTTGTAAATGTATGCATTTAACACTAATTATACTTTTCTTATTATCTAATTATTATAGACCTCTGCTAGGGAGATTATAAAGAAAGATATTCAATTGAGTCGTGTAGCGGCATATTCAACGCATTGAATCAAATAACATTGCCCGTTGTGCGATATCTCAAAGACTAGCGAAATTTCTCTCTCATATCTTCAAATGGTTCCGGTTTGGTTGAAGTACAAACGATGGTAAAAGAGGTACAAACGGGTACAAACGATGCTCTTTTGAATAGCCTTGGCCGTTTTTTGATATCTTAAAAAATACCCAAATTTCTCTCTTTGACATATTTTGAATTGTCACTACTTCCGGTTTGGTTGAAGTACAAAAAACGTAAAAAGAGGTACAAACGGGTACAAACGATGCTCTTTTGAATAGCCTTGGCCGTTTTTTGATATCTTAAAAAATACCCAAATTTCTCTCTTTGACATATTTTGAATTGTCATTACTTCCGGTTTGGTTGAAGTACAAACGACGTAAAAGGAGGTACAAACCGGTACAAACGATGCTCTTTTGAATAGCCTTGGCCGTTTTTTGATATCTTAAAAATACCCAATTTCTCTCTTGACATATTTTGAATTGTCATTACTTCCGGTTTGGTTGAAGTACAAACGACGTAAAAGGAGTTACAAACGGGTACAAACGATGCTCTTTTGAATAGCCTTGGCCGTTTTTTGATATCTTAAAAAATACCCAAATTTCTCTCTTTGACATATTTTGAATTGTCACTACTTCCGGTTTGGTTGAAGTACAAACGATATAAAAAGAAGTACAAACGGGTACAAACGATGCTCTTTTGAATAGCGTTGGCTGTTTTCCGATATCTCAAAAATGGGCGAAATTTCTCTCGCCAACTTACTTATTTCAAAATGTTACAAATGTTTCTACTTCCGGTTTGGTGGAAGTACAAACGATTTAAATGGAAGTACAAACGGATACAAACAATGCTCTTTCGAATGGCGTTGTCCGTTTTTGAATATCTTGTACATGCTTGCTAATTTTTTTTTAACCCTTTCTATTTTTTAACCTTTGAGGTACAAACGAAAACGAAGGTGGTACAAACGGGTACAAACAATGCTCTTTCGAATGGCGTTGTCCGTTTTTGAATATCTTGTACTTGCTTGTTAATTTTTTTTTAACCCTTTCTATTTTTTTAACCTTTGAGGTACAAACGAAACTGAAGGTGGTACAAACGGGTACAAACGAAGTACAATCGAACCGTACTACGTTTATTTTTTTTTAATAAAGTTGCTTGCCAAGTTATAGGACAAACACAGTGACTACCTGATATGAATGTAATGTAATGTTTAAGCTACATAATAACAACAAAGAACAAGTAAATAACCGAATAACCTGAACAGACCTTTCAAAACAAGCTTTAGAAGAATAACAATTACCCCAACTGATTGAATTGAATCCTTATACAACTTGCCGATACTTTTAAATGTTTAATATATTCTAATATATTGTTTATGATTATGATGGCTCCATATCAAAAGATGATCTACGTATGTTACCTCTGTAAAATTCATTTAAGTAGTGGAGTTGACGCCCCAAGATGAAAGCAATTCTTCTATTTCTAACTTCTAACACAGGTATTATCGAGTATTAATAAGCAAACACCTTTATTAAGCACGGGAGATTTATTCGTATATCGCGTGTACGTGATTCAACACTAGTTATGACGGTTATGCGTAAAACACTACCAAGAACTACCAAGGTTCCCCGAAAACACACGAGGTGCAACAAAACTCAAATAATCATAGTTGTGGCAAGTTGCTATTTATTAATTAAAATACATGAGTTTAATAGCAATTAGTATTATTGTTCTTGTACTAAGTATATGCTGTACTTAGATACAGTACCAATAGCCACAAGTAATACGTTACTTACCACATATCAACAGTTTGATTACGATTATTACACAAGAATTTGTCAAGTACGCTGCATAATAGCCGATAATAAGAGCATTATTTACAGTAAGAACTTGCATTCAGGAAACTGCGCTTATTTGCAGGTATTAATTGAGGAGAATAGTTGCAAGAAAAATTTTTTCTATTGTAAATTTTATTTATTATTTTTTATCAAGTAAACACTTTACTCAACCTATTTTTCTTAGTATAGTGTTAAACAGATGGAAACATATGTATTTACCTAAAACTTTCAGAAAACTTGATATTAAATATTTATACGTAGGCCAAAATGTCAGAAATACTAGCTATATACGAAAAATATTGTATCCCCACTTTACATTATTCACACGCAAAAATGTAAACAGCGATTAAATGTTGTAGGCGAATATTCAGACATTCAAGTTTATAACATGAATAAATGTTGCCGTAAATTCGCTTTGGACGTAAGAGGTCGAAGATAGGTTTTGACGTCTAGTAAGCGTAATTTCTGCTTGATGTGTTACTTGGGACCGGGATACAAAGGATTCAGATATAATCGAAATATCACGAATTCATTTGGAAGTCCGATGTAATAAAAACGATATTAACACCGAACAACGGGCATTTCGACGACTTTCCTCGTGCTTATATGCGGGCACTATCTAGCACCCATCTGCCGTATCCGCGCGACTATGTTCTGTGCACACCGCATGGTGTCATTCCGAATATCTAGATTAGCATTTCATATTTTCATTATCGTTTTTATGTTTGCCGGTATAGCAAAAAGTAATTTAAAACGAAAACTTCCCCAACATGATTACGCTCCCTTTATTTTTGGTTCGCTCCATGCATAGTAATGAACTAAACCGCGCCCATACAGTTCTTTTGCAAAAATGCAAAAGAAAACATCTTTGATATATGCTGCGCAGTTACCATAGGTAAAAATATTCGCAGGGATGTTTCTATAGTCCTATAATAACAAAACGCAAACCACCCACAGTACTTAATTTTGAACAAGTGGACGTAACATTAGTACAAAAAAAAATAATGGTATTATGCAGTGAGAATTTTTAGTATTTTTGCTTTCATGGTGGAAAAAATGGTGACAATTACGAGTGTAGTAATGAGTGCCAACACTATTAGAATTCCTTTAACAAAACCGAATCGTCTATGAAAACGCACAACGTATATTATTTCTGATACACTGAGAGAAATGAAAAGGCTATTTCAATATTTTTTGTATATTTTTAAATGTTAGACATTGACCTAACCATTAAATGGCGAATTTAAAAATGAAAGCTATTGCTCGTATTTAAAAAACATAAATTTAGTTAAGTGATAAATGGTTAATTAAACCATTTCTTTCTCCTAGGGTACAATTATTTGCAAAAAAAAACTGTCAGATCCATGAAAACAATAATCGATAATGTTGACCCATTCAATTTCCGGATAAAAAACAAAATGTGGACAATTAATTTGGTACATTCCAAACAGTACATTTTACTCAATCATGCCATAACCAAGGAACTACGTGAACCTGATCTATTCAGCAAAGTTTTGAACTACCTTAAGGACCCAAGTATGTTCTAGTGACCCCAGTGGATGAAACGATTAATCAAACCATGAGGATGCTATCTCTTCCTCGCTTAATACAACTCAACTAAAAAGCATTCTAACTCTTGGAAACAATAATTGCTCCTATGAAAGTAACAAAAAAGTAAGTACAACTAAATCCAAATAAATATCTTCACTCTGTTCTGGAGGACCTTTAAATTACTCTTTGAAGCCAACATTTTGTTTGTCTAAAAAGAGAATGTGATCCATTATTGCTAGTTTTGTTATTATTAACACCTTCGGTTAAATAGCAAAGATATAATGTTTTGAAAACTGATTAAATTTAATAAATAAGGGGGTTACTACATATCTTTATCCATATGGGAAAACCGCCATTACGTATGTCCCTTTTTCTGAGAAACGCCGTATCTGATCTCATTGATTTTTTTACAAACGTTATCTAGTATTGTCCCAACAGTTTAGGTGAAAGATTTCATATAATTTCTAAAGATCTTTTTTTGAGTTTTACAAAATCGATATTTTCTTCGCTTGTGCTTTTTCACATACTCGTCCCGTTTTTTCGCAACCTGTTCAAAGTATCGCGATATATCCTTTTTTCGAAATGTAGAATTAGATAGAGAATATACTGAATGGAGTGTTTCTTAAAATAAAGTTCTGCTCTTTAAACAAAAAAATTCGAAAATTTAAAAAAGTGAGCGAGAAAATATCGATTTTGTAAAACTCATAAAAAAACGTCTTTAGAAATATTATTAAATCTTCCACTTAAACTGTTGGAACAATACTAGATAATATGTGTAAAAAGATTCAATGACATCAGACACGGCGTTTCTGAGAAAAAGGGACATACGTAATGGCGGTTTTCTCATATGGATAAAGATATGTAGTAACCAACTTAAGCAACACTTTTCCCCTAAATTTTCTACTCAATTAACACTTTCTTTCGTTCTTTTGCTGTTGCAAGGAAAGGTAGGTAACACAAAACACCTATTTGAGCTGTTACAATTTTATTGTTGTATAAATACTTAAGTTTCTTTACTCATGTGGTCTCTGTCAAGTTAAAAATTATTTTCTGAAATAGCAATAGAAAATTTAAAACGTTGATTCTTTCACTTATGTTTGTATTGCTCTTTTTCTAAAACTTGGTTGTTAAATTAACCGGTTTCTATTTAATTTTCTGCCATCTTTACTTATTTATTATAAAGACTCGTTTCGAATTTGGCGTGAAGACACTTATTTGCGCATTTAAATCAATAATCTTATACTATCCAGTATATTTTTAACATACATCCAAAGATATCTTTAAAAAAGTTCTTGCAGCGACAAACCAAATATGTTAAAGAAAGGACCTGCATAAAGAAAACAACGCCGGTGTCAGGATAAAAAGCCCGCGATTGAAGTAATTCTGAACCTGCCACCAATACATATTTATATACAAGGAGCCGCAAAGTCCACAGTACACAGAGTTTTGCATTGTCAAGTACCGATAAGTAAATCGCACGGTGCTGACTATAAAAAACTGTTAAACGAACTCAAGGAGGCACCACTTTTAGGAATGCCATGTAATGCTATGGTTCAGAAATTTAACCTAGATGGAAAATATCAGGTTATAATGCCAGAAAAGAAGGACTGGGAGGCAGGTGCTCCGGTAAGAGCGCACTGAAACTAGTAGACTAACTAGCGAGTAGAATAAATTGTTTATACAGTTGTTAGAGGTATTGTTAAATCTTGATTTTACGCGGGAATGTAAATTGACAGTGCTAGAGGTTTTACAATCGTTTTATGAGCAACCATTGGGGCGAGGTGGTATAGTTACAGCAATGAGGTGTTTACTTGTCAATTCGTTGAAAACGGTACGGAGACGATACCAAAACAAAATGAAGGAATCTGGCTGGTGTAAATTTGATTAAATTTCCGGAGAGCGTAAAATACGTTATTTACAGTTTCCTTTTTGACAGGTCCCCACGGGCGAAAGGGCGTCCGTCGGTGAGACTTTTACGAGTGCGGTATCGTCACTGGGAAAGAATTAGCAGTAAATTTTCGAATGGCGGAGGGCATTACAAGTATTTAAACATGGTTCTGGTCGGCGGTACGAGACGTCGCTGACTTGTATAAAAGGACGTCGGTTTCCATCCAGTCAGCTACTAGCACCATCACAATACACACAACACATCCTTACGCCTCCACGACCGGGTGTCGCATACAGACTTCTCGCTCCCTCCTTCGGCACTTCCTTAAACATTGTTTCCGGTACATTTCGCCGTCTTTTCCGAACCATATTCTCGCCGTACGAGCTGCTTATCTGGGCCGCTTATCACTTCCTCTCCGATTATCGCGCTATCCTGATGTTGTCTGGCAATTCGAAGGTTCCTTTTTCATTTTCTTCTAGAGCTTATACGCCGGAACTAATCTAGTGCCTATACTGATACTGATTGGAAAAAGGAAATTTATTACGGAGCGGATTTCAACTGACGAACGAATAAACTTTACCATTTGTCAATTAAATTTTGCGTATATTTCTGGCTACGTATTCTGTTTACATGTCGCCAATTAATTTGTCGTCTTTCACATTTAAGCGCTTGGACAAAGTTCAGGGAGTACATCTATATACGTAGTGAAGCTTACAATTAGTTAAAACCCAAAAAGCAGCATATTTGCATATTAACTGAATTATGGAAATGCAATTAACGCTTGTGCATCTCGGTGCAAATACAATAATCAGCCGACCATATAGCTTATTGTTAGGTTGATATAAATTATATTCAATTACATGGCAGTGTGTAAATTAAATGGTAATGTGAAAAAATGTTGATGTTATAGAGGAAAAGGTAATCACTAGAGCTGCGAATGGAAACCGGTTTTATGTGAAACCGATTTTGAATGTGGCGATTAATCGACTTCAAAACAGAAATCGTAACCGATTTTCAAAACCGGTTTTAAAACTGGGTTTAGAAATCTGTTTTGAAAAGGTTAAATTTTTTTTCAATAACATACAGCCATCTTTAATATTAATATATCTAATTTTCAGAGTTAACTGTAAAGTTGTAAATGATTCAATGGACATTATGCCGTTTTCAGATATAATCCTGAATAACATCTGCTTAAAACAATAATATTAACAACATTTGGTGTGTGTTAAGATAGGAGAGGCATTTATTGTGTATTAACAATATATCTTTGTATTCAAAATACATATCTACTTTAAAAATGCAGACATTAGTAATTATACTGTCCGTCTGTTTCTTATCCGTGGGTTGCTTCAAGAATTGGAAGTTTATGTTCGTGGTATTATCGTATCAATGACTAACAACAATACTCAAGTCGTGAGGAATGATTTAATTAACATTTCGTTTTGATGTATCACAACTTTTTCAAAATTACCAAATTATACAACTAAAAATATATAATTTGTTTAGAAAATGGAATTATATTTTTCAAGCGAAGATTTTTTTACCTGAAACTTCACATTCTTCAAAATTGATAAAATTAATTTTAATTATTTAAGAAATAAACATAACAGAAAATTATTATTAAAGTTTTGTATGTAAAATTTCTCTTTAAATTTATGTGACATTTTCTAAGTTATTGTAAAATGCAAGTGGAATTTTATTGTGTTCTACATATGTGTAAATGTTTTTACGAAGGTTAATGTAAAAGTTGTTTCTAAATATGTTTATGGATGTTTAAAAATAAGATTTTAAGGTATACAGGGTTAGCTAATAACGAAATTTGTGAGGATGATTATAAAATTAAAAAAAAAGTATAAAGGATGTCCTCTCTTAAATTACTAATGTACTAAAGTTTATACTAGTTTTACAAATAAAAATTTACATCTCCTAACGTGTAATACCTTAGATATCTTGTAAATTTATCACACCTTATTAAAAAGGCATCAGTATAGTATTACACTCTTGACCGAACTAAAGGGTAATGCTATTAATATATAAAATACGGAACGATTACACACTTGCCCCATTTTGCTGGGTAAGTGTGTAGTATTAAAATTTCTTTTTTTTCTAGTAAACCGTTGATAATTACAAAAGGCGTATCTATTGAAGGCTTATAACTGGGCGTATGTTACGTACTTCTATGTGTAAAATTTATCAAAATGTCTTATTATGTGAACAGTGTTACATTTTCTTCACACTATGCAATTTTTACTACAGACTTACCTGACTTTACCTTATGTTTGATACTTGTGAGATGTCTTGACAGTCATTAATAGAATTTTTATTATTTTTAATTCGAAACTTTTTTAAAACTGTTCTTGCTTGTAGTTTTTTGCTTTCATTAATATATCTGTTTTATCAAAGTCTAAGGAATGGTTCAAGTTATTAATATGTTTTTTTTTTTTTTTAAACAGTTAGTGGTTAATAATTATTATCTCTGTAAACGGCGAAAGGTTTATTAAATAATTTTCGATTTTACAGTTATACCTCCCAAAATTGCATAACAGGTATACGAATACTAAATATCCCTATATATCAGAATGGAAAAAATTGTAACCATATCAGCATAGATTTTAAAAACCGATTTTGAAAACCCATTTTAAAAACCGGTTTTAGTGAAATCGGTTGTAGGAAAAAAATCAGATAACCGGTCTTTGACATCTGGCGATTTCCGCAGCACTAGTAATCGCGTGTATAATGTTAAAGGATTAATCTAAAAGTGATTAAAAATATTTTACAGTAAAATTCCAACAGTTGAAATATTGCCGCAGTGGGTGTGCTCAGTTCTGCGTATGATACATACAGCTGTAAAAATATTTTTTTGGACTGAATAACATTTTGTGATAAATCCTTGTCGTGTAGATATGGCCTGTATATCTAGTATATTAAATGAGAGATACCCTGAGAACACCGCCCGCAATAACGGATGGGCATAACATCTAATACCTACGAATAGGTAGCCTCGTGTAGTACCTGTAGGTGGAACACGATCTTTAGGATGAATTGTAATTATTTAGCTTTTCGTACATAAAATCCCGTTAGACACTCCGACACGGTACCTACTTCCATCCCATGGTGTAGGCCTGTATATTTAATTGTCATTGGATAAATACAAAATTGTGATAGTACTTGCTAAAATTGTAGCAGTTCGGTTTATTAATGTTAATCGAGCAATTCTACTAACGAAGACGTTGCAAGTACTGTTTCTTTGAGATTTTGGTTTTATGGTATTAGTATTACTGATTACTTATGTAATAAAACGCTAACATTCGTAACGTAACCTACATATTTGCGGGTAGTGCTTTAATAATAACGTGGTTATAATCTATTTAGCGCAATGAAATCACTTAAATAATAATGTAAGTATATTGAAATCAATTGAATGTAGTATGTGAAAGTGTATATGAAGAAACATCCTTGCATTCACGAAAAGTGTTTAATATATCTTAAGACTATATGTTTCGGCTATGGCACGCCATTCTCAGGTTTTTAAAACGCCGAATTCGAAATTTAAAGTTAAAAAGTCAAACATAAACGTTCAAAGTAAAACACTATAAACAAAAGTGACAAACAAAACAAAACAACGAATTAAAAGTGAGACATAATGTCCACGGATATAGAACCCAGAGTAAGGGTTTTTTTGCGTTTACTTGGTTTTTTAATTAAGTACCTATTTGATTTAATTGTAAATTGTACATTCTTGCATTAGCTTATGGCCTAGTTTACTTAATCTCTATGGTTTATGTATCTGATCCGTAATAATTTCATTAAAAAAAATTAGCAGCCCTGAAGATATCATTTGTGAGTGAGGACGAAACGTCGATCAGAAGAGGATCCAGGACGCGGTTCCAGCAGCAAAGGTAGGTATTAGACATGAATACTTTGCGTATAACAAAATTTTATTTATATTAGATTTAGGTAAACTAGAAGCGGCTACACATATTGATGATACATAATCAATACAGTCAGTCAAGAACAATAAGTTGTATAATTATAAATACAATTTAAGAAACCACAACTGCCTACATTGAAGTACGTTGGTATTGTGGTAGTGTTCACTACAATTGTAAAGCATTTTATAGTGTCTCAGCTGCCGTAGCAGATATAGCCGAATTCCTGCAGTTCTCAAATCAAAAAGGATTTTTTTTGTTAAGAAATTAATATTTTTTAAACCTCTTACTTCGGGTAGATAGAGTTTTCTTTTTCGGATTTAGTGACCTGTGTTTTAGCTACATTTTAAAACTTTACAAAATTTGTAAAAAAAATGACAGGTTTTAAGCTTCATCGATATAATATTGATATAATTTGCTACAATGTGCGCGTACTCAATACGGGCAGCTTTGATAACAATTCAAAAATATAAAATGGCTAGAGATTAAAATTTGGTGAAAATTTTGCCACGTGAAATGTTCGGATGCTGTGCATATATAAAATAATGTAAGCTCCCTTCAAGAACGTTCGATTTAGAAAGAATTAAATTTAAAAAGGCATAAATATGAATGCATTTCAATTCACAAATGTAGCTCAACCAAAATAGCATGGGGAAGAAGATCTAAAAGCACTCAAGCCTGTTGATGTTTTCAGAGACTCAAGGAGTTTTCCCTCGCACTAATGAATGTCAGATAGGTATTGTTAAATGTATATTATTAGCCATACAATTAGGGAAACAGTCAACGATCTAAGGTTTGTGAAAACACGGTTTATGTCAATTAAGATACAAGATCGAATGAATGACGTATGCATGTTAAGCGTACAAACAAAATTGGCGGAATGGGGTAAGACTTCAAAGAAGGCAGTCTGAGACGGTTCTCATAAAATAAATGTGAATTGTGTTTGGTTTACCTACATTTCTTTGTTTTATACATTTAATTACATCGTTTGGATAATTTATACGGATTCTATTTCACCTTTCCTTTCCTCATGCTGAAAATCTTGCTGATGTCCAAAAAACTGGAAGGGATATTAAAATATGTAAAAGAGCCTACAAATTTTATTTATCGGTGGCAGAAAGTTCTTGTGAATGTGCGTAGATGGAGTCGTGTGCTGTAGTAAGATATGTGCAGTTTAAAAAGCATGAATATACTGACGTTACCAAAAAAAAAATATATTAAAAGTTTTAAACAAAAGATATACCATTGCAAAATCTGGTCTTTATGATATGGTTGAATAGACGTGATAATATGATTGAAAAGACGAATTCCTCCCATATTTCTGTAATACAGGAAATTAAGAAAATTATTCTTCACTCTCTCAGTCATATCCAGATTTTTAACATTTGGGAACCAAACAAATCACACAAATTCCATCTGTTTTGAATGGACTAAAGCATTTTAAAGAAGAATAAGAGAGTGAAAATTAACAAAATCTCGAGCATTTCTCATGACAAAACCTAGACTCCTCATAGCCTCTGCAGAGATTACTCACATGTATTCTGAAAAACTGAGGAATGAATCAAAAAGATTTGTAGGATCCTTTATTACTCTTTTACGTGGTAAAAATGTTTTCTTTTTTAAACTTCATAATTAAATCATAATAATTAAAAGGCGAAGCTTTTTTTGTGATAAAAGGAGACAACAGAACATTTGTCAATATCCAAGGACAACTTATTCATTTCAGACCATACTGAAAGATTCTTCAAGTCAAAGCAAGACTTGGAGTGCAGTTTTTTTTTGAGAACAACTTAGAGTCATCGGTGAACAGCCAGTTCTTTGCTGTTCGCACGCCACACATCACACTGTAAATCATTACTAAATAGAAGAAATAATAATGGCCTTAAATTACTTCCCTGTGGATACTGGAACTGTCTAAAAACGCAGAGGAAAAGGTAACTTATAGCAGACATACTACTTTCTGTTACATAAGTGTGAAGCTAGTAGAAGTAATAATTTAGTAGGGAAAATGATTGCAGTTTGGAAAGCAGAAAATCATGACGATATTGAAGGCTTTAAGCAAGTAAGTATATATGCAATCTGTCGCCTTTTCAAGGCTTGTCAGTGTCACTTTTGCGACATTTGTATGTATCGCACAAGGCGTATACAAAGCTACTTGATGTACATAATACTACGTGAGTATAAGATGTTAGGAACTCATTATTTTTCGAAGTTAAAGAATTCAAAAGTTCTACGTTTAATACATTTATTAGCGCATCAGCGCAAAATTTAGTGCTTACCCCAAATAATATTGCGAATTTGTGTTCTAAGTAGAACATATTTGTAGATATTATATTGGGAAAATTAGCAAATATCTTCGAAAAATAATGAGTTCCTGACATCTTACACTCACACAGTATCATATACTTTGTTATAGAAAAATTGTTTGAAGATTTTTATCACAGATGGCATTACAGGAAGTAGTCGATACTTTTATTATTATATGTAGACGATCCACTGTAAAGGCCGGAAAAGAATTAGTGAAACCCTGAGCTATTTCGTCCCTGTTAGATGGCACCAAATCATTATGGACATAATAATAAATATATGTACATCTTCTATATAAAAAGCTTTAAAGTCATGTCTAAATTTACGGACACGTGAAGGACACTAGAAACATCCCAAAGAAGTAAACTAAATAAGGCTTATTTTAAATATATTTTCTTTTGAGTTTGATTGTAATCGCAATGTCATAAAAAAAATCGTATTTGCATTAACTTATAAAACTGGAGCGGTTAATTAACATTATTCATAGTATTTTCAAAAATACTTAAATATTTGTCTGGAATTAGTATTGTTTATATTTGCATGTTTGAGTTGACCAGCAGATTTAAATAAATAAACATTTAGTCAATGAAGTAATCATCATAAAACTCTCGTACGTAATTCTATGTCAATTTATATGATTTACAAAATCTGGTATTTACGACATTGTGATTTTTTACCCTTTACAATGAAACATACGTACTTCAAATACTTGGCAATTACTTTCAACAGAACCTCAATTCCTGAATTCTTTAAAAGTTCAACATTCCTTTACTCGCCTATGGACGTGTAAAACATCCGCCTTTAACGGCCACGTTTTTACCCATTTCATAATTAAGGCGGACGTTTTAAGAACCTTTCGTTAATGAACTACCTTATATTCGTCAGTAAATGGAGAAAGCTGTGGGCAAGTTTTCAGGCCATGAAAGATTAATTTTGCAAAGGATTACACTTCCCCAAAGTATCGACACGTCCGTTCTGATTATCTTGCCATATCCGGTTAGCTATCGATTTTGTGCTATATTGCAATTCATAATAATTTAGCTGCGGTAAGTGATGAAACAGTTTTTAACATTTATTAGTAGCGAAATACGCGTATACTGTACAGGTTCTATTGATTATTTTATCCGGAATCAATAAGGTACGGTCGTTTTCATTTATGTTCGTCTTCACCGGTGTTAGTAGTGAAAAGTTTAGTTCATCCCGGCGATCAAATAAAATTTATTGCGTCCATTTCGAAACTTTCTTAATTTTAAATAGAGAAGGTGAATAATTAATATGAAAGAAATAAGTATTACACCTATATTTCATTTACGTACAGAAAACAGCGGCGACAGCAAATGGCGCCCAGCATGTTCAAGTTAAATTGACAGTGTCATAAGCGTAAAACTTTGATTATCCAAAGTTTACAGTAATAGGAAAGTCAAATTGGGTAATAACTTGGGAGTAAATTTATGTCAAATAACATACGTCTTTAGAATTTTAATTGCCACAATAGATGTATTATAACGTAAAACAATAACATAAATAAATAATAAATAAATAAAGTATAAATAAAGTATTAGCAGGTAAATGTATATCCAAACGACCAAGAGTACAAGAAAATACAGAACAAGTACATGTGGTATAGGATAAGTCAAAGAATCTAAGCTAAAAAATGATAATACAAAATAGCAATTAATAGGGGAGGGTGGGTATAGTTGTAACATGGCCATGTTACAACTCAAACATACCCAATAAAATGTAATAATTGAAAGTAAGCTAAAATTATGAACTACTTACCGTAAAGAACCGAATCCATACTGAAACTCTGATTAAAATCCCAAATTTGTAACAAAAGCAAACATTTACTAGTATAGGTATGATTAAAATATTCGCTTCGATCCGATAATGTTAAAAATGGGATCTATATTGACCGTATGCGTAAACGGGTAAGAATATTGGTCAGTATTAGGGATAGATAAAGGTTCCCACAACATAGAATTAATAAACCACGTACCTAAAAATGTGATATTATAATGGTGGGTTGAGGGTATTTTGGCCAGCTTTTTGTAATTTTGTCCCACTGTGCATGGGTATGGTTGTAACAAAGCGAATGTCAAGTGGAATGACAGATATAATTGTTTATGAATGGTATCATTAGGTGACGCTTTATATCCGTCATTAGTAGTTTGACGTAGTAATGGCACATGGTTTATTTGAGAGAAAAGGAGAAAAAACTGTTTTTTAGGTAAGATAGTAATTTCTTCAATCTCGAATTAATTGATTATAAATCATTAAGCAGTCAATGTAAGTTTGCCATCTTTGGCTAGCATAAAATAGAGCTTCATAGCTGCTTTCACAGTGAACTTCGGTTCATTACAGCGGATGGGTGTTTAATGATAGGTGAAATTTAAAAATAGGGGGTGTGGGGATATTTGTAACAACTTGTTATATCCATACCCAATATTTGTTACCACTATCCCCACCTTCAAATGGTAAATATTTTTGCTAAGGCCGTTTTACAGTTTGCAATTTTTTTTTAAATTCTGTTCTATTTCGTGTATTGCACATGCAATGCAAGTAAAATTGCACTCAGCTGATCTAAATCCATTGAATGCGCTGCGGGCAATTTTTGTTGCACGCAGTTTTCATTGCATGCAAGAACTGTAAAGCGGATTTTACAATAGCTATTTATGTGAAAAGTTGCGAAATAGAAGTGTTTTAGACGTGATATTAACCAACGAGGTGTAAGCCGCGTTGGTCAACACGTTAAGAGTCTAAAATACTTCTTTCGCAACGAGTTACATACATGATTTTTTTTTACAATCGCCAAATTTTTTTATAATAAATTGGATATGTAACTTTGTCAAAAATGTCTTAACATTGTCAAATTAACAGGATTGTAAATTATTGTGACGTTAATATATATCGAATACAACCATATTTTTTTACAGTCGAAGCCTTGCAGAAGAAAAAGCCAAGAGAAAGAATGTGAAAAATCTTAGGGCAACTAAGAAAGCATTGCGTAGCAGTTTCACAGTATTCTAAAAAAATAATTATTAATAAATAAATAAAATATCAATTACAAACTTCTCTTTTTTTCACTTGTTACATCTTACCCCACTCCTTGTTACAACTGTACCCACCCATGGGGTATGATGTAACACTCGACTACCCTTTTTGTTTCTTCTATTATTTGTCAACGTACAATGTAGGAATTATTAATTCTCTGTCTCTGTAAGCTTAGACATGAACCTTAAAGATGGTACCATTAAAATATTTTTATTTAATCAATGATGACCTCTAAGGTTGAAAATATAAAAAGTGTTACAACTATACCCACCCTCCCCTACTAAAGGTTTAAGCATTATAAAATAAAAGTGATATGAAAATTAGGATGATTCAAAATACTCATTCAAGGAATAATAGCACTTACTAACTAACAAATCTTTTAGTGCATTTTTAGAAGAATTAATATTATTGAGTAACTTAATTTCAGGTTTTAATCAATTATATAATTTAATACCAATATAAAGAGAATTGCTTTCGTAAGTAACAAGTTTATGTTTTGGAATAATAAAATCATCAGCATTACGTGTAAAGTAGTTATGGAAATCCTTTGTCCATTGATTGCCCATCAATTCGCAGTAGTTGGGTACAGTCAGTATCTCTTCTTTTTGGAGTAAACATCATGAAAGCAGTCTTATCGATGTTTATTCGCAAGTTATTGACGGTAAACTACTGCACAAAATGTTTAGCATACTTTGCATATATTTCCTTAATTCCTCAATATTAGTAGCTGCATGTAAGTAACTAATATCATCTGCATACATTACGAGATTATCGTCATTAATTACACCTGGTAGATCGTTAACAAACAGTAGGAAGAGCAGTGGCCCCAGTATCGAGCCTTGCGGCACCCCTGACTTCACACTAAGTTCAGATGAGACAACGCCATCCACTGTAACTATCTGTTTTCTGTTGGCTAGATACGATGTAAGCCAACATTTTACTGAGCCTCTCAAACCGTGTAGTTCTAATTTACGCAAGAGTAATTCATGATTAACTAGATCAAAAGCCTTAGACATGTAATAGTCATAATGCTTATGAATGGTCATTCAGAATTAAATCCAGATGACAGACTTGATGACGATAATGTGCTTGCAGCTATGATAGTTCAGTAACACATTTGATGCAATTTCTCCATGCATCACTACCTGCAATGCATAAGTATCGTTTTTAGTTTGTTTGAGAGTTTAAAGGTTTTGCTAAGAGTGACATGACGTGTTCCTTATGCCTACATAAACTCAAAGTGGTTAAAGTTGCACTGATAAGGATCTTGAAATTATACAACCACTGCCTACTACCATGTGATCAACAATATATCGCCACGCCAAGTTTCACTACATAGAAATTAGTTGAATTAAGAGTCAAGAAAAGATGTAAAGATAGGAATAAAATATTTGATTCAATCTAGGTATTTATTTCAATTTCCAAATTTCGACTTTTTTTTGCCTGAGGATGTTCTTATGATAGAGCGAAACATGTCGCAAAAATATAAATTTTAATAGATACATACATAGATCGGATCAAACAACATTTCATTCTCATCTTTTGAGTAATTCATGCACTCAACTCCATTCATCCACACTTCAATCCACTGGACTACAGACTTCAGAAAAAATGTGCATATTTAGAGATCACAGTCGGTATACCGGATTTGTCAGCGTATTGCGAGATATCGTGCTTGCGAAGTGTTTAAAGACGAGGTATTGGCATTCAAGTAATGATCTTTGAAGAGAAATGTGCAATAAAGTTGTATAAAGACTAAAGTGGAGTACTCTTAGCAAACAACTCACTAATCATAGCGGTAACCCGTTTTGTTATATATATCTTTAAATACAAAAACACGTCGCTCATTAACCCCGAACCCTAAAGTCACAACAATATGTAGAAAGAGAAGTACATTTCTCAACCATTTCTTCATGATAATCTCCTTTACTTTGATTCGACCAAGAGGACGCAATTTTAAATCAAATCATTTTTACTGCCAACAACACACAATTAAACGTTTTCCTTTCCTATAATTTCAGCTTTGTATGACCTGCGAAGGCTCAGGCTTCGTTTAAACAACATATCATTAAGGGCGAAATCTGTTAGAAGCTTACCATTTAATTTAAACAAAGCCAAGGCGAATAAGATATGGGTTACGCTAATTAGCATTCATGTGAGTATAATTTTTGCGTATTATTATGTTATATAAACAACACCCTTAAGGGTATAAAATGATATACATGTGGCCAAACCTTGCGAAGATAAGATTACAGTGTTCTCTTTTACTGTAAATACATAATTACGTTAATTAGGTTCATAAATATCAAGTCAAGTTGAAAAGTCATATCATTAGCTCTTCGTTGCAAGGAATCGGTTTCACAAATCCACTAAGTTTATATTATTTGAAATAAAATTTTATTTCTAAGGTGAACAGCTTTATATTTCTAGCACTTGCGGTACTGCTAATGCGGTACATTCAAATTGAATTACGTCCAATTCCTATGTATTTATCTTCAGTCAGAGAAGAAGATTGCACACGTATTTTAAACGCTGCTCAATTGAAATTAGGTATTTGAAGAAAAGTTTTTTAAATGGATGGAATGTCCAGAAGGATGATGAAGTAACGTTCAATAGATAATGGTGACTTGGTCACACATCTAGAAGCCGAGAAAAGCTTTGTTAAATACCACATACTATAGCAAGGACAAATTCCCACAATGTAAGCAATAAATAAACAGCATCAAAAATATTTGTAGCCTTCTGTCAGGTATCATGAGTGTTGCACGTGCTTCCGAAACCCTATTAGATTGTTGCATAAACTTTTTGATTCTGAAATATGGGCACTTATTGTCCATAATAAAAAATTATATATCCAAAATATAGCACACCTTTTTACCTACGTGTACAGTGATAAGGAAACAGGTAGAAGTAAAATTATTACTACAGATTTGTTCTACTGAAATCGCATCGAAAAGTAATACCTTTCAAAAAAAAGGCATTTAGGTGGAAATGAAAAAAAATATGCTGGATTAGACATGGAGATATTTAATATATTATCCAGTGCTTAAAACAATTTATTTTCTAATTACATCTTCACAGTTGGATCACACAGAAACTAGAGCTGAACTGAAAACTACAGATAAATTGGCATCTGTGAAGAATATGTTCGAATAATATAATATTTATATAATATAAAATAATAAAGTATATCCAAACTTATCAAGTGAAAATGTCTTCATTTTCGTACTTTCTCTTATAAACACATAAACACTGATGAAATACTTTTCATTCTCATTTAATATTCCTACATTTAACTACTGAATAGCTCGGTCGAATATGAAGTTTTTTGAAAGTGTTCGTTTTTAGCAATAGATAAAGACAGGGAGATATTGATTTTAAAAATATATTTTTTTTTTCTGTTGTAAATATTTAAATTAAAAGCAAAGCTACTTAAGTAATCACAACAATTCAATTTTATTTTAATTTATGACAATCCTAAGTGCTACAATTTCTGACCTGAAGATGTTCTAGTAAGGAGCTACATCCGTCGCTAAATTATTTTAAAGCATTTGTGACGTTTATTTTATTTTTTCTCTTTTTCTTTATAGGTATCGACCGTAATTTAACTTAATATTTAATAATCCAGATTGTAAAAGTACTTCCACCAAATAACCGTAAATAAACATATGTTAACCTTTTTGGGGGTCATATATCTTTTTATGATCTGATTTTAAAACCGCAAACAGACGTAACATCCGGCGGTATCCATTGCTGCCAGCAGGTTAAAGGGCACTTAAATTCTTTTCATTTATTTTATGCAGTAAATCCAGATATTTTACAATATACCCGTAAAGATTATGTTCGCGTCGTGTTTTTCTTTATTACCAAGCACAGCGGTTACTTTCTTCTCTTATTGTACAATGTGCCGATGTCTTGTATAGTGAATTGTTTGAAAATTATAACAAATTATTTATTCATTATTTGGAAATATTTCTTGGTCACATGTGTGATGTTACTTTAATGCAAAATATTTAATTCCACACATGTAGAACAAGAAATAATGGAAAATAATTAGAAATACACATAAACACACTAAGTGATGAAAAAAGAACGCAAGTATTTTGAACTAGACTATTTTATTTCACGTAACACAATTCATGCAACGACGCATATATAATAATAATAATAATAACTATAAATAGTAATAATAATAATAATAATAATAATAATAATAATACTAGTAATAATATGTTACGGGGTTCGTTCGCTGTCAAACTCGCTAGAGTTTCAAGGTCTCATCGGATCGAAATAATTTATTTAAAACACAATATTTTGGGTGGCACTGTATATTTTTTACAAAGAAAACAAAATAATAAAATTCAATGAAATACAAATCCTAGCATATAGGTTGACACCTTTTACGATCACAATTGGTGTTCACTCTTAACCTCTACACTTAACTAGTAATCTAAATTATACATAATGAGCGTGCAATGAGTAAATTTACTATTATGATGGTATTTAAGAAATATAACTTCGAATCTTAATATAGTCTAGTAATTTCTGCTTGGCGGTCTTTACCACGTAATAGTATTTTAAAGGTAAATTCAATTTTAATACAGTACCGGAAAAAGAAAAATATATGTAAAACTTAGCTGGTAACTTGGGCTGGTGTCGGTGTGTGTTCGGAAAGGTATTTCACGCTATTGTTGTTGTAGGCGTGGTCCAATTTGCTCTCCTGTACGCGGGTGGCGGTGCAGGTAAATTCAACGATAAGCGATCTCCCAAATTAGGTACTTCTTTCACCCTAAGTTCAAACCAAAACAAAATAGGTCTTAAAGGACAGGACCGGATTACCAAAACTAATAAAGTTAACTACCGAAAGAAAAGTCAGCTTATCAGTGACCTAAAGTTGACGCCATTAAACTAAATGGATGCCGGCTAACGCTACTGCTTATAAACCCCTTTTCAGGAAAATATCACTGCAACGATCACTTCTCCTGGCAGCCCCAGGTGAAACAGAAAATGCACTCGATATTTGATGTTCCTCACGTGACAATATTCCACAACAAACGTGATAACTAATAAAACTTTCACGGAGCGAACTAACAGAGCGTGTGATATTTTAAGAAGCCTGTCGCTTAGAGAAAGGACGGAAACGGGAAATGCACTGACAAAGTTACAATGCGGAATAATTCACGTAAAAGAAAAGATTTTAATGAACAAAACTTGAACTAATAATTGAACAATGAAAAGCTATTTTAACGGACAATGACTGCCTAATAATTTGGAAATAAATAACAAAAAATGGGACATTACTTTTGATTATCACGTGACTAAGATGCGTTTGAACCAGCACGAAGTACGAAACTTAACTGCTAGATGGTGTTGCAGGGTCTAATTTTTAATGTAATTAAACAATAATCTTTAACTAAAATCCCTAAATGAAACGATCGCAATCCCACGGCAACAAATAATGTAAATACATAATTGCAAATTACTTGCAATTATACCATTACAGATTTTGTTAAAAATTTTATGACTCGTATGTATAAAATACAGATAGTCAAAGAAATAATATATAACAAACAATAACATAAATAAATAAACAATAGAAATGGAGACAAACAGAACATGCATAATATATGTAAAATATAATATATAATAATAATATAAAGTAAGTATAAATAAAACATATAAATAAATAAATAACGTGAAGATAAAAACTTGTATAAATAAAAATATATGTTTTAAAAGAAAATTAGGTTTGTAGAAACTCCTGAATTGAGTAACGCTCTCCTTCCATTTTTCATTTGCCTAACGAAGTTATTGTGTCCTAGATGTTTTAAATGTATTGGCAGGCTGTTGTATAACTTCGTCCCCCAGTAGTTCATCGATCTTTGGGTACAAGCGAGTCTGTGATAAGGTGGCTTATGTCACTTCTTTGTCTAGGAAGGTGTTTGTGGCAGTGACCATTTGCAAGAAATAATTCTGTACTATTGTAAATATATGATACTGCTTGTAGAATGTACACAGACAGTAAGACAGTACTTCTAAGGACATATAAGGCTGCTGAGAGTCTGCTGCATAACTTACCCACGTGATGATGCCATTTTAATTTACTATCAATAGTGATGCCCAAAAATTCCAGGATTCGACATTACCAGCTCTAAAAGTAACGGATTTGACTTTGTCTTGCTTTATTTTTAAACTATTTGTTGTAGACCAATCCTCTGCATTTTTGATACCTTTTTAGATTTTTCACGAAGACCGTGAGCATCATCTGCTTGTACCAATAACAGCGTATCTTCCGCATAAAGACAAATCTGGAGGGCATCAACATTGCAAGGTACGTCGTTTATATAAATTATAAAGAGCAGAGAGCGTGAATTATTCCAGCTTGTAAGCTGCAGTCTTGCAGAGAGGTAAGATTTGAACAACTCAAGAGAGTTTCTCCGTACACCATAATACTGGAGCTTTTCCAGTAGGATGCAGTGATTGACCGAGTCGAAAGTTTTTGTTAAACCGAGAAGTGTCATTTCCGCCCAGGTACCTGAATCAAAGGCATTATTAATATTCTGAACCATTTGTGAGATCTCAGTAACTGTTGAAAATCCTGTATCCATGCTGATTAAGAGAAAAGTATTTGTTGTGTTCGAAGTAGTTCTATAGACTGTTGTTACTATTTTCTCTTCCCATTTTTAAAGTTTGTTAATTTCTAGTAACTCCATTATAAATTAAATGTAAAAATTCATAGTTTTTCCCGTACATTTATGAACATCAACTTCAGTAGGTATTTAGTTACATATCAAAGAAACTTTATATGAACCATATTAATTTAGGAACCTACACATTGCGGTCTGAATTGTGTTGTATAAAATAAAAGAACCTAGCTCAAAGTAACCGCTTCTCTGTTTTCATATATTAAATATTCAAGAACGAACTTTATTCCGAGAGTACTAAATAGAAACGTTACAAACTATAGAGGGCTCGTAAGTGCAGCGAAATAGAATTACTGGCGGATAAAAAAGAGAGTAATAAATGTATCTTATATAACTTATAAATCATAGAAACTTCGCGTCTGTTTAAAAGCAGCGGCAGATTAAATTCTTTTGTAAGAGGAGTGTTTCACTCAAAAGGTAGATTTCTATATATATTTTTTATAACAAAGGCATTTAGAAAATTTTGCATTTTATCAAGCATGTCTCTATTTAAATATAACCAAACAATGCACACCTACAAACTCTAATTAATACTTATCAGTCTGTTTCTGCAACATTAGCAAAGTAAAGCATTCTGGAAAAGAGTGCGCTCAAGAGTTGTTGAAATGTTGAAAAATTTTGTATCTGTAATTATTCAAACCGCTCTTCGTTGCGTATTTGGAATTTCTTCTTTCTGGTGGGTTGTGCCACCCGATAGTAATCGCATAATTCATAACCGAATGGAACAGAACCATTAGCACCGTTAACAATGCATCAGAACTAATTATTGATTTTAAATTCCGTAACATGTAAATTTCAATAGGCAGGTGATATGTCAAACATTCAGTGTCCATCTCCAAGTCAGCTTGCTATGCAGAAACAAAACAAGGCACATATCTAGATCATCATGCAGTTCATTATGAGAATTTAATCAAATATTGCAGTTTGGGTTTTCTCATTGTTTAAACATAGGTTTATATGAATAAAATATGTGGTGGCTTGAGAAATTTACTTTGGTACATTTAGTTTAATATATATTTTTTTTAATTACTTATTTCTATTGGTAATTAAAATTTTATCATTGTCAGTATATATTACTTTACCGATAATGTGATTAGTAACATCATTCAAAAATAAAAGAAATAAAAAAACTTTCTGTATTGACCCGTTGTTATGTTGGATGAAAAGTATTTGGTTTTAGAGGAAGGTGTACTTGTATACGCCTACTTACCTATAAAACTAAATAATACGGAGTCAAAATTGCTTCTGAATGTAGACATTACACACTACTCGCACAAATATGTACTGTGGTGAGCAAAACTTAATAATAGTCGGAAAGCTACAATTGAAAGAATAATATCTCAATGTACGAGTTTCTTGAATCTCTATTAGATATTTAGCTCACCACAGTTGATACAATTCTTTCGAAACTCAGCTTCCTCTTAGAATTAGTTTTACTCATACCAAGCAAACCACAAAATACTCCCTCTTATTTGCTTATCGTCCAAACATTGTACCTTTATATATTCCTTGGAAGAAAAAAAAAATGTTTCTCTTATATCCCCACGCAGGATTTTAATAGAGATACCAGAGTTATGTAGATAGATAGATAGATATTTGTCCAAAGAAATACAAAATGTATAATGATATATCAGAAATGTACACACATATTATGTGGCTTAATATAAATAAATTGTAAAATTAGATTAAACAGAAATAAAATATAAGCATTTATTCGTTTAAGTTAAGGAAGATACTAACCATTAGTTTAAATGAATAAATGGTTTCCATTTAAAAGTACGATACGTAAAGCACTTTAAGTGAAATCAGACTTTTCGTAGAAATTGTCTTATCGCTCGTAAAACCAGCTGCACTAGCTTTTTTTCTGAACAGACAGACTGAATTGCGGTAAGGTTTGGCGGTGTGGTCTTTACATTGCAATTCGGACAGAATGATCTTGTCAGATAATAGATAGGATGAGCTAAGCAAAATTATACAGCTCCCAGCCACATCTCCTACGTTAAATGCTCGAATAGAACCAATCGTCTTTCCATTAAAATGATAGAGACAGTATAAAATTATATCCTAGCAACCAGGGAATAATTAAGCAACTAATATTGATTTAATTTTGTGAATAGTTGGATGTTTCCCGCTGAGTCGGACGTTTGAATTTTATGTTGCGTGAAAATTACTAAATTTATAGATAGATAGGTTATATTGCAGTTGTACCAGTGGTGTTGCATCATAAGTAACGATACTGATAATAATAATAATAATAGTAATAATAAATAATTAATGAAATGATAATTACGATAAACATACATATAAGACAATCACATTTATTTTTATATTTATGCTCCGCATACCTACATATGTCAACATCCAGAGCCAAATCCATCATTCCTGAGTGAAGTATTGATCTAAGGAATAGTAATTTTTAATTTTTAGGTACAATCATAATTTTGGCGCAAGTTGTGCGCGTGTACAGAGTTTCAGTCCCTCAAGCAAAGCATTGTAAATTTGAATACCGTGTCGAATGTAAGATGCGTAAAACTTACTTAATCCATAACTCAAATGAGAATTGAAATATGTAAAATATATTATTTTTAATGTACTAATATCGCAATGATTTGCTTTCATTTTTCTTAAAACATATAGAGACTTATTTAACTTAGAAATAACTAAGCTAAGGTGGATATACCATTTTAAGTCCTTGTCTATGGTTAAACCCAACAACTTCCACTCCAAGACCGAGGTGAACACATTATTTTGAGCATTTAACTCCAGCCGCGAGCTGCTTTTCCCAAAATATATTAATTTTATTTTGTCAATGTTAAGAATTAATTTATTTACTCGACACCATCGTTTTACACTATATGCTGCGAGCGTTTTTTAATAACTCTTCTTGGGTTTCTGAAGATATTAAGATCGCAGTATCATCGGCGTACATCACAACACTGCCGGACAAGAATCGCGGCAAATCATTGATAAAAAGAACAAATATTAGCGGACCCAAGTTTGACCCTTGTGGGATTCCAATATAATTCTCAACTGTTTCAGATCTGCAACGTTCTATGCACCCATAGTTATTTCTATGTTTAATTTCAGTGAATTGTTTCCGCTGACACAAGTAATATTTAAAAATACTAAGTGCAGTGCCACGCACTCCATAGGTTGACAATTTCACTAACAGTATATTATGATTTATTAAGTCAAAAGCTCGAGAGAGATTATATGTAACACATGCCACCTCCCTCTCAGCGTTCATATTATTTAAAGTGTAATCCATTACCTCAGCCAACGCCGTACTAGTAGATCTATTTTTAATAAAACCAAATGGATTTGATGATATTTAATTGGATTTAATTAAATGACTCATCAAACGTGAATGTAATGCACTTTCAAAAACTTTCTATACAGCAGGCAGGATTGCAATTGGCCTGTAATTTTCAATTTGATGCCTTCTTGATATTTGGAAAGGAATAATTTTCAATAAAACTGTTTTATTATTATATTATATTATAATTAAATTCTTGTACGTATATAGAAACACTCCAAACATTTTTGTTGCGAAATTCCTTTAGTAGATTATTATTCCTTGGTCTTTTCCTGCTCTTGTCATAAAACCAAACTTATGCTGTTTGTATAATATAATATATAACAACTTCACAAGCATTACGATGTTTAACATCTAACTGGCCAGTCTAGACTTAACTTCCTTATATAAAGTAGAAAAAACCGACTTATAAGCAACTTGGAAGATTGCACTGGGTGCAAAGACAGAGGTATCTAGCTACGAAACGGCATGTTAAAAATGTACACGTAATTAATCGGTGATGCATGAGATACCTTTGAAACTCCATAAATATTAATGGGAAAATTCTAACAAATGTAAAAGATACTAAACTAAATAGTTTAATAATACAACTGGAATTACTACTTTTACATCCTATAAAACAAACAACAGGTGAAAAGTGTTTTTCTTTTGTGGAGCCATCTGACCTGAAGTTTGGTCCCCATTTCATTTACCCATTAAATTATATCATTACTAGTTCCCTGCACCAATCTGTACAGGTCTCTGGATGGTTGATTGAAGTAATCCTCTGGGTTTATTTTGACTTGCCAAAAATTGCCTATTTTTTTGCGTCCAGAGCTGCGCATTCATACTCCATTACACGGTCTACAGTTGATATCTCCAGTGTTGATTCCAATGTTCTGCAGGTCTCCTTTCGGGCCGCAATCCTGGTCTGTAATCAGGCCTGTTATGGTGCGAATACGATTCCTACTAAGCTGCAGTAGTTCTTCAATCTTCTTCTTCTTTGTTGGTCCCTTAATAAAGGTCTTTCCATGTTGGTTGCTTTATCTCACTGTTCTTTGTATTTTTCCTTTACCCAACTTGCACATAATGTGCTGTGTTTTGGACACTCCTAAAACACGTTCTGGGCTTAAATATAAAACCTTCCTTGCTAACTCAACGGCTGTTTCATTTCTTTCGATTGCGGAATGTCCGGACGCCCACAGCAAAGTGACTTTATTACAGTTTATCAGGCTATTCAATTCTCAAATACATTTCCAAACTGAGATGGCCCTCCCACATTATCACCAGATGGAGAATAGGGAAGTCTAGTAGGCATTTCATTGTTGATGTAGAAATAGTCCTCACTGCGCCTGTTATTGCTAAACATGCAAATCTCTGTATCTTGTTAAGTTCAGTTATAGCTGTTTAATGCTGCATCTTTGTCCGCCATATCAGAGATGTCTAAGTGACTATATGTTTGGATTACTGTGATTATGTCCAGTACATTTTATTTGGTCTTAATCCCCGTGTCTTTCTATAAGCTCTTTTAGCTAACATGAGTGTTCTTGTAAGCTTCCTCCTTCTCGTAAATGCTATTATGGTCGTTTTGAGGCAACTAATGTTAAGACGCTTTCCCACCTGTGCATTTTGTCCCGCACCAGATTGTTGAATTCACCCTGGGTCAGAATGACAAGATCATCTGCATACCCAAAGTTTTAAATCCTTCATTGAGTTTTCACAGCAGAGAGGATAATACTCCACCCTGTGGAGATCTTTCGACATGAGCTACCAGTGTTTCTCCCATGATGGTTGTGTAAAGTGACCTCCCTTTAAACATGCAGTCCATCTACCTACAGCTTCTTTTATCGGTGAACCGATATGTAATTTAATGAAAGTATATGTGCATGACAATCATACTGCATATTGAGGCATGTCTTGTCTTCTCCGAGGCACAAGGGCAAGTCTCTATTTTTTTACCAGGTCACTAAGTCCGCCGTTTGAACTGTATTAAGGAATTTCGGAATTATACTATCATTGTTAAGTACTGTGGATTTTTGCATTTTTCGTCTTGGATAGTTTGCAGCGATTTATTTAGTTAGGCGAATATCTCTGCTGTTGCTCCTATTATAGTTGGTTCAAACATGACTTCGTTTAGGTTCCATAGCTGTTTCATTTCCATTGCTAAAGGTGAATATTTGATCATATTTCTTTTCTACGTTTGTTGGTGCAGGTATGGCAGTATCGATTATGTATCCTCTTTTAGTTTTTTTTTTTTGTCTGTCGTGTTGATTATAGTTTATGAAGTGATCTGTGACTATACTGCGGCCCAATACAGTTTTTCTTTCTGAAACTCTTTATAGCTGGTATCGATAGTATGATGTGTCCATGTTGGTCTGGTTGAGTAGATTCTCTCGGTGGCTGTAGAAGATTTTGGCAACACTATTGTGTCTGTTATTCTTCAGATGCAATTACTGGGCGAACTAATTAATTAGATGTTCAAGCTCCTCTATTTCCTTTTCACACATACTGCAACTATTGGCCGCAATATCTTCTTTAATTGAGTGTTTTCGGTAACTTAGAGTCAGCATAAATTGGTCCTAGATGAAGATAATTCAAACAAACTCCCAACAAAAGGGGCTGGAATACCTTTTGTAGGGCCTGAACCCTTTTGCGGGATAAGTAGCAGTACAATACTGAAGAAACTGAATATAGAAACGGAGGAGAGAAAATCTAATTATTGGGAGAATCTCCAGGGAATGAAGCAAAGTAAAATTCTTCTGGAAACCTATAACCAAAAGGGGTTTACTCAATCTGAGTAAGAACAATGTTTGCATATTAACAGGAATACTTTCAGAAGCCACTATGCGGCGAAACAATTGTCTACATTTAAATAAATCATCCGCTGCTTTTATCACTGCAATCGTTTTATTTCTTTTAGTATACATATAATTCTCTACTAGAAATAAAAATTCTCTTGAAGTTAAGTTCCTTAAAGGTACGTAACCCCTAGGCATATTAAGGGATTCCCCTGTTACAACTTAATACAATCTTAAAGGCCCTTAAAATTAAAGCCTAAGTAGGATAGTAAAAATAAAAGTACAGGTAATTTCACTGAAAATAAGAAAGTTATTTTCCTTTAATGATAATGAAAATTAAAAGTAGATTTTTATTCACCCTGTATAACGCTTGAGGCTCATAAATAGTTTATTTTCAAGTCTAATGCTTTGATTGAAAAATGAATACAATTTAAAGTATTAGCCTTAAATATATAAGACGGGCAGCCACTTAAATTTTGGTTTAGAATTTAAAAAATAGGTAACGAAATTAGTAGGAACGGGTCAAGTTAGGTAACAGTAACTTGCCTTATTGGGTTCCGTGCTATCGAAATGTGCCGCACTATATAGGATATTTCATTTAAATTTTTACAACACTAGCGTTTCATTTCTTTTTAGTCACTTTGTATATTTCGAAAAAATAGAATGTACTCCTTGTGAATTTATAAAATCCTTAATGAAAACATTTTGCCGCGCTTCGTGTATAAACCGACACAAACCTGGAGCGTCACCCCGTATATTTTTATTTATCAAAATAAGATACGCCAGGAAATTACACCGAAATTCACCATATGGGTGAAAGCTATTTCATATTTTCTCTCACAGATGTGTCACTGCCTAAAAATAAAATAATGAAATTGATTTCATCCAGAAAATGTGGAAAGAGCGACAGATAATCCCAGACGGTCCCTTAATCTTCGAGTTTCGTTGATTTTCGGTTCAACAACGACGAATTCTCCGTAATACGTCCAAGATTGGAAGAGCGTGACGAAAATTTTCTATGGCCACTGAAAAACTAATAAGCACATCACGCCCAATTGCCACTTGATGTTAATGAAATTTTATGTCTTCATATCACGATTTCCTTTTCGTTCTTAGTAATACCATTGTAACACATTTGCAGTTTGTGTTTGAATTAATTTTTGATTTCTTGTAATGATTAGTATTTATTATATTATATATTGTAATTCTGTTTAACTTACTCTTGTTTTAAGAGATTAGAGGTATCACAGGACATGCAATTATAGCAATACTAAACATAAGCTATATTCGATATTAAACCGCTTATTGAACATTGCAGGTATTAGAATAATTATGCACTAAGTAGTCTAGTATATTATGTGAATCGCCAATGGAAACCGAAGACTTGCAGATTGAATAATTAGTTAGCAATTCTATATAGTCTACTAAATTGTCAAAAATGTGAACAATAATCTATTTTCATATATAAATGGTGGAAGCGTGAAAAGTAAATTAAAAAAGCAAAGGAAAAAAAAAGTTAGAGCAAGTTAATTAATTATCAATAAACATCTGCAGAAAAAAAACCCTAGTTTTTTTTATAAAAGAGACTAAAAGTACATAATTCTCTATTAGTATTTCTTAAAATATCCAGGCAAAAAAGCAACTTTGTTTTTTTTTCTCTCTCAAGATTTATTATCTTTAGTTCATTTTGAATATTCTACCACTTATTCTTAAAACAAAAAAAAAACAAATCTAGATAAATTCCATTACACTAAATAATATGGAATTGATTACCGAATAACCTTTAAAAATGTTTTCACATGCGATTCATTTAAATGCGCATTAGGATACTTTTTTTCCATACTGCAAAATAGATTTACCCATTTTTTTTGGCAAGATTCTTTATCATTATTATCACCTGTTTGGTGGACCAACTAATTACTAAAATTGGGAAGGTAAACAATAGAAAGACAGGTCCACTTTCTCAAAAAAAATCTTTAATGAAAGCTACCGGTTTCGTCCGAAAGCGGACATCCTCAAGCAGGAATTACTAGATCAGATATAAATAGCCAAAAAGTTAAAAATTATAAAATTTAATTGTAAAATATTAATAAGTTTTATGCAAATATAACTGTTCAACTCAACTCTATATTTAATTATTTTCTTTCTAATATATTATTTGAATTTGTAGATATCTTATTAGTAATTAAGTTTATATATTTTCTGCACTGAACACCATCAAAGCAATATTACGAAATCAGATTACAACTGCTAACATCCTCGACACCTCTTTAGATATTTCTGAGTGGATACGCTTGTACAATCAAATTCAAAACTCATGTCTCCCTAAGGTATTATTTCTTTGTATTTTTTCAATATAATGAGTCTCTGTGTTTTAAAATGTAGCCATTGTGTCATTAAGCACACAACCTTTCGTAGAGTGTTGCCTCGGACATGTTTACATTTAAATTAGATGTGTTATTCACTCACAAAGAAATCTTAGGGAGACATGAATTTTGTATTTGAGTGCACGTTATGACTTAAATATGAAGCTTCATCCTTTTGAAAATTATATTGAGTATAATGCTAAAATGCTTTTAGTGGCAGTAGGTCATATATGAGAGTAAAATAAAACTTTATTCAATTAAAAACCAGGGCAATTGTTTATTGGTATTAAGATGTGTGAGCATGCTCGGAATTAATAGCGTCATAGATTTTTTATGGTTAATGGGATTAATTAGGTTAAGGAGAATTTTCTGGTGTAAAAACTTTATGAAACGTATACTTATAATAACTGTTAGTGAGGTTAAAGGTTCAAGACCTTTCTTTTAAATAACACAACAATATCTTATTTCAGTTTATACAATCTACAAAGCTCAGATAAGCATAATATCTAAGAGGGATGATAAAACTAGTTATCCGAGAAACAGACCTTTTTTTGAATTATTTCCGGCCACACCAAAATTTATTTTGAATTTCTTTGGACAGTGATAGCATAATGCCTTGATGAATCTGTTGTCAATTATAGGGAACATCGGCCGGTTATAAGTTAGCAATTTCATTTATTTATATTCCATTTTTTTTTGCTGGTTTGTATTCTTGTTCTTATGTATGTGTATTTTTTGTATTGTTTGTTCTTTTGACTTTGAGAGTAAATGAAACAATTCTCTTTTTAAAACAAAAATAAATTTTAATAATTAAAGTTGGACGAAATTCCAAAGATTTATACTACATTTAGAGTACCCCGGCTGTAAGAAGACAGAAAGGACAAGTTGTGTTTGACAGGAAAAGTGGATCTATTCTCTATATTATTAAAATAAGTTGTAGTTAAACCATGCTTCGAAGATTTCAATGTCGCTATTGATCCAGTTGTGTAAGTAATGTTTCTTTTTGTTGGGCATAGAATACATACATATATCGGCAGCTAGCATATGGGTACATTCCATCATTACTATTTAAAAATATGTGATTTGTGTGCGTGATTTATAATAAAGTTTTGATTTTCCCTATTTTTACTACCTATGGTCGTTCGATAATACATGTTTTCATTAATTATTTCTGTACATGGTTTATTCTTACATTTACCAGCTTTTCGACAAGTTTTACCATATTTTATGGTACGTCAAATGCCTTTCTACATGAGCAGTGCAACTACAGTGTTTCCTTCTGCTATTTTTATTGTTGTCTTACTGACCACGTCATTCACCGCTGATGTAACACCTGGTTTCTTTTCTGAAAATCACATTGACGTTCAGGTATCATGTTACCTTCTCATATTTTCTCTATATTTTCTCATTTGCATGTTTTGCGTATCTTTTTTCTGTGACATATCGAAAAGTAAGTGGTGGATTGAGGGTTTGAGTTATAGTGGATGCTTATTGTACTTTTGCATATCTGTTTGTTATCTACTTTTCCGCTAATATCATATTTAAAGCTTCACGCTTAGTGCGTTTGAGTATCCACAATTGCAGTTTGTTCTATCAAACATGCCCTCTTCTTTTCCGGACAAGCCTCTCTACCAACTGAGCTACCAAAGGCGATGAGTTGTACTGTTTTGAATTGTATCAAATACAGATGTTATGATAATGCCGGCTAATATTATCAAATAATTAATGTTTTCCTGCTAACACTGCCAATAAGGCAAATTTTATTATAGAAATTTTCTTGCCTGGTGTGGATTTGAACCCACGCTCTCTTGTTTTCCGGACAAGCCGCTTTACTGACTGAGCTACCGAAGGCGATGAATTCTGCTGATTTAAATTGTGTCAAATACAGATGTTAGAAAACATTAATTATTTGATGATTTTCACATCCCAAATTCCAATGACCACCGTTTTTCCCGGGTTTATTCGGATTTTCCATCGTTCAGCCTATGTCTCGATCTCATCGATAGCAGCTGAAACCTGTCGTATTAAAATGTGTTCATATTTACAGCTAGAGAAGGCAGCCGTGTCGTTCGCTTCCGTGAAACTGAACAGTGTAAAATCCGTTAATAGACCGGCTCAAAAGCCAAACTGCTCGTCGGGAAAGGGGTTGATACCAAATATATTTTCCCGAAGACCGGAAAGAATAACGACGTCCGCGATTTTTGAAAGAGAGGAGAGTAGACTTATAGGGCGATGGTCCTGGGGGAAGAGAGACTCCTACCCCGGCTTAGGAATAGCAATGACGGTGGCATGCTTCCACAAAGATGAAAAGTAGTTTAGTTTCAGAATGGAGTTGACAATCTTGACCAACACGTCGATAGCGTTTAACATGAGTAACATGAGGGCCCCATTGGTTATTCCATCAGGACCCAGAGCCTTGCCAATCTTGAGATCTTTAATTACTGCTACAATCTCAACTGCAGATGTCATAAGGGGCTGAGATCGGGACTGTTGTGGGTTATTCTGGTTGAGTTGATCACAGCTGTTGTGTTTAATAATAATAATAATACTAATAATAATAATAATATATACATCACATTACGATTACGAATAATGTAAAATTTGAGTGTTTGCTAACGTATTTCTATTGTAAAAAGGTCTTCAATTTTTTATAAAATATTTGATTTAAGAATTTTCTTTAATTTGTTTTTGAAAATGTTGAAAGGCAGGATTTTTAAAAAAAGTTGGCAAATGATTATAAATACGTATGCATTGGAACAATGTAGTTTTCTGTAATTTAGTCAAGTGCGTGTAAGGTGGCACCAAGAAACCATTAATGTATTTCTGGTGCCATGATTATGTGCTACTTCAATTTTTTTTAAAAAATCATTATAATTACTTTTTACAAACAAGGCGCACCCAAGTATATAAATAGCCGGAACGGTAAGTACACTAAAGTCTCTAAAAATGTCTTTACACGTGTCACGCCTTCGTATGCCGAAAATCGATCTTAGACATGCTTTCTGCAGGATGAAGACTCTTCCCACGTCGATGAAATTTCCCCAGAAGACAATCCCATATCGCAATCGAGAGTAGACATTGGCATAATATACTGAAAGAGCTAATTCAATGCTCACATTTTGTGCAATAACTTTCAACACATACCAAGCACTGCTCAATTTGCCCGATATATGCTCAATGTGGGAACGCCAAGATAGATCGGAGTCAATCCTCCATCCCAGGAACAGCGTCTCATCGGAACAGGTTTGAGTCTCATGTTGTAATTCGGAGCAATTTGAGTTTCCGATATATCTAATTTTTCCTTTTCTCACAAAACTGTCTCCAAAAGCGTTGACACCCACCACACTGTCCAGTCTAAAATTTCTTTTTGACAGTGAATGGAGGCAAATCTGCTGGCTGTATCATTTAGATTTAGCCGACCTTTAACAAACCTTATTTACTAAAATTACACTTTTGTATTTTCCACAATGTTTTTCACACAATTTGGAAACGTTGATACGTTTACACTGAACAGTTTCGTAAGGCGCATTCTCACGGAAAAGTTTGACTCAGGAGACTTCCGGTGGCTTAAAGCCATCGAAGAGTTAAATCCAACCTGGTGTTGCTATTCGTAAGTTGCTTTTATATGTTTTCGTTGCTGATTTTGCATTTCCGCGATACTATGCTCACATAGCTTTCGCTTTTTGTAGTTTTAAATTCAGTATTCCAATCATACCTATTTCAATTCAGTTCCAATTACAACTTCTTATTATTATCATTTCTTTTTTGAAAAAGAGAATGATTTACTACTGTTTCGCAACTCAATACTTAAATAGTCTCCTGTCAAGATGGACCTGTGCATATCGTTCACATTCATTATCGGTGTGTAAATACAAGAAATCCCCTCGACGAGTTTCATGAATGCTATCGACTGCTCTTTCGTATCCGCGCAATATGCCAGACACAACGCTGTTCGGAACCACCGTCAATAATGAATATTTACGACTCGCGATCCGAGACGTAAATATAAAACTCCCGTGCTATATATTTTTATACTAATAAAACAAAGCAATATCTCTGAGTAAGAGATAGATACAGTTATCGACTCCATATAGTAGGTATGGTAGTGTCATTATAAATATAACGCCATAAACAAACTGAGATATAAACAGGAATAGCCTATATTGCCACTTAAGCATCCATTGTAACGCGGTATTCTCATCGTAAAAACTAAAACGTCGGTTATACGACGCTTCGAATAGCTCAATAATACATGGCGGCGTTTCTGATGGGATTAATAAATCTGGATGAGATTTCATACCAGATGCATTCAGAACGAGTTTTAAATCAAACAGAAAAAAAACAGGAACGGCGGTAGACGGGATTGAATCCCATATCGCCACTTCACATAGTAATTTTATTGATCGATTTTGAAACGAGTTTTGCGCGACGGAGCTATTAAAAATGTGTAATTGGTCTCCGGCACATATGAATAAAATGCTAACTTTTCAATACCAACTTGTGAAAAACCAGTGTGTACATTGGTGTGGTTTTAAATGGCTGGATAGAGGAATTAATAGGACCGTGAAGTATTGTACAAGCAAATGGATTGTAGTATATTTAATATATAATGCAGGTCTTCCGAATAGCAGAAAACGTCACTTATTTGCTTTACATGGTTGAATGAAAACGAGATAATCTTCTATAATCTCTATGCTAAATATCCCGCACAGATATTTCATGAATAGCATTTCACGTCTATAATATGTGACGTATAATATTAACAGGGGAAAATGGGAGGAGGGATCATACCTAAGAGTATATTATATTATATTATCCATTTTGCAATATGTGGATTTTGACACGCGACGGTTGCTTTGCTGTGAGGGCAGTATGCGCTAGCTGATCAGTTCGGTACGGTTAATGGTGTTCTCAATGATCTGAGCTGAGACCACCTTTATTTTCTATTTGTTGCTGCTTCGTGCCAAACTCACTCAAACTTTTGTTCTTAATCTTTTAAAGACGGTTGAGGTTTGGTTTGGTGGTATGCATTTGAAAAATATCGGGATACCACTGCTAATGCTATTAAGAGTATGAGTAGTCCGTTTGGTCAGAAGTTAAGAATGTAGATATGAACATTAATAGTAAGGTTATATTCAGAATTATAATAATGAGTTACTGTCTTAATTAACTTTGCCTTGTCTAAATTTAAAATTTTGTATGGACGCTGTTAAATATGAATATCGAAAGGCGAAGATACTTTAATTTAAAATTAAATCTAGCACGTTTAAAAAAAATCTATGCAATAATAATCGTTTATTGGTCATTTGAAGAGAAGCTAAATGCAGGCTTTAAAATGACTATTCCGTAAAGACTTACAATATAATAATTGCATTTATATTAGAAAAGTATCTTTTAAACAGGGTGGTAAGGTGTATAGGTCGCGCTTCTAATTCTTTAAACCTGTAGTTCAAGTTAGACACTTTAAAATTTCCTAAATTAATTCAGTTAATAGTTAAGTTTTGAAGCAGTTATAGACTAATATAGCTAATATAGAATGAATGAAATGGAAATGGATTTTGCATATTTAGTCACTTGTTTTTGATTAAGTTGTTTCAAGCACGGATTCTGCAGCATTTATGTTGTTATTATTAGTGCCCACTTTGTATAAATAGCAAAGTCTGGTTCTTGAGTCTGAGAGTGCTATCTAAATATAAGCATTTTCGATTCATATTGTTAATATTAATATTTAGTTAAAGGTTCTAATCTCTTACATGTATTTTTCCTAGATAGATATTATACTATAAAAGTCCCTTGTCAAACATCTTTTTATTAAACATCTTCCAAAACTTTCTAAAAGATAATTGACAATCAACAGGTTCTATATTTCACAATGTTAAATATCTTATAAATGTTTTGTAAAACACCATTATTATGTACCGATCAAAGAGTTTGTTGAATTTGTATCGCTATTATCACATTACTATTATCCATCTGGCAATCAGTTAATTTCGGAATGAAAGGGTTCAGTTAATTAATTTACGAACACTTTCGGTGTATATCGGAATGTCCTTAACTTCTTTTATTATAGTAAGCGATTATTACATAAATTTACGAAACTAAATACCAGATCGTAAATATTTTCATAATTAGGTCACATTAAAAACGTGTGTAACACTTGGTTGATATTAGCATACATATGTTTCACCTTACCTCCACCTTAATTTCATAATTATTTTAGGAAGAAGCGGAAAAGAACATATTGCAAAATTGTGTTAACAAAGTTATAATTTCCACTTGGCTGTATTACTATAAACTAAATATTGTACCGCAGCGTAAATGAAAAGATCGGAAGAAATAAGTATAAGCGAAAGCATAAATATGAAGTACTTTCAACTTTTTAAGTTACCTTGTTGTGTCAAGTATATTTTATAAAATATTGAATCAAAAGGGTATGACAAAAGATCTTTTATAAAAGACAACTTATGTAAAAGTTAATCCACTATACTATAAAAGTTTTTTGTTAAAGAAATTTTATAGCGTAATATTGTTCTTACCAAGTAACACAACCACAGATTTAGGAGCATTTAAGAGAGTTATTAGGAAAAATTGTATTCTCTACGTTCTTTTTTTTTTGAAATCAATTCAAATTTTCCGCAATTATTATTTGATATCAAAAGATAATTTGTAGCTGAGGATTTAAAAAAAAAAACTCCTGACGAAGAGAAATTACAAAACTTCAAGAATAGATTTTTCATTTTTCGAATTCGGATTTTTTTTCCGGCCCTGTCAAATAAAAATTTGAAAAGTTATCAATCTTAATTAAACCTAATGCGTTCATGTACATATTAAAAAAAGAAAAATGATGAGAATAACTTAATTAATAGCTGAGAAAAAGGAACACAAATAATACAATTTTTCCTAGTAAATAACAATGAGCATCCACCCCCTTAAAAGAAATTCTTTTTTTTCACAATTTTCGAACATACTGCTATATTTGACATACCTAAAAAAAGCAAAAAAACAAATCAAGTGTGTGTTTAACATTGTAGAGATGCACGAGAAAGTTGAACAAAGAATAAGAAAAAAAATTAATGTGTGTCAATATATATCTGTAGTGCTACTATTTTTATTTATTTATCATTGGAAATAACACAGGTGTAAGAAGCCAATACACTAACAGACTCCATATCGAAAGCCGTGGAATTCCTGAATGTAGAAATGATTTGCTTGGCATTCCATTTCTATTTTTTACTAACTACGGGGAAAAAATCAAAACTGAGATCACAGTTGCATTTGACATGCCTGAAAAAGGTTAAACAGCAAGCTCATTTTCCATACTATTTACTGCATCAAGAGCTCCACCTAAATTTAGAAGAATAATTACAGTGTAATTGTGTCAAAACCTAAAAATGTGTTTTTTTTTTAAAGAAGATATTGAATGTTTCGTTTCTAAAGTTATAAAAATCTTCCCCATCGGTGGATCGAAACATGCGATTTCATCCTGAGATGGTAAAATTATTGTTTTCAGTGGCGTTTTGCATACACGCAATTCAACCCGTTGCATTGCAATTATTTAAAACGGAGTTGGCTCTAAGCACAGCCTGTAGGAAATGCACGTGAGCTATTTCTGGGGTCGGCGGGTTTAAGTGAGACTTCGCGTGCGGTGTGAACGCATGCGATAGGACAATACGAACGAAATTCAAAATAGGTCGATTTTAGGAAAATGCATTAGTAAATAATGACGGCTGGAATATAAGATAAATGTGAAAGTTAAGTTCACTAGGTATAATAGAAGCAATATTTGTGCTTAGTAGATCAACAATTCGCCCAGAAACTTTTGAACCTCAAAGTTGCATGTCCTACTTGCAATTTTTGCGAATTATAATACAATAACTCTTTAATTTTCTTTCCCATAGAATTTGGTAGTTATTGGATTTTACATACCTACATAAGTCCATTTCATTCAATATGTTTCGGTAAAAATGTTTGAAAAGGAACAAAATGTTGTTGATGTTGCTTTCAAGTTTAGCACTAACACTTAATGTACTTCTAGATACTTCCAGGTAGGGAAAAAACTTCTACCAAGAAGAATTTCGACATTTGGTATTTCTCAAAGTAATCATTCTCAAGCAGGCTATATGAATATTCTTTTTAATTGTTAAGGAATTAAACTACTAAAATTTACGCGTTTACATAGGTATTTGAAATGGTACTATTTACAATTGTGAAGTATTGCCATTTAATGCTTGTGTCGTAGAAAGTGTATATTAGTGACCTTGTAGCAAAATTGCAGTGAAATACAAGAAAATTATCGTCTTGTTAGTGGAAATTTTGTTAGTATGTTAATTAAGAAATAAATGCTGGCGATTTTATGTTCTGAACCATCTTTAGCAAATTAAATGCGAATCTAAGCTCCACAAATCTTCGATTATTAATGCCATCGAAGATACAGCACACCGAAATAGTAGATAATTAAAAATTATTTGAAAATAATTCCGAATTATGCATTGCTTGGTACGCAGTACTTGTAGTTAACTACAATTAACTAAGATTTGCAAAACTTGGATTCGCATTTCATTTGTTAAAGATGGTACACTGATTTGAATAGGTTAGTATGACTCTATTGGTACGGGTTTCTTTTCTATACACGTCTCTTTCTAATTCATTCTTGTTTCTTATTACTAAGCTAAAGGAAGTTCGTTGTTCATTTCCTAGTGTAAATTCAATAGTATAGTTCATTTACGATAACAGATGAGGTACTACGTGAATCAGTTTGCTATGACGTGACGACCGTGTTGCAAATTTTCTCTTTGTCAAAACGTAAACAAACCGTAAGGTTATTTAACTATCAGACATTTTTGACAGGTGAGTGAACAAACTCTTCAAAATAACATTTATCGTTAATATTAGTGATGATTCTGAAAATCAGAATTCAAGGTATGTTAACCATAATAGGAGTGGAAAAATAACAAAAAGGCATAAGTGAGTATAATAAATTTAATCAGAATCATTATCGCTTAAAGTATTCACAGTAACTATTACATAAGCTGTGTTCGCAGAGGAATCACAAACTAGTCAGACGCGATTCGATTGGCTCAAAGAAATCCGAAACAGTTTTCTGATTGATTTCACAGCATATGATTGGCTATGATTAGTTTATGATTCCTCTGCGATCACAACTATAGCATGCAAGTGTCTTCTCTATCCAAACCAATCTCTCCGTTTCACTACTCTGAATTTCGTTTCCAGTATGTTATACACTGAGTACTATATCAAATTTAATAATAGTATATTATATCATATAATATTTATTATATAATATTAAAGCACACGTTGTACTACGAATACAAGTTTACGAGTACTACACCAGTCATTGTAACACGTGTGTTTTATAATATTTTTTTTCTATTTCGCATTAATTTACGTTTATTTATTATTAAAAATGCGATTTCTTATCCTTGCAGGGAATTTCAACGTTTCCATGTTTGTGACACAATTCTTGCAATTCCACGCAAAAGCTTATACAAAAATGTCAACGGGAAATGTCAAACCACGAGTCAGACCACCAATCTCGCATAAAATGTCACCACAAACAGTTGCACAAAGTGAAAAAAACAGTGTCACAAAGTGGAACACAAATACAATGTACTCATTGTATGTGCGAAATAGAAAAACTAATTTAATTGAAACTGCTTTACATAATTGTATGCGTCCCTCCAATCTGCCATATTTCATCCATCGTTTTATAACAACCCTAACAGCCAGAAATATTACATAGATATTTTTAAAAATATATTTTATAAATATTTTTCGTGAGAGGTTTTTTTGAATATATTTTTCATATTTTTTTCTAAATATAGATAAAATATTCAATTAAAATATTTATTTCATATTTTAAAATTAATGTAAGCCCTATATTTTTTCTAAAATATTTGTAAAATATTTATATGAAAATTGAGATTTTTTATGCAATCTATTTAATTTGTCAAAATGAACTAAAATTGTTCTTGGTTATTTAGAATGTATAACGTCGATAACGAAAAGTTGAAACATACATAAATTTATCTAAAAGGCAAGAACTTGTTTTTTCACACTGACCATACAAGTTAATAATGAATAATTCTGGCATCTTTTAAGGCATACTGAAGGTTTATCAAATTAATCACTATTTTTTTAATTGAAGTGTTCTAAATAAAAAACAAACGTATTTATTATCATTTTATTTGAATAAGCCAATAAAAATGAAAAATACTCATTTTTAAGTCTAACCTTGGTTGGTGCCAGGTGCAACCCTATGGCTTTTTTCATATCTTCGGTAGTGGCGCTCTCATGGCGTTTCCTTGTGGTCTCTAAAACAATGCCAATTGTATTAGATCATACCATGAATAAAACATCGTACAAGATTATCAACACCTGCTAATACATTTGGAGCATTTACAATAATTGGAGTGGTAGCTACATTCTAATACTTACAATACTTATTTTTACTTTATTTCATAATATTTGAAAACATTCTACGTACAAACAATAAAACAACACAACGTATTCTAACCTCTATCTCTAATCAACTAGCAATTTATCTGGTAGATGTAGTACATCTATGATGCATAAAATTCCTACAATTATATTATTAAACGATTTTCTGTACATAGCGATATTGAGCATTCCAATTATCTTATAAATGCCATGACATGTTCAAAATTTTGCTTACCTCGTAGTCACCACAAAAACTAAAACACACCCCGCAACAATTAATTACACAGTTAACCCTAATCTGCCCTAATCGTACACTATTATAAACTATAACATGTAACGGACAAACGAATGAAAACGTTGACGATACGCACGTGCGCGTATGCATTCTATGTACCTAATCCATAGACGCATAAACAATACTAAATCATATAACACCGGCACCGTAATGAATAGAGGTGTTGTGTTGACGTTCGCAACTTACAAATATTACAAATAATATAATACAAAACGCAGATATATTAATAGAAAAGTTACAGCGCTCACCTTAGATAAATCATATTAGATATATATTATCTAATTTAATCTTTAAACTATCATTTTAAATAGGTACAAACCTACTTAATATGTATGCATATTTTACCCATTTTATATTATTCGTCCTACGCACCAAATGTACAAAAGCAAAAATTCAATATTTTTTTTGTATGAAATAAATATTTACAGAAATACAAAGCAAAATATTCTTGCAGAGTTATGAAAAATATATTGAGAAAACATTTGCAATAAAATATTATTAATGCTACATAACAGATATATTTTTTAAATGTTTTTCTAATATATTTTCTATAATATATTTTATGCATATTATATTAATATAACTAATATTCAAGAAAGATTTAATATTTTTTAAATATTTATAAAATATGAAATAAATATAGTTGGTCACTGGGGAAACTTCTTTTTTTTTGAGAATACTTAATATCTTTCACAATGGTATGTTGCAACCATAGACAATGTCTTTTTCTTTAAGAGCACTGTTCAAAGTGTTTAATGTAATATGTTGCTTGTTAAATATTGCATGTGAACGAATTAATTCTATAAACAATATTTGTATATACTCACTGTTTTTATATGTCATAAATCGTGTTTCTAATAGCACATTGATTAAAATCATCAATTTCTACAACATTTATTTCATATGAATTTTTATTTTGGATAAGCGGATTCCTTATTTGCTCATGGACGAAATTTTGCTTACAGTTGTAACATGAATGTTTAGAGCACTGACTACTCTCTAAAAGCGAAATACTATTAAGAATATGACATTAAAAATATATGGATTTTATACATACTTCACGAACGGAGGTTAACAGGAGTAATGGCCCGTTTTTGTCGCGTTTTGCGTCGAAATACACGATTTACGAAACTATTAACTCCTACTTACTTTAAATAAATATACACTAGGTATAAACCCAAATTTCCACATATTATCGAAAACGAAAAATATAACCATTTGAAAGTTGACAACGATAGTAAAATTGGTGGAAAGACATTGGGAAGATATGACAAGCATGCAATTTAAAAAACAGTAAGTACCAACATAGTGTCGTTAATTGAATATAAAAAGGTTATAGGTTGTTTGGCTATTTTAATAATATGGTATTGCATTGCCCGAAATTGCAAATAATGACCTAACTCATCTGTTATCGTAAATGAAGTATGTATATTGAATTTTTATTGTAATTTTATGACGAAATCTGCGATGGTTGTTTTAGTGGTGTTGAAGACTAGAAAGATATTATCTGCGTACCTTGACCAAAGCTTAGGCCAACATTCAATTTTTTTTTTCAAGCTCGTTAATTGTTATTGAATAGTTTAAATTGAATTGTTACCCTTGGGAACAATGGGAACAATGGACTTTGCATTTTCGTTTCTTGCGATTGATCAAATACCTTCCGCCTTGATACAAATAATTATTCTGAATTAATAAAATTTAGTGTAGCGCGGAGTGATCGGATGTTCGATTTATTTTATACAAGAAAGCTTAAAAATTCAATCTTGTGCACCTTTTACGAATTTGAGAACATTGTGACGTACGTAACTTATCGTACATTTATTGTATTTGATGACAAGTTTCAGCAAAATCCGCCATGACAGGTGAAATTTGACGAACTTCTGAGCACACTGATGATATATACTGATGATTATACCGTGGTCCCAAGGACGTTTGTAGATGAAAATGTAGGAAGTATATGTGAGTTCTTGAAACTAGATACATCAAGCACCTTTTGTAAAGTAGCATTGCATTTCTCTTATTGTTTACAAGAAACGTTTAGAGGAAACAGCGCCCCAATAAATATAATTAGCATTAAATTAATCCGCTTTAATAAACTGATCCAAATCAAATTTTCTGATCTTGAACAATACCTCAATCTAAATTTTACGCTAACTAGCGTCCTCCCAGAAAATCTCGGTCCGTTATCAGTTCCTTTTTGTTATTTGGTCGTTTTCCGCATGCACCATTCCATTTGGTGAACCGCGCATACGCTACCATTTGCATGGTAACTTATCTCCTGTATGTTTTGTTCCGACGTTCGCAGACTCGTGATTTATAGGACAAACATAAGTGCGGGTAACTAAATACCATTAATCAATGTAAGGATGGATCAGCGCTAATAATTCTCAAGTTTGAGATTCGGTCTAAAACCTTGGCGTGAATTTTAATTGCAACTGTTGAATTGGAAATTAATAATTCCGGATTTAATTAGTGCACTAATTAAAGTAGGGTGTTATTAGGAGTTTCGCCTTTTCATTAACGTATGCTGCATCTGTGCTAACTAGATCTACTTTATCTACCGTGTATATGAAGCGAAAACAAAGCAAGTGCTTCGATGATGCCGACAATGGTTGTTTGTATAATCAAGGGTGATGTTATATAAGTTTGTTTTAGGTTCAATAAGATACGTAGATATGCAACTTGCGAAAGAAATCACAAATGGAAGCGAGCATAATGTGTAAGTTTAATATTTACCAGCGCCTCCACCAAAATCCACTTAATAGTTTTTTCACTAACTTAAACATTTAGTTAATGGTAAGCTTCAGGTTTATATAACTGGAATAGAGATTGGACTGGTTATGTAGGCCTATTTTTCATCGCAACTTTTCCTATTGCATTCCATTTTTTTTTTTTTAATCGGATAAATGTTTCATGAAAATCCACGCAGCAATCTGTTCATGCGCTTTATAGGCTATCCTAACAAACTGACTCATTACATTTTTTCGAGCTTCTAGTAAGAATTGGATTTTGAAACTTACAGAGAGAGCTAAATAAAAAAAAATATGTTCAGCTTTAGAGTACATCTAGTATACAGGATGTTGACATCATCTTTCTTATTTCAAATAAAATGGTTCAATTTTCATCGATTTTGCGAATTATCTTTTAATTTTTAGAATATAATATAGATAGGTATTCACTATTTTCTACTTGACGTTTGCACTCTTCGAGTAAAATCAAATATTTCATATTTCATTTTATGTTCATAGACATCAAGGTGTTTTATTAATGCCGATGCAAGCACAAGGACGTAGGTATTCAGTATTGTAGAATTCTTTACCAAATAATATACAGGCTGTTCAAAACTCATGTTTTATATAGGAACCTGTATGTTTACAAAACTTTTTTGTTTCAAATAGAGCATGATATTTATTATTGCAGCATTAATTGCAGCGCAAAATTTCACATCGAGTTGTATAAGCATTTCATATGGCTATTTTTTTTAGTTTCTGAAATATTACTACCTTTGGGCAAAATTTCCTAAAATACGCAAAATTCCCTAATTTTAAACGAGTAAAATTATTTTTCTCATAAAAACCGTTGTGTATTTTATTTGTTTACATATACGTCAGGTGTTACTAATATTACCAGTTTCCTATTCATTACTAAATGTACTTTGATTGTTGAAAATGTACACTAATTATTTGATTAATTTACAAGCCTTGATATACCACAATCAACAAGTGAATTATTGGTGATTACCAAACTGTGCAATGATAAGCTAACGCATACTTAACAAGTAATATTCTTTACATTAAATGTCATGATGTCAATTTCTTTACAATTCCTCCTAACCAAAACATTTTAAATCGAAAGAGATAAGAAAAACATTTGAAAGTCACACAAACAAATATTGATTCAAATTTATTATATAATTATATAATTATTCTATTTTCATTCATTACTTTGGCTATTATGCGAAAAAGAAAAAGAAAACATGGGCTACACAATTTTCGCCACTACTTAGTTCTTTTTTGAAAGCTCTTCAAACATAATACATATAATAAAAGCATATAATTGCATTTGAATGTTTCGACATAATTCAGAAAAACTCGTACAGTAGGAGCTAATTACCATACACATAAAAGTTGTAGCACAATTGATTTTTCATTATTCTGCAGCGCCCACAGACAAAGAAATGCGGTATTGGATGCGGTTGTGGATCGTGGTAGATCACGAGAAAATCAATACCGGTAACTTTTTCCAGTACAAATGTGCAAGTAGTTAAACGCTTGGAAAGTTGTGTAAATTGAATACTAACACTCATGCTTCATTTCATTTCCGCAATAAAAATTTGATGCTTTGCAAAAGTAGGAGTTATGGTTCATTTTGCTGGGTTAACTTAAAAAAACAAATGTCACTGTTTAGAAAATCTATAACAATAGAGTTCCAAAAATGGTTTGTCAATTCACGTTTTGGTATTATATAAATGGCATTTCCTTTGCTAAACCGTTTATGTAAACCATAGCAAGCAAACTTGGTCAACAGCAAGTTTGCTCACCGAAGATGTTAAACTGATGTGGTATTAGATATATTTTATTTATGCTTTTTGTCCTTGGCCTACTATACTGCATATGGCTACAATTCCTTTTTCCGGAAAGTATAAAATATTTCATATTAATGCCATTTTTCGAGAAACTAAAACTCCACTTCACTAAACTCCGTATTTCTTTTATTGTAAAGCACACTATCCACAATTAATCGCTTTGGTGTTCTTGATGGTAGCCGGACAAGAAATTTACCAAATTATGCTATCCACAAAATGACAAAACAATTCAGATCAAAGTAGTACGGAATTGACTAAGGCTTTTAGTAAAGTTATTACAGTTTACAATATATTGTCGGTCCCCATTCCTAGTGGGAGAGTTTATATAGACACAAGTAACAATTACCACAATATGCTACAAACGTAAAAAGGTATAATTTATAGGTTAGAAGAAAAAAAGCATTTTTTATTGTTTTTTTTTTTTATGGATTGAATTCAAATTTTATAAAGTTAAAACTTTAATGTTATATTTAAAGCTACCTCAAAAAGAATAGCAAGGTATGATTTTACTAACAATAAGTAATATTACTGATCTTGACCGGTTCAATGAAATTATGAAATGTTTTTCAAATCTACCGACATATAGACAATCAGCTATGCATTTCGAATTTGGATATGTGATTTTAAACCGCACACAAAATGTCGACCACTCCCGCTACATTAGTTTAATAATAATTAAACTAGTGTAGCGGGAGTGAAAATGCGGAAATGGAATGCGTGATAATAGTTTTGGGTATTCGCAAATTCCTATCTTTAACCGAACATCGAATGACTTTAAGTATTTAAAACTAAATTCTAATAAATATAAATAGCCTGTTTCAATATGCTGAAACAAATAACAGCCCACTCTACAGTGACCGGTCAATAGACCTGCTGATGTTGAGAGCCCTTTTTGACAAGGTCTCTTATAATTACAGATTTTTCTTTAACAATTGTTTATGTGTCTTTGTGGTGGAATCTTTTTTCGCCATTCGTTGGACATACATTTATGAATAAAACTCGATTTATAAAGGCATTCCTTTATACATTCATATACCGGCTGAAATTAAAAATTGCGCATGGATATGAACATTCGAAAGCAAACTCGAAGCAAACGAACTTCTGATTAAGAGAGTTGGACATACATATCATAAGCCATTTGGTAAATAATAATAATTTTAATAAACTTTGTATACCGGAGAAGTAATTATCTTACTTGCTTTATACAAGTTTTCTCCCAGTAAAATATTTTTTGCTTCTATTCCTTTGAAGATACACACAAGCTACTTTGACAGTTTCATGTCTCCAGCACCATATCTTCCCGTTTTATGCACCTGCGACATTTCGAACTTGTCATTTTAATAGTACCGTTATAAATTCTGAGACGGCGATCTTTTTTCTGGCGCAGTTGTTCCCGATTTCAGAGAAATCACCGTATAAATAGCAGGTAAATGATCCGAACCGTTTTCGCATCGCCAAAGGCCGCGATTTATTCGTACGAGGCGATGTCATAAAAATATTTAATGCTTTATGCGGAATTTTGTTTGTATTTCCCCAACGATAAATTCGCTGAGGCGACGCGTCGGCGTCGGTAGGAAACGCAAAAGCCTCTAGCGCCACCTAGATGCTCATCGCCCTTTCAGCAAATCCGCGTCAGCTGCAGCCGTATTGCTGAATTATTTGATTATCTCCGGAATTCATTTCACCAGCAGCTTCGTTATGTTATTTTTGTAAACGTCTAACGCAGATTACCTTTTCTATATAAAACGTGTGGACTGATAAGATAAAAAAATGGCAATTCGAAGCTGCATGCAGATTCTATTTGAATTTAAAATTTAAATTCATCCTTCGTGATCGGCGAGAGATTGCATGGAAGCGATACACTATGCAAGTTTGTTTTTATGCAATCTAAATGACGTTTTCTGGATACTTGTAACAAATGGATGTGCAATTCTCTATACCGTATTATATAATTCGGTACGGAAATATCACGGGTCGATAGGCAAAATAAAAACTCCATTAATTATTGGATTACTAAACCGCGGAATATAGATGCATATAGAATGTCATGCCTATTAAATAGCCACTAGATAATCCTCTAGGGTAAAATGGCGTCAATTCTATTGACGCAGCTACTATCACGAATGGAAAATAATTGTGGTAGCCGAAAACAAATTTAATTGAAGATAATTAAACCGGAATTCAATTAATTCAGTTAAGTATGGAATGCACTCTGCTTCAAAATTGAAACAGCTGATAATAGATATAATTTACCGATTTCTGTCGGTTAACACCTACGTTACATATAGAAATATGTGCGTAATCGTACACTATATGTTAATTTTACATAACTACCATTACCGATATGTCAATTTGATTGTAAAGTGTTTTTTGCGAAATGTCTATTTGTCGCAATTAAACTTGCAAAAGTACATTTAAAACTATAGACTCAACGCACAAAAACCGATAAAATCTTGAACAAATCATGATTGTAATGAATATAAAAAAATATAATAGCCTAGATGTCTTGTAACTTATATTTATAGTTGTTATGTTATGTTATGATACAAATTGATATCACAAAAAATAACAAAATAGCAGATGGCCTTAATGTAATTGCTAAATATTTAAATAATTACATTTCAACAATAGTTTTAAACCGAATTTAATCAATTGCACTATGTATTGCAAATATATATCCTATATTTTTCTTAAATGTAATAATGATAAATACTTCTCTTTTTACCAAGAAACCATTGCCATAACATTAAAAATAAGAAAGACTACTAGGATAGCTCTGAAATTCTTATTTTTCTTTACTTTAAACTGCTACGTCGTAAACTTGACCTAATTCCTAGAATGAATAAATTAATAGCATTGTTAAAAAAATAACATCTCCTTTCTTATAAATAAGAAGACTGCGAATCGTGGCGAATATTAACATTTTTATCATTTATCATGATATCTTATAAAGATAACTAATAGCATATGTTCAGACAATGCAACTATTGCTTACAGGATATTCACACTGCAAAAGCGTGTTCTTAAAAATATTTATAGGCTATATTTATGAGATTCCTATACTTATTGTTAGATATATGTTCGTAAACATTAATTTAATTACAATACCAGCAACCTACATACTAAAGCGTATAATAAAGAAAACAAAAAAAAAAATATAGCAAAAGGACAATTACTTTTATAACACACTCTTTAATACGGATTTTCAAATACCACAGCGCCGCTTAACTCTTTATGAATAAAATTTGATTTATAAAGGCATTCTTTTATACAATCATATACCTGCTGAAATTAAAAATTGCGCATGCATATTAACATTCGAAAGCTAACTCAAAGAACTTCTGATTAAGAGAGCATATTATTCGGTTAAAGAAGGTGATATTGTGATATTTCTTGTTAATTTTCATTCAAATTACATGTTAATTTATAACATATTGGACAAAAAAACAATTAGTTTGCTATGTAATAGGTACCCTGACGACCTTAGAATAGTCGTTAGAGGGCGGTTTCCAAAGGTTCAAGTACAACGTAAGCAAACCGCTTTAAATACGGTTGTCAAATGGTGTAAGTAAGAGAAACTATCAGTCAATACTCAGAAAACAAAAGTTGTCACGTTTACAAGAAAAAAACGCGAGAAGGTCTACAACCACTAGTGATAGGAGGTGAAAGGATTCCGTGTATCAAACCATACCTGGGAGTGTATGGTTTGATCAAAGACATACATGGAACCCACATATTTAGAATACAACCAACAATGCCCTGGGTAGATGCAGGATGCTATGTGGAAGGAGTTGGGAGCTTAGCCCCAAAATGACTCTGTAGTTATACACAAGGGTAATTAAGTGGCGTACAAAAAATGTGCTCCACGGGTGCGATGATGTCCACCACTAACACTACAATGGAAGTAATCCTAAATCTGCCACCGCAAGTCTACTGCACATAGATTTATGTATAGTCAGGTACCGATAAGTAAGTCGCACGGCGCTGACTATCAAAAACTATTAGATGAACTCAAAGAGGCACGCCTTTTAGGAATGTCATGTGATGCCATGGTTCAAAAATTCAATATTGATGGACAATATCAGGTTATAATACCAAATAAGAAGAACAGGGAGACAGGTACTCTAGTAAGAGCTGGAATATCCGCAAAGAAGGCCAAAAAGGCTATTTCGGCAAGTTTCAGCAAAGACAGAACGGTGTTCCAAGCTGAGGTTGCTACAATTCACCATTGCCTCCGAGGAATAGAATGATAGATCGAATCAGGTAAAAGCAACGCTATCATCTCTGACAATCAGTCTACATCTTAAGCGATTAGTTTCGTAAGTGTGGACTGTAAGGTGATTTGGGACTGCGTAAGCGCTCTAAATAGGGTGGGCACTCAAAGAGAACTATCAGTGGCCTGGAACCCTAGCCATTCGGGCGTGAGAAGAACTGAGGCGGACGCACTGGTCAGCTAAGGTTCGTCAAGTTCATTCGTTGGAGCTGGCCCTTCTTTCAGCACTACCAAATCGCAAAGAAAAACTTCATTTGTTTGGGCATATGGTATATAATTGTACTTGCTTTTTTTTACATTAACTACGTTACGTTTCGGATTTTTTTCCTTTAATCCATTTTCAAACTATTTATTTTTTAATTCCTCCCTTTTGGTTATTCACAATTTCTCATAGTCCTGGGTAATTTCAATCAAACATATAGATGATTCAACTAGTAAAAACTAGTGTGTCATATGAAACATTTTATGCAAACTTTTTATTTAAATAACAAATTACACACGCATCGACACTAACATATTGACGTGAACAAACACAAACATAAAGTCTCAAAATCAATACTACCAAATCGCAAATTAAAAAATCCATCAATGAATGGATACATGATCAGTCCAGAGACTGGTGACAAAAATCACCGGAATAAAGACAGGCAAAGGGTATTTAGCCTTACCTCTGCTTGCGGAGCTCTGTGGGGGTGGACCTTTTCTTCCCTAGCTACTCGTGGGATCAACTATTGAGGAAGGAAATATATTTAACCTACTTATACGGGACGACATCGCTAGTAAACAGGAACTGGTGCATAAGAAGCCTTCCACTTCCAAAGTGGAAATACCTCACTAGGAAGGAAGAAAGGGGGAGGGGTCGCAAAACGAGTAGATTAGGGAACAGGATAAAACACCCATCCATCTCCTCTCAAATTGCGTAGCACTGTGCAACTCAAGGGCGTTGCACCTGGGAGCATGTGAAATCGAAGGGGGAGATTTACCTATATTTTAAAGAATATATCGGGCTTTTTTTCACAAAGCAGTTTATATTATTATTAGAAGTGATTTTATTTTTAAAAAGTGTATTTGTTTTTATTTCATAAAATAGCAACTAGGACGTCAAGCTTGTCAATGTATTACATTGCGTTCTACATCAGTTTCATGCAAGTTTAGACAAATGAAGGGGGCGGAATACCTTTTGTTGGACCTGCAACCTTTTGCGGGTAAGCAGCAGTACAATACTGAAGAAACTGAAAAAGAGAATGGAGCAGAGAAGATCTAATTACTAGGAGAATCTCCAGGAAATGAGACAAAGTAAAATTCTTCTGGGAACCTATAACCGGAAGAAGTTTAGAGAATGCATCAACCCCCCTTGCTTTGGATTGGCAAAGGAATATGAATGTAGATTTTATGGCAAATATGATGAAACATCCATCCAACTCTTCTCAAATTACGTAGCACTGTGCAACTCAACGGCGTTGCACCTGGGAGCATGTGAAATCGAAGAGGAAGACTTACCTAATCTGAGGCCTTCTGCTATCCTACACTTTCTGAAAGGAATAGGATTGGAAGCCTGCTGTAAAACAGCAGGAATATGGGACGCAATAGATCTTTTAGGTCGCAGTGTAATATCACTCTCATATATATACATACATACATTCTGTTCAGCTTTCCACAGATCCCAGTGCAAAATGACCTTGAGAAGTCACTTCCCATTTCGCGTTCGCGGTTTCGGTTGTTATACAGGCATGCCCTGAGGTATTTTAGGTTCCCCCACCACCTTTCAATCCATGTGTCCCCATTCTTGCTTCCTCTTTAATATTGATATCGAAGGAGGATAGATTTAGCATGGCTGCTATATTGGCTCTTGGTAAACTTTTTGCAGCTCCAGTGATGCACAGGTAAGCCAACCCCTGCATCCTTGCGAGTTTAGTAATGGCCTATTTCTGCGTAGTCTTGGTCTACCAAACCAGGCCACCGTAGGTTAATATGGATCTTACCACTGTACAGTGGTCAAAATACAGTTGAAAACGAAATTAATTATTTTTTTTCGCTAAATCGACTATTGATCAATTGTAGACCATGAAAGAAATATGTATGTAAAAAGATAATGGGTTGTTTAGAGTTTCTTTTTAGAGAAAGGGTGAAATTATTTAAAATTAATCGGTTTCCATTAATACTTCTTATTCATTTATCATAGTCTAAAATAATACAGTGTAATGTAGGTCAGTACGGAGATAATTAGCAAACTGCGGGTATTCTTGTGGTATTTTAAGGGGCAAATTCCCTAAATACGTATTATTTATTTATTTTATTTATTTGCTGCATTTTCTTCTATTCCAAAGCACTAAACGAAGTAGTTAGAAAGATGTTGAGTTTGCAAACTGCGAGTTTCTACAGATTTTTCTCGTGGTATATCGAAAATATGGCAACGTTTTAATGGACTTTCTTGGTATAAAGTAAGTTAACAGTGTTATTGAATCTATTTTTATAGTTATTTAAATCCAATGGTTGTAATTCGTAGTATAAAAACTATGCTGCAACACGAAAAAGATATTTTAAGAATAATCCAGTTTTATGTTTCAACTAAATAAAGCGGGATTTTTCATTACACACACTATCAACGTTATGATATAAATAATAATACGATAAGGGAGCGGGCTATATGTATTTATTTATATGTTTGATATTGAAGTATTGACGAGATTTGCAATAAAATCAATAACTTTCAAATGAGTAAGTTGTCGCAAGTAAACATTTTGTATGTTTTTACAGACACTTCAAGCTATCTTTGGTAATTTTTTTCAAAGCGGGGACTCGCGGGAGTTTGTTTTAATGTTTCACTAAAACCAAAGTTGATATTATGTCGACAAATAACAGGAGAAATGACTAATCATTTTTTTTCTCGATAGATATTTGTAAATATTAACAGACGTTTGGCGTACTGTATAAAATAACTGATAAAATAATGTATTTTGCAAGCCTGTAAAATGTAATAACACTAAATGATCTATTTTTTAATTTTTTTTTTCCAAGATCTACAACTAATCAAGAGTCGATTTAATAAAAAAAAATAATTAGCTCCGTTTTCAATACGGACCACTGTGCACTGTAGTGTATAACCATTACATCATATGTGAATTCAATCTCAATGTTTTTCCAACTGTTCTGCGGGTTGACATTAAAACCCGTTTACATTTGTCTGTCATTTATTCACGGTGTTCATTTCATGTTAACTTGGAATCAAAAACCATTCCTAGGAGTTTAGCATTTCTGCTGAATTGTATCGTTTTACTACAAAGAATTAGAATGAATGGTGAATTACTAAGTCGTGAACAGCGAGTATTATATATGAATTGTTAATATACCTTTATTTACATGTTTCTACAATTATAATTATGTACCTAAACAATATTGTTAGTACCGTAATATTAGACTACAAAATGTTTATTAGCCATATACAATCATATTTTCCGGCACCATTTCGTATCATTCTATCAGGGTGAATTTAGCTGTTTTGTATTACCTTCAAAACTTTTTCAAACTAAGTATCTTAATTCGAAATATAACGGGAGACGTCAGGAGATTTCAAATTCCGCAAACGGAATGAATCATGAATGAGTTGGCGAAGAACTTCCAAGTCTAAGTGCATTCACACTTCGCAACTCAATAACGGATTCTGCGGAGTTTCAAAGAGTGCAAGCGGCCGTAGTTCCTCCAAGTTTGGTTAACCCGCTGCATCATATAATTGCCGGTGACGTGTAACTTAGATTTGTTGTAATTCTCCCAAGGATTTCAACAATAACACAAATATCCTTCATGCTCTAATAAACAAGTTCTGAAAACCTTAAGAATCTCGAAAGTACTGAAATAATTAATGAAAAAAAGTTGACGTTTTCAGCTGCGTTGGTATGACGTAATGTACAGCGAGAGTGTGAAAGTGTGTTTTTTTTCTCCCACGAGATAGTCGTTATTAGAGAGGAAGATCTTTCTTTTAATTTTGAAGCCCTCTCATTAAGCTCGAGGGCAACGTAATTAACGTCTAATTCACAAAATAAACGAGAAAACGTGACGGAATAGTAGAAAACAAGGCATCTTTTTTTATTCGGTCCTTTGCGAAACCTAATTCGTTGCGTGTTTTATTTTTATTGTGTAGCAGCACGCTAAATTCGTATTTTATTGCAATTGTAGCATGTAGAAGTCCCTATGTTCTCTGAAGGTATGAACAAGCACATCATGGAAATAAATTACAAAATCAATGGTAAAATTTGCGAAAATCAAGCATTTGGTTAAATATTTTTTACATCTCATCCTCAGCAGCACTTTGTTAAGTTGTAGATGTTGTTTTGTACACTCGCAAAATTAACTTTGTAATAATTGTAGTGTATTTATGTTTGATATGTGACACAGAAAACCCGTGGTATTAAAAAAAGTGACAACCTTTTGATTACAGACATGCAATGATACTTGCTAGAACAATTCAATATAAAATTGGAACATAGATCACTTTGAAAGCGCATTTGAAACCTTTGCATTGGTATTTTAATTTAAATTTTATTTGAAATTAATCTCAAAATGGACATGTTTTGCGGAAAGGAGCACGGATTAATTCCTCTGTTTTTTAAGTCAACGGAGTGGATATAGGTTTTAATTTAAAATTTTGGTTAACCGCACATCTTTCCTATGGTACGCGCATAATAGAAGCTAGCACCAGATAAGCGTTAATAAACTGCAACAATTTCTAATGAATTTAAGGTAGATCATTGTGCCAACGTACGTTTTTGGCAATTCTTGGGCAAGTTTTGCTGCGATTAACGATTTAGTTTTCATTTATGTTCATATCTTAAATACACTAAACTGTCATTTTTTTTCAATAACAATCGGTTCAGAAGTTCAGAAGCGTTATCAAAAATTACTGTTTTCTTCTAAGCTTAGCCAGCAATAAAGAAATGCCGTATAGGTAATATAATGTGTGTTTACTATATCCCAAAATATTAAACATCCTAAAACTTCAAGTATTGGCCTATTCGTTTAAAATAAATATCGATATAATGATTTCCTTTAGTATCAAAGCGAAATATGAACATTTTACCCGTTTTTCATTTTAAAATATTACTGTTACGTCTCTGTTTTATGTTTACAAATACATGCCATTCACCCAGTTAGGACGTTGTTGTACTACTAACTCGCTACACTTAGAATCCAACATAAAATTCTATTTGTTTATTTGTAAGTGCTACATTTGAAAACGAAATAGTTATTTAACAAACAAAAATATTTGTAACGCCTATAACACCATTGTAATTGATTTTTCGCACAAAAAAAGTAATTGGAACCGACATATTCCCAAAATAAAATTTCAATATTAGCCCATCGGTGCTAGTACAGTCCCATGAATAAAACACATCAGTAATTACGTGTAGGAGTATACACATTCAATATATACAATTTGACGTAGGTTTCGACATTGCCATGTCCGTGTGGTTCGACTTTGTTTAGTTTTTCTCGATTCCCACCGTTGTAGGTGTACGTATATAAAAAGCCGTCCATTTTTGATTAACGTCAATTAACGCAATGAACGTTTTGTTCCTGAAAATTGTCCACACGCGGATGTTACATAATCCTCGCATTTTACGTTGTAATATAATCGTTGGCTCGTCAACTAGATAATCCAAGCATCTAAATTTTAATTAGTATTTGATTTAGTGGGTGTCTGTTCTCGTTATACAAACAACGAAGCGGGATTTATTGTAGAAACACCGCAAAAGCTTATGCCTAGGATTTGTAAAATGATGAACGTGCTAATCAATCAATGTATAATATTAAAATTAACAATCATACATACAATCAATTAGGTACTTGAATTTGTACGGTAACAGTTTTTCCGTTTAATATTTTCAGGGATAGTATGGAACTTTAGACGCCTCTTTTTAGAATTTGTGTGAATTAATTGTAACAATGCAAATAGATTGCATGCAAACATTCAAATCGTGCGAGATGATTGTTTAGTAGAAACCGAATCATAAGTTTACCTTCCAACGCGAGAATGTGTTAATTTTGATAGTATAAATTTTCATGTTGACTATTGCAGAATATGTACATTTATTATAAAGGTATAAGCCAATGCTCAAACAATTCGAGCAAAGCGGGAAATTCGCATGAACAGCTATTTACGTATGTATGTAGAAGTTCATATTTAAATACACAACCACCATATATACAACAGGAAATTGCCGTGCTCATAATAACGTGCAAACTTGTAATTATTATACTTGTGCATAAATAGCGAAAGTAAAATTAGGGTACAAATCCAAAGAACTGTGTGTGAGAAAGTGCAGCAGGGAAAAATAAACTTTAGCATTAACCCAAACAAAACTAGGTAATACCGTTCACCGAAAAGTGCGGTGTCAAAAGTACCACTCTCACTTTTGGCACCACTCACTGTTCAAGGTGTAAAGCAGATAATGTAAAATATTTAGACGTTTTATTTGATAAGATAGTATTCTGAAATCCGCATTTCAAAAAAACCACTCACAAGGCGAGCCTATCTTTATGGACATGCCGAAGAATATATGGGAAATCTTGAGTGCTATTCCAAAGCTAGTCCGCTGGCTCTGTGTGAGGGCAGTATGTCCAACCATAACCTATGTAGCAGTAGCTTAGTGGCAGAGCAAGGCGCAACAAACCAGAGCCATAGCAAAACTTGCATCCATGCAAAGGATCGCAAATATGGCAATCATGGGAGCAATTTCTTCTTGCCGGTCATTGGCACTAGAAGCTCTTATGAACCTCCCACCCTTGCACATTGTTGTTAATATTCTTACATATAGATACATACGATGAGTGAATAGAAAATATTTTAAGCAATTATTGTAATTTTCTTCAACCGAAGAGTTCGATTTGCATTTATTCATTACATTACACTAGAGTGGAAGTACTGGCTCATTCTTTGTTACTTTAGAATAAATACGCTTATGAATACCGTATTACATTTCTATAGTTATTTGTATCACTAGGCCAGAAACTACAGTTTTGCGAGTATGAGTACGGTTTATGGGACGAGGCGGTAGCCGAAGCCCACAAGTACGAATATTCGCAAAAGAGTTTCTGGCCGTGTGATACACAATGTTTTTTGGGCCGACAAATCTTAATTTTGAATTGAAAATACAAAATAAATTTTGACACTAGGGAGTTGACAGTATAAGTTGGCACATATGTCACATACCTTAGTATTTTGACGTTTCCGACAAAATATATATAGTTTAATATCTATTTGTCAATAATAAGTGCAATGAAGTTCACCTTAGTATGGTTGAACAGTAGCTTAATGACAATATATTACACATCTGTCATGTGAATCTAGTGTGGCCAACTTTTAGTGACACTTTTGCCTGGCAAAAATTTTTAGTACTGCAAATTGTGTTTCTGGACGAAGGCGCAAAAAATTAATTATCTGCCAAATGACAGAGCTAAATTTAGGTTGCTAGTTAAAAAAAAAATCAAGATGGCTATCCCTGAGAAACCCATGCAAAACAAATGAAACTCATCAAAATGTGGGATATTTATTTAGCATATATCAAAATATTCATATTTTGATGTAAACATTTGTGTATAATTCAACCCCACTGAATGTAAGATGCAAGTATCAAACGGTTCACTATATCCTATTTGCTGTTATTTACTATTTACGTAATCTGTATAATATTACATAATATTTTACGTAATATCATGTAATAAATGCTGCAGTTGGAAGTAGATATTGTAATTAAGCAACATAAAGGATATATAAATAAACTAAATTGCATTAATAGCAACTGCTAAGGAGAAATGATTTATAATTAGATGAATTTTCATTGAACATAAGGTTTTTGTTGTTGAGAATAAAATTTCATTCACTTTTTTAAAAATAATCATAGTTATTGCCGTACGTAATGCTGACCATCTCCGTTGACTTTTCTCGCTAAAAAATTTGAAATACTTATTTGAACTTAGATAATAAGAATTGGTGCAAGGCTGGTTAGGCAAGAAAAGTTGGGGCAAGAACTATTATGCAAAATATAACAATTATTTCAATAAAGAATGAAAACAACAAGAAAAATAGAATATGAAATATAATATATAAATATAAATTTAATATAATTATTAAAATGTTATTAAGGTATGATTTTTCTACTTATACATTTTGTAAACTTTAGGAAAGGTGACATTCTATTGATTCTGACGTAACCTTCATTACACATAAAGACTAAATATTTAGAAAATCGTCATCATGTAATTATAAAAATAGAAGCTATTTTTAGAACTAATATGTTATTAAAAAAAAGGCCAGTTTAAGTATTTCTGCAACGCATCTTCCACCAAAAATAATTATTTCGAATACCTTCAAGATGTCCTCATTTAAGTAACGTGATAAAGGCGTTTTGGCAAATTTATTGAAAGTTTTGCAACCCCTGAGTATCTTTTGATACATCTTTTCATATAGGTGTATGAAGTAGTAATGCAGAAAGTCAAAGTATGTCATACAGTAATCAACATTAATTACTTATATTTCTAATCGAGGTAGAAATTAAAAGTAGATGTCACAGGATTTGGGGAATGATAACAAAACGAAAAAGTTGAGAACTCTTTTTATTTGTTTGTATAGCTTTCGAAATAAGTTCATTTTATCTAATCCATTTTTTCTGCTGTGCTAAGTGCGTGCTTTGCGTTGGGTAAACAATATTCTCGGTGCAGAGTTTACTTTTTAAAATAGAAATATCAGTACGCAGTGATTTTATTATGTTAATTTACAAACGTTTGTTTAATATTCAAGTATGTTAATCCTTACATATTATTTTAAGAGGTTAACAAATTAGCATCGGTCAGAAGCGCATGTTAAAAAATTATGCCAAAATTGTAAATTCAAATTTCCGGTTATCTTCTGTCCTTTCTTCTTGGAATTATCTCACGCTATTAAAATTTTGCGGTGTAAGTCGGTCTACTTCCGCTGCTCCTCCTAATATTACGTCAAGCAATAATTACTATCGAAATGGTCTAATTTCGGCATACAATTACAAATCCCTTGGCCTTTTTTGTGAGAATTTATTATTTAATCAATATCCATTCGAATTTTAGGTACGTTAGTTGCATTTTAAAATAATATATCTCAAGAAATATACAGATAAATTGGTTGTAGTCATTTGAAGAATGGCTCGAAAATTCTACAAATTAAATTAGAAATAGAGTATTTCACTAATACAAATATTTAGCCAGCGCTTTCTGGCGATGAGGAATATTATTTTGAAAGAAGTTACTCTACATTTAACGGATATATTCTGTAGCGTTTCTGAAATTCTAAAGTTTCCATTTTTTTGTGTGATATCATGGCGTTTTGCTGAACACCCTGTGTAGAAAATGCAATTAGATCTGCAATGCAATATAATTTTGAATGGCGGTTTCGTATATCATAGAGTAAATTTCCGGCTCGATGAATTTGCGGACGTCAATTTCTGGTAATTTCGAAAGTTCTATCAATCAAAACATTTTATGGCCGGAAAAAAAAAACGCCAAAAAAATTAATATCTGCAGTAATTTAAAATAGATTGGGATTTATGATTGTAGTGTTCGACAATAAAACGGAATAAATTCCTGTTGTTTAAGAACAATTAACGCAATTTAATTGCCTTGCTGGAAAATGGTTATATTGTTATGGCAAAGGCCGGATAAGCGATTGAAATGTGCTAAATTATCTTCTGATTTGTTTTGGAGAATGTGTATGTACTTGTACAGCTTTTTAAACAGGATAGCTTCAACAGTTCCAAAAAAAAAATAACGTTAAATTTTGGAGTAAAATGGAATTGCATCGAATGCTCTCATTTCTCCTATTTAAAAAATATGTAACGGTATGACTATTTTTCCCTTTTGGGAAGTGCTTTTTCCTTAATTAGATGTAAGAGCCCAACTTGAATTTTTTGATATACCAAAATGTAGGTGCATTTATTATATACTTTTTATATTTTCTCTTTGAAATGGAATATATAAATACACATTTTACTTATATTTCATATTACACTCTCGATTTATTGCTTATGTATAAAATATACTCCTTCCTTGTTTTCTGGAACTTAAATTTTAATAAAGATATCTTCTTTGAAATTGTAAAAAGGATATATCACCTGATTTACACGTAAATTGCACAGAAAAAATAATTCAATTCTTTCAGCTAACTAAACTTTATGTACGTTTTATCTACGAGCAATGCGTTCTAAAAGTTAAATTAACATTAAGGAAGTTCTTAACATTTCACTGTTAATTCAACTCGTAAAGATGTTTAATAGATGCAATCTATGATATTAATCATTTCAGTAGTATTTACTTTTGCGAGACTCCTTCTTGCTGCTGCTGTGCTCGGTATAGCTATCAAAAATGTAAATTAAACATGCTTCAACAAGACATACAATACAAAGACGAAAGTTGATTTAACTAAAGGATAAGATGAATACGTTTATTTCAATCATTTTAAATTAAATTGTGGAAATGTTTTGTTGGTGGCTTGTTTAATCTAAATGTTAGTGCCCCCTTAATAGAGTATTGGATCTCCATCTTGTTGGATAAATAAATAATGATACCAATGTTTTTGGTAAGTATATGCATATATTTAGTTAACATTATGTTCTTATCGCTACGATTACTAGTTTGCATCTTTTTGGATTATAAATCATAGCAGCATACACTACGCATACACAGAGGGACTTTAACCAAGGGAATAACAGAATTTTTATTAAAATTCCAATCTTGGTGGTTTTCAATATTGGCACTAATGAATGAACTTATTTTAACCATACGTGTTGCAGTGTTGGCCACCGTTTAATGGTTATATCAGTGCCACAAATAATACTAATGATGACTAATAATGACATTACCACAGTTAACAACGACAACAGAATGTTGGCGCCTTTACATTGCAGCATAGTATTAAATTGATGACGTAGATAATTCAATTTAGTTTTATGATAGATAATAAAGGAGCGCCACCTTTAATGTGACTTATCAAAAATGCCTACTTATTCACTAAAAATGACAATTATTACATATGACAGCAGGTGACAGCTACAATTTTAGGTTATTTTTAACATGGCGCTGTTGGAAAGGTAGCCACTTCACCACCACTACATCGCAGCTTAGAACTAAAAATATTCTTGTAATTGATAAATTAATAGTTATGTTATTAGTAACTTAACAAGATAGTATAGTATATATTGGTAGAAAAAATATAATGATCTGCAAAATAGCGAACCATTTGTCTTGTTTCTGGCATTGAATGTTGTTGCTCCTCATTGCTGTTTAGTTAATAAAATTTCAACGCACATGAATCGTTAGCCGCGTTTCTAAAATCCTCCAAAGAAATGTATATCCCCGTGCTACACCAATAGCGTAGAGAAACGACAAATTCCGAGGAGAATTGACTTGCAGAAAAGGATAATTCGTAAATGCGCAGGTTGAGAGCTCTGGGGAAGTTTTCCTTTTAAAACAGATTTCTACCGAGACGCGCATCCACATCTAAATCAATCCCAGTTAGCTTTTAAAATATCCTTCGTTTCCATTTGGGTATATTAGCGAATAAATGGTTGTCGTTAATATTGCTGTAGGTTAATGTGTGTCTGTGACTCATTAAACGTTTATCAACATTTAAAGATCTCGCAAGGAGGATATTACACTGCAAAAGTTCTCCAACAAAGATCTTGAGAGTTGTTAAAGGGAATTGTTAAGGTACACTCTTGTTCATAAACACAGCTGGCAGAGAGAATAGTATAACAGTATTTTATGTTTCTTTTAAAATATAAATCATTTTAAAATAATGATTTGAAATATTTAGTATTCCCAAATAGTGATTCTACACCACCGATACTTTTAGGAAGGACCAGGAAAATTCAATTGTTATTCTTTATAGATAAATATTGTAGTTTCAGATCGACAATTTACTAAATATCTTCACGATAGTAATGAGATTTGCATCCCAAAGTCTCATTCAGTTATTATTGCACCAATTAAATATATATGCAAGCTTTCCGTATAATACATTAGGTTGACCAATAGCGCTCATGATCCTTGGTAAGGTGAAATATTGTAACATTTATAATTTTCTATAGGTAATAATTAAATATTATGGCTATGAATATATCGTCTAAATTTTTACATGAAGCGGTTTCCCCCGCAAATACTGACCTTAAGTCGTAGAGGGGACGGGTGAACCTTGCCACCTTCGAACCAAGCAAGGATACCAAGCGAATTGCTCATATTTCAAGTTGTTTTTTTTTACATGTGTGGTGCAAAATAGCACGTGCTACAACGCAGTAATCTGAGTTAGAAAGCAAGAAACAACGCTCAATAATTTCATCGTTTATAAATTCATCTACTATTTTGAAAGAAAAATGATTCTTCGTCAGAATTTCATCAATTTGTAAAGTTACCTACTATTTGAAAAGAATAAGGATTTTCAACCGACCACGTGGCGGCGGGGTGCATTTGGAGATCGTGAAAGCCGATTAAAAAGGAGGTCCAACGCCGTGTCCAGATCACAATAACCCGGCGACCAAATTATCGAAAATTGGAGCATAATCTATTCCTGGGGACTCCACGCGGTAGCCAAACCCGGATATACATCACCAGCTAAGTCTATTCTTCTTTTAATCTAAATTATTACCTGGATCCATATCAAATTCAACGTTCAACGTATCATCATTTACATAAAAAAAACCAACAATCAAGAGAATTTTTTTAAACATTTGTCAATTAACGTTTCACATATTTTTTTACCATTTTAAAATTATTATATATCCAATGTGAAAAAAGTAAGGCTGCTTTACTTTCAAATTTACCACGTCATCATATATTTACTCATGCAATAATTAAATATTTTTACCACAAATTTATATTCAGATATTAATTTTTTTAACATCCCACATTTTTTCTATTACTTACTATATAAATATTTTTGGAAATAATTTAAATGTATTAAACATATTAATTCTTCTTCTTCTTTGATTTTTTTTTCTTTAATAATTTTAATAAATAATTCTTTTAATATTTCTTCTTTATATATGCAGTGTTTCCAATTTCATTATGTGAATAATTTTAATAACAAAAAAATTGGTGGCGCTCAGGGAAATTCTTGCTAATATAAGTGTGAACTCACGACATATGTTATGACATATGCATGCTAATACCAACCGAGTGTTACACCATTTTTAGTGTGGCCTAACTAAAAATTGTATTATTGTGTAGTGTTAAGTTTTTTTTAATTATTCCGCTCATTCGGAACTTTGTCTATTGTTCGCTTGTGCTGATTTAATGCGTATTCTATTGAATATTGTCGTTGTAATGTTATACGTCTGCGTTGTACGTTTTTAAGAGGAGTTTTTTTGTAAGAAAAACAATTGTAGGATTTTGTTAAGGACTTTCTTGTTCGACTATTGACGTGAGTAGACGTATTTTTAAATCTCTGTTGCCTTTTTGATATTGTAAATTTAATTGTCTTTTATTTAGTCAATCAAGGAGTTCTTATCGTAATAATTGTTAATGTATTGACGTGTATACGTAGTAGATATAAGATCAATTATTATTATTTTTGTTTAGCAAGATATAGTTTAGTTTTTTTTTCTCTCATTATATTTTAGAGTGTTAATTTTCTGTTATTCAATTTTGCTGTTTCATTTTTGTTTTTCAATCACCTCGTTTGGGTGAGAAGAAGCTTTGTTCTTTCTTTTAGTTTTTTTAATTTTTGTAAATTTTTTGCATTTGTCCACGCTTTGATTTTAATTTGGGAAACGACGTGGAGAGTAATTCTAAGGTTATGTATTTTGGATAATCCTACTGAACAAACAAAACTTTTCCTTTGCATAGGAAATAGCATTGTCCTATTTTAATTTAGAGTCAAATGCAGTTTTCATTTTAGGCCAGAACCTTCAGTTCAAAGTTTTTTTCTGCACATCTGTAATTTAATCCATTTTGTAAAATAAATTGATTGTTAATTAGTGTCATTGGGTTAAAAATTCTGTTGTATTTTATTTTTAAACCTTTTCAATTTTTCGGGTAATTAAGGAAGTCTGATTTCATTCACTCACAATTTACTTTTCGTGGTTAGAATCAAGTTTTAATTTGCAAGATTAACCTTGAGGTTAATAGTTCTTTTGCGTTCTTTAAAATATTATCAGTTGAGCTAGCTAATTTTATTTTTCCTTTTCATTCAAAAATCAGTTTCGCATTATCATTTAATTCAATCAGTACACAGCAATGCGTTTGAAATGAAATTCCTGAGTCCCGATTTAACAGGCACAATTATATTATCCAATTTTCTCTGTGTATGTTGACCTGTCTAAATAGGTATATCAAAATATTCCTTAATGTTTTGCTATCCTTAGTCCAAGTTATCCATGCACACACATCTCTAAATACACCCACTTTCCATTGGTTCTCACGGGTTTTGTTTCTACAGGAGTATTTTTATTACAAAATGGATAGTAATTATACCGCCGTTCCAAATTCAAATGCAAATTTACGCGGTTGCCTGCAGTATTGTGAAGGTCTAAATTATGCGTATACATCCATCACTTAAAATGGTGTAATGTAAGACAACAACGTTAGGAATGTGAAAACTTGACCTGGTGGAATCATTTTTTTTTACTTACATATTTAAATCATATTTTTTTTTTGCCTGGTTTAAGACTACTCGGTTCGGTATCGACAACCGATTTACAGCAGACTCGCGATTATGTGAACTAATCACATTTCACGTATTTCCGCATTTCACATAATTGAGAGGTTATTGCATTGAATTTTTGATACTTAACAATCATAGAGAAATTATTTAGTTAGAGTAGGAACATTTCAATTAGGGAATCCATATAATACTTAGAGTAGGTACCCTCCTGTAGTATCCTTGAAGGAACACGGGGTTAAGATGATGTGTAATTATTTAGCTTTTCATAAGGAAAGTGTATCGATTATCCAAAGGGAATTAATCCTAGAGCAACGTCAGTAAAATATGCATAGCTCAAAATTCGATACGGGTAAAAGCAAAATAAGTAATTTATTGTTTTTTATTATTTAGATTATCTATGGAAACAATTAATATAATAATAACAATAATATATGTTTTATTACCTAGCAGAATCTTAAACATATTCCAATAACAAAACAGCAGGTAGGTACTTAGAATTATAACTTAAATCCAAAAGGAAAGGCAAAAAAAAATACAATACAATGAGGTCTAAGGGTAATATTTCGTTAAATACTTTCGCTAATAGATCCTTTCAAATTTCTCAATCTCTGAAAATAAATATCGCCTACTTCAGCAATTTTGTAATAATTCCTACACTGGGTAACTTAAGCAATATGTGATTTTTCGCAAATTGTGGGCAAAACATGGTAGACACTCTAGTGTAGAAAGCTGGTACCAGAAAGTTACATTGTCTCACCAGCATCTTCAACTACATCGAACAGACAGTACTACTGTCCGTAAAGGCGGATAAGATATCGTCCGTTTTTAGTTTCTCTGGGGGATTGAGCGTAGATATTCCCAACAGGAAACTGCAATAGCGTACATCCGCAAACCGTATCGGAGTCTATCCCGCTGGTTTGCCGATGCCTCGAAAACGCGTAGCTTCTAGACTAGGGGCCTCACCATTTTTCAAGCCGAAATTATTGCCATCCATGCTTGTACTGAGGGCATTTCAAACTGCCCACGCAAGAAAGGAAGTGTAGAAATCATCTCCAACAGCCAGGCTGCCCTCAAAGCTTTGCCGGCTGTCAGATTTGACTCTGAGGTGCCACAGAAAACTTGAAAAGTTGGCGGAACATCTAAACGTTACATTGAGATGCCGGGTTATTCTGGGATCAAAGGCAATGATATAGCTGACACGTTACCAAGAGGTGCCAGCTAGCTGCCGTTTTTAAGACCAGAACCGACGTGTGTTAGTTCATACGGCAGCATCAAAACGTTTGTCAGGCCCTAACTTGCTGCTAGGCACTGCTCGAACCCAGAATCGGTAAGTTAACTCTCAACCAGCTTGCGATCTTGCGGTACAACTTGACTGGGGAAGCTAAAATGGACAAGGGGGCACAATAGATCTTTCTGGGCGGGTTGTCTTCTTCGGGTTAGACCCGCCCATGGAAAAAAATACATTGTCTCAGGATGTCAGAACAGTCGACACGAAAGGCAAATCAAAACAAATAATGTGGAATGATAAAAGCTTATAAGCGGATCAAAATTATCCATTTGATACCACAAACATTTCGCTATTTTACGTCATATATCTTGGAGTTTTTGAAAGAAGCAATGAGGGCACCAAAAAAGTAAACGTATTCCTACCAAGATCTCACTAAAGCAAAATAAAGGCCTTAAATAAAGTACCTTTGGATTTGAGTAGTATTTGCTATGTCAAGTTACAAATCCTAATGATTTAGTTAGCTGTGAACAACCTACTCGGATGTGATGGCTAAACGACAGCTTATAACAAAAGGTATTCGTAAATCTTTAACAAGAATAGTACGAGTTAAATCAACTGAATCAATAGCGTAATTATAATTGATAATATTTGAAGAAAAACCGCTCCTTTCCTGGGCTACAATTCCTGTGCAAATGAAAAAATTACATCTAAAACGTATACCTCAAAAAATATGGAAAACATAAAAAAACAGTTTTTTTTTCCAACAAAACTAACAGTTTTATACAAGAGCGTATATATATGTAATCTATTATGTAAATTTCAACCATGAATCGATTAGTTCTGTGTTTATTATGCATGTAGTTAGTACTATGGGGTTATTTACACAGGTGTTTTATTCTCTATATGCTTATATAATTATATTGTCGTGAAACTTTAAATTGTAATTCGATGAATAATTTAATACGGCTTACCAGAACTTTGTTCGGAAAAGTCTCCATAAAATGTTTCATAATTTGTAGGTACATGGCAATATTTTATAAGAGAAAGGATTAAAGTTTGAAGTTTATATATTGTCAAAAAATAGTGTGCTTATGTAACTCAGTATTATCAAGTATTTTATCAAGGAAGTCTTTATTTGCAAAGACTGTGAATACATATTTACAACAATAACTCTTTTAAAATGCATTAGGTATACTGCAAGTACTACCTTATTTATGACAGTAAGTACTCCTTGTGAACGATTATACAATTAAATATAGAAGCCACTATATATTAGTATTAACTTGTTATAAGTAGCTTGTAATGTCATCTATGTTGCATAATGATTATGAGTGTGTAGTCACCTTTTTAACAACACACTCGTTTAAAAATAAAAAATGAAGCATGCATGCTACACTCTGCTATTAATATAATAATAGCATATTAGTTACTCCATAATTTTTTTTTTGATACCGGTACTTTATATTTATTTAAACTACATTTATGAATGGAACTTTTTTTTTATTTCATTTTCAAAACATTCTTAATAGTTGTTTATTTGTTTATCTTTGATATTGCGAACGCAGGTGTAATTGTACCAAAAAGTACTTGTCGTTTGTATAATAAATTTTAAAAATAAGATGCTTATTGGGACAATTAACATTAATCTTTGTGGCGTCTTCTATTCGTGATCATGTATGTAACCATATCAATTTTAAAAATACCTGTTTTATGTTTAAATTTACAATACAAACGACAAGTACCTACTTTTTCGGTACAATTTATTAACTGCGTTTACGTTATTAAAGGTAAGATGTTAAACAATTATTAAGAATGTTTTGAAACTGGAATGAAAAAACGTAAATATAGTAACCGATAAACAAATACATAATAAGGTTGAAATTTGCATATATTATTTACAATGAGAGAAAGGAACAAACTAAATTTAAACTTTAAAGTAAAATGCTATTATGCGATATTTTACAATCACTACATAGATAAGGCAGGCGATAAAGCAAGTAAGAACGTAAAGACTTTTCCCGTGTACCTTTTGGCTCATAAAATAACAAAACAACGACGGAGAAAAAAAAATACAAAAACAGAAAAGATGAAAAGTAAAGCAGCTAAAAAATTAGAAAAATATTTAGGTAGAAACTGAAAATGATGGGCGGACGGATTCTCACAAACACTCCCGACTCCCGACGGACTTCTTTTCGTCAAGTCGTTTGCATTATTTACTTACCGGTAAACAACTACATTTAGCAATGGATGCTTAACGATTCTGCTATGAAACTGTTTTGTGCCATTATGCAATTAACTCAGGTTAAATAAAGAAATAAGTGCTGCTATGAACAATAAATCACTAAAAGAAACAAAGAAAATATTAATAGTTTCGACATTGTTTATATGATGAACATTTATAACCCTGAATTTTAATATTGTACTAAATTTCTTGGAAGCGCCCTACACTGATATTGCTTTTAGCTTAGTTCTTTTGTAACATAAAATGAAAATCTGAGATGTCCTCTTGAATCTTGGGAACGGTTAACAACGGTTATTCCAAAGAACTTCTTCGCTCGCTTATTCACAATGCTATTTTTCCTGAGGTCCCCGTGACTGACGCCTCCACACTCCAAATTGTCTACAAGAAGCTACCACATTTAGGTTACTTAACTAATCGTATTATCAAGAACATTCATCAATTCAGTACCACTTCTAAATTAATGATGTCTAAATATAGCGTTTTATTCCCTTGTCAGTTTTTTAGCAAATTCGAAGATAAAATTCTGTTACAAATCAAATCCAATTTGATTTTTAAAATTTCTTGTAGGGGTTGTGCCTATTGCTACGTGGGCCAGACGTCATATTGGTTGAGGTGTAGACTGTTATAGCATATGAGCGAGTGTAGAATCGGAAAAATGTCATGACCTGTAGACCAAGTTTTAATTCGCGAGGGTAACTCTGAGGTTAATAGTTCTTTTGCGTCCTTTTATATTTAATCCGTTGAGCTAGCTAATTTAGTTTTCTTTTTCCTTGTTAAATTCATTTGGCAATTTCAATAAATTCAATCAAGACCCAGCAATACGTATTGCAAAAATTTGCAAAAGTAATTAGTCATTATATAGTATATAAATTTCATTGCAAAAACCCACAATTTGTGTTAGATTTTTCTTAAACATTTTCTTAATTTTTTATAATATGTGCAGCACAAAGATTAATACTATATTGAAAGAATACAAACAATATTATAAACAATAGCTTTAGGCAAGTATAAGAAAGCGCAAAATTGCGTTAGATATAATAAAACACACTTGAGCAACGTAATGATTTTAACAATATTGTCTTTTTTGTATATGTATAATATAAATAAAACCGTAAATTAGATGAGAAGTATAAACGCTTGTTTCTTTGTTATTATTCTTCATATTGTTGGTATTTCATTAATTTTACAAGGTAATGGGCCACAACTGTAGTTTGTATCATTGACTTGTGTTAATTAAAATTAAATTGCAAAATAACAACCTGGGAGGCAGCAGACTATGTGTTAAAATTAATTACAATTGCCAATGATATATTTTCTTGAAGATCATGAAGAATATTAGAGAATAATGCATTATTCCCTAATATTCTTAAATTCTTCTTTGAATTCGCGCGTTGAATCTGAAGGCAACTAAAATATTTCTTTGCACTAGTGCCCTATATGTATTGCCTATGGTTGTGTTGTTTTGATTGAAGTAGTCACTTCGTTTTAAATTTAACCTGTAAATGCAATTCGTATTTTCAACTTTTTAACATATTTTCAAATTTTAAATTTATTCTTATTTTAATAATATTCAATATGTATTGCATCTTAAGATATGTTTAATGAAACTTCTATAAAAATAAGGTTTTTGTAAAGCGATTTGAAATCTTATCTCAAAAATAATGTCACTTGATTTTGACCAAAATAAAACGGTACACAAGTGAAAATGAGAGAAGGAAATAACTCGTTCCACTGCATAAAATATATTTATAGCTAAAGAAAACACCGGCAACACATCAGAAGAGAGAATTTTATATCTTTTGATCTCGAATTTATAACCGCAATAAACAACGGAAAACCGCTAATAAAACAAAACCTTTCGAAAAATAAATACCTAATGAGCTACCATACCTTACAAAATGCATAAGCGCTCATATATGTTTCATACGAGAAAAATATAGACGACAAATGGATAAGATATCTTAGGTGAAAATATATATAAAACTATTCTATGAGGAATTTTACGTCGTAATATATATGAAACATACTTTTCGGGCACCATTTAGCATAAAATTAGGAATAATACATTTCGGTACATACATATACTTACTTGAAAGTTTTATACGAGCAATAAAGTCCCTATCTCAATGTGTATCATATTTTATACATTACCGGCTGCGCCATTTTCACACAACTCTAGACAATTTAGATGAAAGCCAGGGAGAGCATCGCCTCTACAGCATCCTGTTCCGGTGGGCAAGTGCTGCTGCCATTTCCGGCAGCGGAAGAATGTATCTAAACACTGGAGGCATGAGTGGAAATTCGAATGCACTTAATAATTAGGTTAGCGGAGTGCGCGTTACGTGTTTTGAAGGAATTTTATCCGGCAAACTAACCCGACCGGAATTTGACAAAAGGACGATGAAGAAAAGCGTAATGAGCGCTCCCAAGAACATATTATTAGCCGCGGCTAAGGGTGTTAAATTACTTTGAATTCTCGTTGCATACGAGTTATATTTCGTCGCTGTATAGCACTACAGCTTTCCTTAAGGATTGAAACAACGAATTATCGTCGTTTTTATTGAGTGAACTGCAAATTCCTGAATAAATACAATGCAGTTCGTCGCAGTTAAATTAATCACCTATTCGACAGAAGGAGTTTTCAATTGCTTCGATATTGGGAGGAAGTCGAATAAACGTCTGGTTAAAAGACAAACTAGAGAAGCTACCAGACGGTATTCACAAATGCGCCCATCAGCGCAGAGACGTGCCAACGTTGTAAGGTAGGAAAGGAAGTAAAAACTAGAGGCTATAGTTTAAATTGCAGCCAATATTCTTGTATATTGGCGTATAAAAATATAAAAAAGCACACAAAACACCAAAATTTTAAAAAAATATTTGCCAATAATATAATTGGGTGAGGAACCTTTTTCTCGTGTGCGTAGCTTTGAAAGTAGTCGAAAGAGAGTTGTACCTCTCCTCCAGATGGAGGAGGTCATATAACCCTAGCTAACGTAAAGAAATACAGAGCTTAATGGAACAATTACCTGTCTACCGAAGCAGAAGAAGAAAGTTATACCAGAAATAATTCAGGCAACGCAGCTGGAAATCCTTAACGAGATACTCAACTAACAGCGTTTCATCACAAAATGAAAGTAAGTCATCTTGTTATCCAAAGAAAAATCTGGCAATTATCGACCCACTTTAGGTTTATACGCCTAATCAGTATGACTAGGTACTATTATAGCTCTTATTATATGAAGCAGATGGTACTTCCGAAAAGAGAGAACCCCCTATTTAGGTAAGAAGCCAAACCACAAGTTCATCTTAGGAGCACGTTAGGAGTGCTTTTAAGAGTCATTCGAAAATGTGTGTAAAATAACCAGAATATTCAAAGAAAAATGGCACATAGCATCATCATGACTATACAAAAAGTAGAGACTAAGTAAGACTATGTTCCATGCGAAAGTACTGTTATTGGTATCGATGAGAGTAATTCTGGAGCGTATATTTTATTGTTAAATTGATTTATTAGAAATCTTGAACTAGCAATCTTTCTTCGTACAGATATACCTTGAAAATTGTGGTCTGAGGGTAACGCATCATAGTCTGCTCCTCGTGGAGGGTAATTATCATATATTTTAAAGGTTATATGTTACAAAAATCTTTTCTGCACTCTCTCCAGTTGCAGCTGCTCATATAAGTATACGGGATACCATATTATTGACCCATACTCTAGCTTAGGCCTTACAAATGAGTAATATAACGTTCTCAGAGTATCTGCATTTCCAAAACCTTTGCAAGATCTAACTAAAAAGCCGTATGTCTGAGACGTTGATTTGCAAATAGCAGAAATGTGCTGAGAGAACTGAAGCCGATGATCGAAGAGGACACCCAGATTTTAAATTACGTGTGGCGAGATATATAAGAATTATCCAAAATGTAAGTGTAAGTAATTGGGTTTCTGACTTGTTGTATAGGAAACAACGTAGTCTGCAATACATGTGGTCTTTGAACAAATTTTAAGTTCGTCTACATATGCCAGGAGTCGACATTCCAGAGTTGACTGTTGGTCGCTAATGTAGACGTTAAATAGCAGCAGCCCAAGCTTAGATCCTTGAGGGACTCCAGAAGAGCCAGTAAATACACTGGAGTGAAAGCCGTTGTAAGTAACCTAACAGGATCGGTTATCGAGGTACCGGTTATGGGCGATGTAGTCTCAGATTCTTGACCTCGTAAAAGTTGCAAAAGAATAATAAGATACATCAGTGAATATAAGATCATCTCTACTAAAGAGGCACAAGTTATAGTTGGTGCGCCACTATCTCCATTCTAGCCGACGTGCAAACCATACTATAATGTTCCAGGAGACAATAACCGACTTTCAAAGGAGAAGGCAAGAGAAGTGGCTTTAAATCATGGCAAAGTGTCTGGGAATTACTAGAACGGTATATCAGATGTTGCCCACTGAGATATATATACAGGTTCCAGACTACAGACTACAGAGAACAAGAAATTTTATTTTTTATTTTTCATTATGAATTATATACAAGTTTACTTGTTTTGCACTGCTGATAACAACAAAGGCAATTTATTCTATTAAATTTCGCCAAAGTCATAGGAAATTAAGTACATATTCATGATATAATAACAATTAACTATATATTATTGTGGGAGGTATTTAAATGGATGTCGGTAGATTTGTAGTTTGTATTTTATTTGATCTAACAAGAGTTAGACACAGTTAGATGCTCATATGTGTCCGAAAAGTTGAACAAATTAGGTATTTTTGGTATTTTAAATCAATGGGTGGTCTCTTTTTTGAGCGATAGAGAGATAATCGTAAAACATAACAGTGTAAAGCCTGAACCATACCCGGTCAATGTAGATACACCGCAAGGTAGTGTAATGGGACCTTCGATTTTTTTATCATTTATTAATGATCTCCCACATTATATCTCTAAGGGTTTTTTTTTGTATGCCGACGATGCTTGCATTGTCGTGAGTAGTGACAACAAGTTTGATATTTTGAAAAAAGTTGATACAGTTTTGAGTGAATTTGAGAATTGGTGTTCTGCTAATAAATTAATGATAAATCATGGAAAAACGGTCTTTGTTGAAGTTTTTAATAAATATGTTCCTTTGAATTTAATTTTTCTTTTAATGACGAAAAAATAATATCCTCCTCAACTTGTAAATTTTTAGGAATTATTTTGGATAGTAATTTAGCGTGGGACGATCAAATAGAGAGCATATGTGTTAGGCTTCAAAAAGCCCATTACGTTATTAGTTCACTCAAAACTGTCTTGAATATTAAGTCATTAATTGGTATTTATTAAGCATTTGTGTATTCTGCTTTGACTCATGGGATTATTGTTTGGGGCTAGGGCGTTACAATAAGTCGTGTGTTTGTGATACAAAAACGAATCTTACGACTGCTGTTTGATTTACCTTTTAATAGTTCGTGCAGAACAACTTTTAGAACACATGGGATTTTGACCGTAACTTTTATATATATGTATAAACTTTTGATTCACTTCCATATCAATATTGGAAAGTTATCGACTTTTGCTAGCGTCCATGGGCACTGCACCCGACATAGGAATAATATTGTTTTAAACAGATATTGCCACTCTTTCTGTAGAAAATCGCCGATGTTTGCAAGTTCATATCTGTACAAGTTAAAACCTGATATCAGAAACATGACCTTAAATGAATTTAAACGAAATATAAAATTTATGTTAATTGAGAGATGTTTTTGTGATCTAAATGAATTTGAAACCTGTTTGAATAACATCTAGATATTGAGATGTGTTTATGGGAATTCGCTTCGCTTGCGCCTTTTGCGTCGCCGTATCATTTTTTCTTTACTGTTTGTTAAATTTGTTATATTGTGCGTTGTTTTTTATGATTGTATGTGTTTATATATACTTTTTTACTTTTTTATTAGCATTATGATTAAGTATACATTAAATAGTATCTATCTATCTATTTAGTCTTCTTCTTTACTTTTTGTGGATTGAGAACATTCTGAAATCAATATTTAGTAGTCAGCAAGCACATCGCTATTATATTTGACCCAATAGCGCTTTCCGATGGTGGAAATGCTCTGATGAAGCCCTTCTCCGTGCTGATCGCTAATATAGGCAAGACTCGAGGGAAAGAAGTGTAGGTGTGGAATGCCAAAACTGTATTTTTGGGCTCATTCTACATCCTAATGCTTTGTAATTGCTAAACAGTCCACTAACAATTTCGTCATAATTTTCAGATTCATTATTTATTATTCCGATTCTTCATTCTCGCCTAAGAAGCTTCGAATATTGTTGTTGTACACCAGAACTTGGGGTCTTATAAAATATCTCTCCTTCAGTTTTGTATCAGTTATATTAGGAATTTTGTGTATTGTAATTCTCCTCGCTCGTTGTCCATTGCTTTAACGCATTTTTTTTTTTCAGAGATAACCTAACGTGTAATAGTGATAACAGTGTTTTATGAGCTGTCACCAGCAAATTATGGAGTTTTTTCTCCAGCAGTATATCGTATCCTGATTAACTATTGCTTGGGAGTAGAATAAATCTCTCATGCTCGGCTCTCACGTCCACAAAGGAAACAGCAATCGTTTGCGAATCCAAGCAGAATTAACTACTTCTAGATCAGCACTGATGTACCATTTTACAGGTTATGTAATTGATTTTATGAAAGAACCGTGTCATATTTTCATGTTTCCTTCGTGTGAACAGCATATGCAACAGGAATGGAAGGGTAGATGTTTCCTGTATTTAAAAAGACTTCTTTAGGATTTGGATACATCTATAAGAAGACGCCATTCTTTTAGTTTATGCTTATAATGTAATGCTACCATTAAATTGTCAACATTATTGCAAAATGAAAGACCTTCTTTGGCTGGAGAATACTATAATAATATTTGGTAATCTCGATGTACAGAGATATGTATACCTGGAACTAACAGACCCTATCCTTACAGTCTTGATCCTAATTCTGCTCGTTGTTCTTGTTGATGACTTGAGATTACGAATTAGAGTATTTAATTTTTTATTTTCTAGAGACAGCAAATATTCTTTAACGGTGTACGTAAAATCTGGAACACGTTTTTATCTCAATATCACATCCTGGTTCGAAACAACGACGATCTTCCGAACGACGAACTGTACGAGTGGTAAAAGACACGTTAAGATATAGAACTTTATATCACTTACTTTTTACTGGGAAAAGCGAAGGTCTTGGTGTAGCAAAAGTAGCAAACAATTGAATGGTCCTTTTGCTTACAAATGATCGGCTTAGCAAATGGCATATCAATGGTTCTTATCGTTTAACCAGCTCCTTAAAGTTACAGTACATTGTGTGCAGCAAGTGTTAGATATCCAGATTTTGTTACGACTTATATAAATGTTATTTCTTTAAATACAACCCTGTAATTTTTTTTACGTTTCTGCTATATGCGGTGAATCAATCTGAGATTTTTCTAAAATAGCTACATAAAGATGGGTACATGTATGTAAGGATGTATATAAATGTAAGGGTGATGTTACACTGCGACCTAAAATATCTCTTGTGTCCCCTATTCTTGCTGCTTTACAGCTGGCCTTTCAATCCTATTCCTTTCAGAAAGTGTAGGATATCAGAGGGTTCCAGTCTAGGTAAGTTTCCCTCTTCGATTTCACATGCTCCCAGGTGCAACGCCCTCGAGTTGCACAGTGCTACGCGGTTTGAGAGGAGATGGATGGGTGTTTCATCCTGTTCCCCACAAAATCTACATTCAGATTCCTTTTCCAATCCAAGCGTACTCATGTGTCTTTTCAGTCTACAATGGCCTGAAAGTATTAATGTTAGTATGCGAACATTGTTCTTACTCAGGTTGATGCATTCTGTAAACCTCTTCTGGTTATAAGTTCCCAACAGAATTTTACTTTGCCTAATTCCCTGGAGATTTTCCCAGTAACTGGATTTTCTCTGCTCCATTTCTATTTTCAGTTTCTTCAGTATTGTACTGCTACTTAACCAGCGAAAGGGTTCAGGCCCTACAAAAGTTATTCCAGCCCCTTTTTTTGCTTATTTGCTTATATAGAGATTATCCATTATTTCGTTTCCTTCCACTCCTGTGTGACCCGGAACCCACAGGAGGGTTACTTTATTCCTTTTGCCTAACTCATTTAATTTCCCTAGGCATTCCCAGATCATCTTGGAACTGATTTCATATGAGCTCAGCGCCTTGATGGCTGCTTGACTATCAGACATGCTGATAATCCCCTGCTTTCGATAATTTCTATCAATATCGAACTGAACACATCTTTCAATAGCTTGTATTTCCTCCTGAAATATACTTGGATATTTTCCCAAGCTTTCAAAATGGGTTCTGAGCCCATATATTCCTATTCCAGTTTCTTCTGTCATTTTAGAGCCATCAGTATACCATTTGATGCATTTCTATTCAAGTTCAAGATATTGTTATGATCCCACTCGCTCCTGTTACTGAGCTTTATGATGAATTTCTTCACAAAGCTGGAAGACGGGTACGTAGTACAGCGGATAAGAACCCTGTTTCCAGATCGTAATGGACCTCAATTCCCTTTTTCCTTTATTCGCTTTTTGATACATCTATGCTTGACGTTAGCATATAACACATGAAGTGATAATTATTAAATAACCTATAATGGACCCAGTTACTGCATGTTACGATTGCTATTTTGTCACTAAAAGCAACGTACATATAATAATTAAAAATAATAGAACCTTAATTAAAAATTAAAAAAATTCATTAACCTCTCAAAAAATTTGAGTATCTTGAATAACATCTTGACGGTTAATCAATTTATTGGGTATTTTTAAACCGCGCTGGTTTCTATCATCGATTGAAGTGAGTACCTTGTTCATTAGCATTGATTCTTGGCCAAATTATAGTAATATAGTGTTCGTAGCATACCACTCTTTCTTATGTAATAGAAGTCAGTTTGTTAATATCAGATATTACGGCATATTGTGCGCGTCTGTTTGAATTGACTTACTAGCTGCGCTTACAGATGACGCTAGCTATGTAGAGGAGATCATCTTAGATAGTTAAACACCACATAGAGAGTGCACCACCGATTCGCAATCGAACTTTCTTGCATTCTAAAATGATCGCGAAAGGTTCGAACTAGAAACGGCAAATATAAACGTAGTCCCAGTGGAGACAGCCGAAATATGATAATCGTAAAAACAACGAAAATAAACATTGGATATAAATTGTGTATTGCCTTAGACCTCTCGCAAGGGTCAGTGTTGGGTCCTGTACTGTTTTTACTTCAATGATTTAAGTAAAGATATCTCAACTGCCTTTTTGGTTATGCATCCCGATTATAGTACAATTTTTATCTCTAATGATTTGCAATTAAAGTGTCAATCGACACTGATTTTGATGAGTAATTTGAATGTAGATAAAACCCAAGTGGTCTGTTTTCGCAATAAGGAGAAGAGTTGCACTAGCATAAAAGTAACTATTGGCTCTAGAGTAATGTAATAATGTTAATACGACTTCAAGCAGTCTATTTCATTCATTGCATAGATGAAGCGCTTGTGCGTGAAGTAGATATTTCACATTGTCTTTACCAGAATAAGCGTGTAGCAACGTGTTTGTATGTAAATAATTTACAATTTTACCAATAACTTATTTGCCTAAAAATTAAAATGTATCCGTTATAAAAGCTAGGTCGTGAACGAAGCTGTTTGGTCCTGCTTCTCACGAAATGTATCCGCTCACATCTTGAGAGTACCTTGAGCATTCGTTTCATTCATTCTCTGGCTTAGCATTGCAATATTCACTCATAACCATACAAGCGAATGAAACTACGTTCATTTCAACACTAGTTGTTCCTAGATTGCATATGGAATATGTTTGTGTGGTTTCTTGACTGGACCGAATCAATTTTTTATTGCTCAGAAAAGGACCTTTGGGGTTATTGAAATATTACAGCTATTATTATATTGTTTGGGTGCGTTTCGTATCTCGGCTGGTTTTTTTTCTATTAGTTTCTATTAGTATCGCAATCAGGCAAAAATAAATTCTATATACCTCACAGAAAATATGACATTGTGCCCAATTCTGGTAATTTTCCAAATTATGTAAGTTTGAAAATGTTTAACGAATTCTCTAAAGCATATATGCTTGTAACACTATAACTAATATTGAAAAGAAATTCAAGAAATATCTAATTAATTGTGGCTTATGTGCGGTCAGGGAGCTAGTGGCTGTGAGATGGCTATCTAGTTTGTATTTTTATACTCTGTTTTTTTGTGAGATATATAAAATAATTGACATAACATAACAAATAAAATCGTAATTCGATTTTGAAAAAAGGGACTTGTAACTTGTGACAAGTATTTTAATACAAATTTTCCTAAGCTATTGTAACATTCATTCAAGTTAGGGTGGGCACTTAATGTCCGGGCACTTGAGCTTGCTCATTGTACCATCCCTATTGATTCTCTAATTTCCACTCGAGCAGCTTGGTGTTCTCTATAAAGCCCAGTATCTTGCCCAGTGGAAACTTGAGGACCTTCGAGGGCTCCAGTAGATCTCTCCCGAAGTACTTCTCCCTAAGTACTCTCAGTTCCTCATATGTGCAGATTACATGTAAACTCGTTTCCTCCTGTAGTTCGCATCTTCTACACCACGGTTCGCTTACCCGGCCTGTGTTGTATAGATGCTTTTTCAGGTGACAGTGTCCAATTACCAACCCAGTAATGGTTTTAACTTCTTTCTTACTGCGCCTGAGTAGTTTATCAGAGAAACTACCATCCCCATCCCCTATCAGCATTTTGGTATGGAGTTGACCTTTAGTCGACCTCCATTTCTTTGTACTTTCTTTATCTAACCAGGTCCAGATCTCCCTTCTTGCGGAATCCCACATACGGGTTCTGGACCCATGAAGTGTTCTTAGAGCCCTCCTTAGCTAGTTCAAGCTATTGTAACGTTAATATGTTATTTTGCGACGTTCATTTATCTTTTCTTTATTTTGTGTTATTCATATGATTCAAACTGATAATATAAGCCAAATATTATTAATGTTGAGTTCGATTTGTCGTGTTGAAGAGTGAGGTTGTTTCTCTTTACAGTGCGATATATTCGGAGTTTTTTGGGGGAAAAATCATGTTTTCGCGGGCGGATCGGGAACCGCCCGATAAAATAAGGGATGGGAGTATTGGTGGTGAAATTAGATCTGCATTAAATCTTTTAAATAATCCAAATTTGTCATCTAAATCTGAGAATATGGATTGCGAACAGATAAATAGCATATCGGTCAGACATTCAAAAGAAGAGGAGCGAAAAAGTGCACTCGGAAAAAGCAAAACTAAAAGTACACAGAATATTGTAACAAACGCAGAAAAAGCTGCAGTAGAAAAAACAAATATGAAGAGTTCCGAAAAACAAACAACAACAATTAATAAGTATGAAATAACAGATAGTGGTCCATTTCAAGTCTTTTTAGAAGGTAAAGAAAACCTAGCTAATTTACATCCAATGTCAATTGGGAAAATCCTTTCGGTAAATCATAAAGAAATTAGTCAAAATATAAAGTCCATCGAAAAATCAGGTAAGAATAGAATTAAGGTCACATTAAGCTCTCCTCTGTCAGCAAATCGCCTGTTAGAATCTTCTATATTGCGAGAAAAGAACATTTCCGCTTATATTCCGCAATTTATGGTTCGCAGAATAGGTGTAATTAAAGATGTTGATGTTACTTTAACAGATTCAGAATTAATTGAATTAATTACTCCTATGTTTAATGATTCATGGCAAATTTTATCGGTTAAAAGATTTACTAGACGCGTTAAAAATGGAGAAGAATTTCAATATGAACCTACCAGTAGCGTTATGGTTACATTTAAAGGGCAAAATCTACCGTAATTTGTGGCTATTTGCAAAGTTGTATGCCCCGTGGAGCCATTTGTGCAAAAAGTTGTACAGTGTTTTAATTGTCTTCGTTACGGACACGTTAGTAAACAATGCAAATCAAAAATAAGGTGTAATAAATGCGGTGAAAATCACCATTCTGATTCATGTCAAACATTCAAACCTATAGAGTGTTTATTTTGTAAAGGTCCTCATGTAGCTACAGATCACAAACAGTGTACGGAATATAAAAAGCAAAAAAACATAAAAGCTATCATGGCTAAGGAAAATATATCATACAGGGATGCAAGAAATAAACAGGAATCGTCTTTTTTCTAATATAGTGGCATCAACCCCTTATTCCGTCGATCGCAGAAATTTTCCGGTGGTAGGTGATAATAGAGTAAAACGTAAGCGTCAAGCAAGCATTCCACAGCCTCACTTCAATTTTAGAGAATATCAAAATCTCGTATCTTCTCCTGTAGATGATAGAGGTAACGGAGTTTGTCTAAATAATATGAATAATCCTTTATATTTTGATAAAACAAAAAATATTCTTCTTTCAACGAAAATAACTACTGATGTGTTAAATATTTTAAATTCAAATCTTAATAAAAATGTCAGTTTAGAACCAGTTCTTCAAAAACAAATAGAGTCAATTTTTAAGAATATTCAATGGCCAGTGTCGATATAATTCAATGGAACGCTCGTTCTATAATCTCCAATAAAGGTAGTTTAGAACATTTCATGTTTGAGAAAAATATAAAAGTTGGTATGATTAGTGAAACGTGGCTTAAAGCATCAACTAACATTAATTTTAGTTTTTACAATATATTTAGATTGGATCGAGATGATGGATATGGAGGAGTTTGTATCTTAGCACACAAATCTCTTTCATACATTGAAAATACAGATTTTTATGAATTTAATAATTTAATGTGTGTCTCGGTATCTCTTTTTCTAAAACCAAATTCGCCGATACATTTCTATTCATTATACATATGTAAAGCCAAATAGTAACGTAACGCATCAAGACTGGCATAATTTTTTTCAAAGCACTAGAAAACCATGTATAATTGGCGGTGATTTTAATGTGCACCATATAGCATGGGGTAATAATTTTTCTGATGTCGGTGGCCAAAGTCTGTTAGACGCAATTGAAGATTGTGGATTAATTTTTCTCAATGATGGTTCACATACCCTTGTGCCCCGTCCGGGCAACGTTAAAACAGCTATTGACATCACTGTATGCTCTGCAAATATAGCAACTTCCATCTCATGGAAAACTTTAGAAGACACGTTAGGTTCTGATCATTTGGTTATACACATGAATTTAGAAATTAATTTAAATATGAGTCCTTGCACCTCGAGTAATAAACTGAATTTAAATAAGGCAAACTGGAATAAGTTTGAAGACCTTATGAATGCTTATATGTTAGTGTGTGTTAATGGGAATGATTTCTCTTATAATAGTTTTATACAAAATTTAAATAATGCAATTAGAAATTCAATTCCTACATATAATAATAAAAGTAAAAATTTTATATTCAAAAAGTCGTGGTGGAATAATGATTGTCAGGAAGCTATTACAAACCGCAAAGCAGCACTTGCGGAATATTATCGATCACCTACTTTAGAAAAATTTAATAAATATAAGGAAAAGGCAGCTATTGCAAAAAAAAAAATCATTCTTAAAAGCAAACGTTTATCGTGGGCTAATTTTTGCTTGAATTTAAATAAAGACAAACCAATCAAAGAAATTTGGAGTGAAATAAGGAAAATTAAACATGGTGCAATTGGTAATAGGCAGCCGTTAGTATATGGGGAGTGGTGCAATATTTTTTTAGATAAACTAACTCCCCCTTCAGTATACGAATCATTTAGTTTCAAAGATCGCAATACAACCGCTGATTACTTTTTTAATAGTCCTTTTCATCTCAACGAATTAATGATGGCTCTTAAAACGGTGAAGAAGAATTCTTCTCCCGGGTTAGATGGAGTCTATTACGTAATGCTACAGCGTCTTCCGATAGCTAGCAAACAACATCTGTTGCAAGTTTTTAATAATATCTTACTCGAAGAAGTAATTCCTAAGGAGTGGAAAGATTATAAGGTGGTACCAATTTTAAAACCGAACAAACAGCCGCATAGTGATCTTTCTTATAGGCCAATTGCGATGTCTTCTTGCGTTCTTAAAATTTTCGAAAAACTTTTAAAGTATAGAATGGAGTATTGGTTGGAATCAAACAATTTCTTAGGTAAATCTCAATTCGGTTTTAGGAAAAACTTTTCCACAGTGGACGCTGTTGTTAGTTTAGTAGCAGACATTCAAACATCTTTCACAAACAATAAGTCTCTTGCTGCTGCTTTTATAGATATTAAAGGTGCCTACGATAATGTCAATCTGCATTTACTTATGAATTCTATGAGAAAAACTAGGGATACCGAAAAAGATTTTATCTATATTAAGTAAAATGTATACAAGCCGTAGAATTTTTCTTTATGTCAATAATATAATAATTGGTCCACAAATAACAAGCATGGGGTTGCCACAAGGAGGGATTTTAAGCCCACTCCTCTATAGTTTATACGTGTACGATCTTGAATATAGTTTAAATCAAAATATCAAAGTGGTGCAATATGCAGATGATATATGTCTTTATGTCAACAATTGCTCACTAAATAGTATCTACTTTCATTTAAATAATGGCCTAAATCAATTAATAACTTACTTGAATGCAAAAGGCTTAACAATTTCCTCCGAAAAAACAAGTATTACCACTTTTACAAGAAGTCTTTATCCTTTACCCGATCGAATCAAGCTGGCGAATATGACATTAGCTCATAAACCAGATCATAAATTTTTAGGAGTTTGTTTGGATAATAAACTTAGATGGCACAAACACATCAATAATCTTGTAAGTAAATCCGAAAAGTCTTTAAATTTATTAAGAATGATAACTGGCAATAAATGGGGCGCTGATCCCTCTATTTCACTTCTTTTCTATAGATCAACCATCAGATCAATGTTTGATTACTGTTCAATTATTTATGCAAACGCTAGTGATTCCTTGTTGAAGAAGATTGATGTTGTCCATAATAAAAGCTTCCGTATGTGTATGGGGTATTTCCGCAGCACACCGATTAAACTAATGCTGGCTGAAACATGTGAACTTCCATTACATCTTAGAAGAAAAATGCTTGGACATAACTACTTAGCAAAGTGCTCATTCCGAAAGGATAATATTCTTAATAAAGTACATAATCTTTTTCTTTTGGATTTAACTTCAAAATACTGGATAAACAAAAAATCTCCTATTCTGGTACCTTCGTATTATCAGTTGTATTCAATGAAAGTAAACCCCCAAAATATAAAGTGTCACATTTTTGATATTCCGTACAACTACCTTCATACGTCTATCAAATGCTGGTTTTATGATGAATTTATTACATTTTCTGAGCCGTCACTGAACAACACCGAATTCAACAGGTTACTAAATGAAAAATGGAATGATTCATACATTATGTACACAGATGGATCGAGTAAAAACGGAAACTTTGCTTATGCATTTTTCGATCCGCAAGAAAACGTCAGGCAATGTCACAAGCTGAAACCTGTAATGACCGTCTATACAGCAGAATTAACAGCTATTTATGAGTCTCTCAAGTATTTAAATAAACTAAATGTTCAACAACGGATTTTAATTGTGACAGACAGTAAGAGTGCAGCCGAAAAAATAAAATCCATAAACTTAGCATCTACAGTCAACCCCCTCATAGTACAAATTTTTGTAGAAATTAGCAAACTCAGATCCTCGGTAGAAATTTTATGGGTTAAAGCACACTCAGGAATCATAGGCAATGAAGTGGCAGATGAAACTGCAAAACTAGGATGTGAATGTACGGAAGTTTTAGATCATTTCTTATTACCTAGTGATACAAGCAAATCATTATTTAGATCCATTCATCTCGAGTTCCAAAAAGAGTATTCAGAGACTACAACTGGAAAATTTTATGAACTAATACAACCTGAGCTTCCCAAAAAACCATGGTTTCATGGAACTAATTCAAAGAACTTCGTTAAAAGTTATAAGTAGACTTCGCTGCAACCATGGTATATGTAACAGCTATTTAAATAAAATTCATTTGAAAGATACTGACGTATGCGATTGCGGAGAAATTGAGACTCTAGAGCACATTATATTAATATGTGAAAAGCATTTTAACAACAGACGTAAGCTTCTGCAGAACCTATCGAAGTTGGTGCCAAATCCATTTTAATTATTCATCGTTGTTAGGATCCCTAAAGTTCGAAGTTTTTCGTGAAATATATGAATTTTTAGTAGATTGTAATGTAAGAATTTAGAGAGTGCAAGATGAGTATGTATCTGTAATCCTGTGTTTAAATCCTTTGTGGGTTTACCTATCAACCGTGGTTCTATTTTTGTATGTTTATGAAAAGCCCTGATGAACCCCTGGGCGAGAAGTGAGTGACCCGTTGTCGTTATCCTTTTGAATGAAAGAGTTCTTCGGATGTGTGTTGATGGACATGGCGTGTAGCTAAATCCAATAATAATAATAATAATTATTAATGTTGGTGCTAATTTGTCTGTTTTATAATTTTTCCATATTTTTCATTCTATTTTAACAGTAGATACCATATTTAATAGATGAAGAAACAATAAAGCAATCAAACGTCGATCGCTGGAAGTAAAACCGAAAAATCCCCTAGCTCTCTGGAGTCATTTCCTGCCATTTCCGTTTTTCCACTGACATTTTACTGGCAAATTAATAAAAGGACAAACACTGCCCGAATGGGAATTTTATACAACACGTGTGGCACAAAAGCGTGTTCGTTAAATACCCTGACAAACTAGGTATGCAGACAAAATATTTCCCCAAGCCGCAGAACTGGTAATGTCTGAAGTACATGTGAGCGGATTAAATTTACGACCTAAGGATTACTTACACAATTTGGCGTCGGTTTGCAAACGGGCTGTGTATTTTTGGTGAGCGGCATAAATCATTCGCCACGTCATGTTCAGAAGATGAACAAAACACATTTCCGGAATATGTCCTTTAATTACCGAGGAAGTAGTAGGTTGTTTACTTTTGATACAATATAAAAACAAAGCAAACCAAGGGAAGGTGATTTAATAATTAACAAGGCAAATTATCATTATTAAAAAAAATAAATACAAGGATATAAAACTAAACGCTTTTCTTTGTATGCACCTAACCTAACGTGAGAGAGCTCTACAATGTCGTGTCACTTACAAAATAGTAAATTGCTTTATCATTATGGTCTAAACTTCAATGATATTGTAATCAAACCTTGAGGGTACGAGGGTGGAAGTTTTGCTAAAACTATTCCAATTAATTTATTAAACCCGGGCACCGTTGCGTCAACAATGTGATGTATAATCAATTGTGAATGACCGACATAATGTGGAATAAAGTAACCGCACTAGTTAGGTACTGTAATTAAAGCAATCACAATTGGCTGCGTTAATTTACTAAATGGCGCTCGATAATTTCGCATTGAAAATGTGGAGCAACATGATGGTATTCGAATGAAATTAATTGATTTAATTAGTTTATCGATTATAACTAAAATTGTTGTCCCGGGCGTTCGAAAAACTATGTAGATACAAATAGAAAGTTTCCCAACTTTTATTCAATAAGTATGATAAAAACCACAATGAAATCCACTTTGCGCACTAGATATTAGTAAATAACGATTCGTTTCAAAGCAATTTTATAGGAAAATCGGCCACGTCCATTGTAGTAATTTTAGCTTAATAGAAATTGATCGTATTGTGATTGTGCTCTCTGTACAGGAGATTTTTCCTACATTAGGGAGTTGATCCTTCCCTCTTTGTATCACTATAATACAACGCGCAAACGTACCAATACACTCAAGGCTTATATGGTCGCGGCAATCGCATAGAAACAATAGGCAGGCTATCATTCTGTTTTCCAATTTACGTGGGTATAAAATTGACAATTATTGACAATTTTAGAGGATATTCTATAGACTCTGACAAATTAGAACTACATTATTATATTGTAAGGTATTTCTGCGCCACTTATTACGTAAAGAAATTCTAATTTTACTTTTTTAGAATGCTCTGCGTCTTCCTTCATTGCCTGAGCTTTAATTTCATAAGAATGCAAGCTCCAACTGTAAAGGCCAAAGTGTGGTAGTGTGTATTAGCACACACACAGACCTACATATCGTATTTATTGTTTATACGATAAATAATTTATTCAAACAGAGTGGGTATACAGACATTGTTCATTATTTCTTGTGTTAGCTTAGTTTTAGAACATCAAAAGAATGTGCACCGAGTGATTCAGGATGATCAAGGATAGTGGCCGGCTCCATCTTGGTAACTGCTGTGCTAAGAACTTCGGTGAAAAAGATGCATAACAAATGTGGTTACCAGAACTATCGGAAAAATATATTTTCACCGCTAGAGGGCGTGTTTGCAATGCTCAATCATGAAACCAGTATTATTTTAGAAAACTGCAGGATGAACTATAACATATTGCTATGGACTGGCAACCCATGTTTGCTGAGTGTATTTTGAGTTGCATAGTTTGATTTGCTAAAACAGCTGTTTCAATTTACCGAGAATTTTTCACAATAATGTTTAGTTTGTATAAATTTTAGTTAAAGAGTTTATTGTTTCATTTATTTAATTTAGTGTTAAGTTTTTTTTTTAATTAATTTCATTCATTTATTTGTCTTTGGAATGTTGGCGTGTTTGTACAATTGCGTTGTACGTTTTTAAGATAGGGATTTTTGTAAGAACAACAATTGTAGAGTTTTGTCAAGCAGTTCCTTGTTCTACTATTGACGTGAGTAGAAGTATTTTTGTATATAATTGTTGCCATTTTAAATTCATTTGATATTGAATTTAATTCTTGTAAAAATTTAGTCCATCAAGGAATTCATATGATAATAATTGTTATTGTATTGACGTGTACACGTAGTAGATATAAGATCATTTATTATTGTTCGGGAAGATACATTTTAGTTAATTTTTTCTCATTATAGTTTTTAAGAGTTAATTTTCTGTTTTTCAATTTTGCTGTTTCGTTTTTATTTATCAATCACCTCGGTTTGGGGGAGTAGAAGCTTTGTTCTTGCTTTTAGTTTTCAATTTTGTAAATTTCTTAAAATTGTCCACGCTTAATTTAATTTGTTGAAACCACGTGGATTGAATTTGTTATATTTAGGATTATCTTCATGAACAAACAAATCTTTTGCTTTGCAAAGGAAATAGCATTGTCTTATTGTAATTTAGAATTAAGTGCAGTTTTTATTTTAGGCCAGAACCTTCAGTTCAGGGTTTTTTCTGCACAAGTTGTAATTTTATCCATTTGATTGTTACTTAGCATCTTTGGGTTAAAAAATTCTGTTCTTTTATTTTCAATTAAACCTTTTCAATTTTTCGGGTATTTAAGAAAGTCAGCTTTCTTTCACTCACAATTTACTTTTCGTGTAGATTCAAGTTTTAATTCGCGAGGGTAACTCTGAGGTTAATTGTTCTTTTGCGTTGTTTTGAAGTTTTATCTGTTGAGCTGGCTATTTTAATTTTCTTTTTTCATTTTAAAATTTCAGTTTAGCATTTTCAATTAATTCAGTACACAGCAGTATGTTTCAAAGTTTTTTTTTAGAAAAGAAAATCCTTCTACTTTGAAGTTCTAGATGAACTAGAGGGAATTTTCTATAATAGTTGCATATTTTGGTGACTTTTTTTAACCCTTTCACTGCTGAAGACAACTATAGTCTCAAGCGACCAATTGCGAATGCACATTTTCAATTTAGGCGCAGTGAAAGGGTTAAATATATTGTTGCCATTAACGGAAAGGATATAGATATAACTGTATTATGTAATTAACAATGTCATAAGCTACATTTAATTGTTGACATTCACTAACAACTTAATTTATTTCCAAAAGGAAACTATGAAATTTGTAGTAAAACTTAACTGTTGATTGACGACTTTGCAAGTGGGTTGTTGGATGTAACCATCCGATATATTGTTTATTTCTGTCATATTCATGTTCAGAGCTGATCGCAGTTAATTAAAGAGTGAAGTTTCTATTAAAAAATATTTATTACGAACAAGGAAGCTTTTATAGATATTTATTCTATTTAGGAAAACGGGACAAATTCTACCGGTTACAACTCAAAATAAAATACGAAGACCGAGAAACGATATAAATATTATAAATGTCTATTCTACTGCTCATCTCTAATTAAGCATTCGAGAAACTGCCATATTCTACGGTTCAACGTATATAAAGACTAAGGTACAACCTTATATCATGTCACCAAAAATTAAAGGATGGGGATTTCGATCGTCAATTGGATTATTGGCGTTAGTTATTGGGAATATTGAACACAAATCCCCTGAATAAGAAAGAAAAAAATAAATTCCAGAGAGAAGACGGAAAAAATGAGAAGAATTATTTATTTTAGAATAATCAACGCAAAAGCCACTTAATCTCTTATATAAAATTAATAATTTCTCATGACGAGAAAAATGTATGAACCGCTTGTTCCGTTAAAGATCAGCTGTTTACGGTAACAAAAAATAATTTCAGAACTGTTTTATAATTTATAAAAAAAACACACACACACATTTGTTCTATACCACATTGTTCCGTTTTTATCGGGTGCAGTATTATCGCACTGAGCGGCTATTGCCTATTGCTGCTGTATTATTAGCCTAACAATGCCTGATCATCTATTTATCAAGCCAATTTTGGCAGAAACAATACGCCTGACTACTGGCGCGCTACGGGTAACCAGCGTGATAAAAGTTTCGGCACAGAATATTTTACCCAAATTAATAAAGCATTCAATTAACAGGAAGCAAATGAGGTGTGAACGAGATGGCGGGCACAACTACAATCGCTGGGATATAATCGCTGGCGGTTGCCACCATAGTTATTATCATTTTCCGCGTGAGCGACCATCTTGCATTCAGCTAGTGAACACCGTCGCCAGGGTAGATCCAGATTACGTCGAACTACAGTGCATTATGTTCAATCTGATTGTTACCGGTTACAGGTCCTACCGTCGCCTCCACCAGGAGTATACTTCAACGACGTATTTTCCGTTTCGGAACATATATTTTCAAAACCGTACCCATATTTTACGTGCGAATAAATTGGATAAAACTAAAATTTCGCGAATGCGACGCTAGCGAAATAGATATATCGGGGAATTGAAATTGGAAAGCGAATTCTTCATTGTTCGTACGCGGATATTCCTAAATCTGATCGCCTCTTTGACGGTGCAGTAGAAAGCAAAATTCTTGCTCACGTTTCGCGGGCATAAATAAATAATACGCCGGCTAATAACACGATAACCTTTTCGCTTTTAGCCTTGTCGATATTTCGCCCGGTATACCCACTTGAGTATATTATAAAACTTTAATGGGATTTTGTAATTTTAATTAATTTAGATGGTGCTCTCTCGTTTAGAAATATTTTGCGTTATCATGAATTTTAATATGCTTCTCAAACTAACAAGATTATTGAAGCAGTCTTTCCTTTTCTCTAATCGTAAGAAGAATGTTTATACAAGGTTCTTCACGGAACTGGCCAGTTACAAATTTTTAGGCGTAATAAAAATCATCAGCTTTAAGCATTTGGTGTTTACATTAATTTCGTATTTACTTTTCTTCTAAAATATTTTCAAGTTCTTTACACTTCTGGTTAACCTTCTATTTGTAGTGTTAGTTATGTAGAAATTAGTGACATACCAAAAAACTTGAAAGTTGTAAAACACACTTTTTTGCAAATACATTACTTTAATTAAATTAGTAAAGTCCAATTTTACTCATCCCAGCGTCATCTATTTTATTACTTCTTAATCATAATTATGCCCTCTCAAATGCCAGATGGCATGCGGGGTGAGAATTTCTGACTGCAATAGGCTAGAGGACGCGCCAGCATTAGGAAAATTACGAATAGATGGGTACCTCCTTTAAGTCTTTAGTACGACTGGAGACCCTGTATGAGAATGTTGCTTGAATGCCTCCTACTCCAATGCTTAAAATCAAAATGCTTAGTTTAAGTGAAAAAGTGTGCATTAAACTCTTATATAACCACCAGCATCAAGGTTGTGAGATAAGGAAAACATTTAAGTTTGAAACATATGAGATTTTTATTTATAAAAGGTTCGAAATGCGGAACCGTAAAAAAACATCATAAATAAGGATATAAACATCTCGGTACGTAAAATAAGTTTGCTTGTTAAACAACAATTACAATGACATTCATCTGCGTAATTCTATGCTTCAAATACGGGTAAAACAGTATGTGCAACATTTAATGATAAAAATTACTGAGTATTCGATTCGTGCCGTGACAATTATACTAGTTATTACTACATATTAACTAGTAAAATTAGAACTGCCACCTTATAAAAATTTTCCACCAGTGCTTGGAAACTGGTTCGCGGTTATGTACAAAATTCCTGACCAAACAAAATTATAAACGTATTAAAATAAAATTTCTTATAGGTATATTAAAATTTAGATATGAATTAAACTAAAATGTTTATTTTAGATTGAAATAGGCGCAAAATACTTTTAGAGGGAATAAATCGGCAGCCATTAGAGCATCAGGTCTGACCAGAGCATCGAATGGAGGCCCTCGTACTTCTACTTATGGAGAATGGCTCAGGACAGGAACATATCTCGGGAAAATCGTCGTTGGCGAAAATTACCTAACAATTATATGGGTAAAATTAATATGATAAACTTTGTTTAGCAATTAACCATTATTTTTTGGATTGCCTTATCATAAGTGCCACTATACTGGACGTACGTTTTGATACCAAAGCTATCATCACCAGCGCCATCGTTAGCTGATGATGGTTGCTTTGCTTTCAAAACGTGAGTCAAATGTAGTGGAATGTGAAATTGTCGCGGATCTTCCCCAAAGCCAAGGTTGACATTTCTTCTGCTTGTTATTACTTCTCCACCAAAGCTTTGATTCGTCACTCCAAATTATTTTAGACAAAAAAAAGATCTCTACCAGGTTCTACAAGAATTGCGTTGTAACTCATTTCTTTTGATTTCATCTACTTGCCGAAAACTTACATTAGAATTTTCAGAGATGGATCATGCATCTGAAACTTCTACAAATAGATGTTGTTCAAGTACTCAAGATTTTAGAAATAGCAGGTACTAAACTGCAGGAATGTGCTTCAAATTGCGCTAAAACTTTATTTTCATTTTTGTCATTCACAAAAACAGATTTATTACAGTAGTTTCTTGATAACACTAACAATTGTTACAAAATCTGTTTCGATTTTCTAAATTTCTGCGCATCTATGGCTGGCAAGTGATGATTCATTGAATTCTTAGAAACTTTTATTGCAATTTTTGCATTTGCTATATGAATTTAGAATAAATTCAATATTATTATAAAAGGAGATTATTTTAATCTAATGAACCGCATTTACATTTTCCAGTATTTGAATTATAAATTTTACAATAATAGGTACTTTTCTGAACACTAAACAAGTGAAAACAATTAAGATGTGTTTTACAAAAATAGCATAAATTCAAAAATTTCGAAATCAAGTTTAGTGCGGCATCTCACAAGAAAATAAGATGATATACATGCAATTTTAGTCTTTTGCTTCTTCTATACTCTTTAGTCACGTATAATACACGCAAACAATGAGAAGTTTACATATTTCTGTCAATTATTGTTTGTGATTTCTGTAAAAGTGTGTTTTTGAACATATGTTGTTTTTGTAAAACATGGCTCAATTATTATAACAATAATATTTACCAATAAAGATAATTTATTGTATTGTTAAAGTTGTAGTCTATCAGGTAAAAAGTAATCGACCATTTGAAAGTGTTAATAGAAAGAATATTTTCAATAAAAACTATTGAAGATGGGTATAGGAGGTGATGTAGTAATATAAAAATATACAGTTTAATTTTTTTTTTTTTTTAAATAATTTTTACAGCTTTCAAAATTCTTTGATGTTTCACTAAGTTTTAGACAGACTTTATGATACGAAGGGATTTTTTTACTTTTTACTTATTTTGGTGAAATAATTTTAATTTGAAAAGTCTAGCAAGTGAAAATTAATTTCCTACAACAGTCTACATGTAAAAAAGTTCACATAAGTCGTAGTATATATCTGAAGAGGTATGAAAATAAGTTAGAAAGAAAGTTTTACCAAATTACCAAATTATTGCAAACCCCATATTTTTAAAGCAGAAAACGTTCTTTAAGCTCGAAAACTTCTTGTCAGTTCTGTGCAAAACCCTATATAGAAAAAATATCCATTAAATAACTACGGCTTTTTCACAAGAAGGAATCAATATGAGCTCAGATACTCATATAATAATAATATAGCGAAAGCATCTGTGCTATTCACGAAAACTACTAATTGCCACTGCCTTGCAGTAGTAGCAGTTTCAATAAGAACGACAGCGGAGCCGTCTGTATGAGCTGCCGCGCTAATGGGCTAGGTTTTAAATTGAACCATACGACGACGGCAGAAGGTGTGCTTTTCAATATATCCGATATAATTAATCTTGACATGAATAGGTGATTTATAAGTATACACGCGTAACGTGAGTGTAAGCACCTTAAAAAGAGCATTATATATTACAGAGAGTCCGTCAACGAATTTCTTTTGTAATAGTAGATATAAAGGCGGAAATATATTAGAGCTATTTTTTCAATACCAAGTGAGCTATAGTTCAAGAAAGATTAAGCAATTTTGTAATAGTGTAATGACGCTGCAAACATACACTCCTTATAATGTGAAATGTGCACTGCTGCGGCAATTTTTTTTTCCTGAGCTAGCTTTATATATGGTATTGAATTTTATAAAGTATTAGCGTTATTCATAATTTCAGAATAACTGTCGAAAAGAAAAACTAAAAAAATCCTTTCAATTCATCTATACCTATATCCTTTTGAATTCTTAGCAGGTTGTAGTAGTTTTCGATAGTGATTATTTGCAATTGTTGACGATCCTAGACTTTCCTATGTTGCACTTGGAGGCCACCATGAATTTCTTCACCAAACATAGTTGGAACATGTCCAAGCTAGGTATGAAAGTTAAAGCTCGATGCAAGGAAAACATCATGGTTGAATTTTTTTTAAGGATTTTAAAGTTTTTATTATGATAAACAATTAAACATTTTCGGGAAACGTTAAGCTACATTGACTTCATCCCATTACACACAAAAGCACAAAGCCAAGAGAAAAAAATATTTATGTTTTGTATTTACATTCCAAATAGTAAGTGCTTTTGAAAATAATAGAAGAACCAAAGATAATAACATATAAATAAATGATATGGTGAGAAAGCTGTGTGATACTACAGATAATATTGTGGCCAAAATACGGGATGTTGAAAAAGTTTCACTTTTGGGATATACATGGGTCTATCATGATTGTTTCTTAAAATTATTTTCACATTACACAGGCTGTTCCAAATGCCTTAAAAGTATCAAGGTCGAGTTTTTTTTTTTTTAATGAAACCCCTATATATTATATATTGCTTTTTTGGATTCCCCGATCCAAAAATGTGTCCCTTTTAATAAGGCTTATACTACATAAACTTTAAGATTTCCTTAAATAACTTTTTATGCAAATATAATCTAATTTTCATGTGTCAAATGCTTGAGTAAGCAAATATTTACGTTGTGTAAGCGCACAGTGAAATGTAACAACAGATCATATTTTAGAATAGTAATAATGATTTATTGTCCAACAGCTTCAGCCAAGTTAACGTTACAAGGTACACCAACGAATATGACGTAGAAAAATGATTCACAATATCAAATCCCTATGACTAAATCTACCTAACATGGCAAATCAAATATCATATTGACCGGCATTTAGGATTTGCTCCGTCAGGTGTAAGTACAATTGGGGATTTATTCCTTGACTAAATATTTTGAAATATTTTAGAAGGACAAGCGACGATCATAGAGTATCATGAGGATAGATAATCTAATCGAATGGTGCATTATTTTAAAATGACAATAGCATAATAAATCGATACCGATTGTTACACGCTTCGCATGAGCCAAGAGCGCCACTTTATCTCTAATGCAAGGTCCCACATTAACCCAAAACGGATAAGAAACAGTAACAGCTCCAACAAATAATTTTACTCGCGAAACATTAAACATATCGTGTAGGACAATTAGGACAAAAAAAACGCTGTTGTTACGAAATACGAGTACGGCTAGCAGACGCTCCCAATTTACGTTACATTAAATCACGCTTTTATTGATACAACAAAACCGAACCAACTACTTAAAACAGGTCGTCGGCAACGGTGGCGCTACAAACACGAGCAATCTCCCGTAGTTCCCGAAAAAAAAAAATGCGACGATATTATTATGCCGCCTAAATACACTCACAGTGTCTGGGATATACTTTAAAACTTCGGCAATAAAAGTTAAACGCTACAAAAGAACCCTTCCTTTTGAAATTGTACACTCGACTGTGATTTTTGCCCGCAAATAAATCTGATTAAGACGCGGAAAGTTTTATTTAACGGCTGGAAAGTATTTACGATCGAACGTTCCACCGATTTGTTCGCTCCAGTATCCTCTCGCAACTGTTTGCTAACGAAGGAGTAACACTTTAACGCCTGGTAATCGAGATGTTTACAAAAGAGTTTCTCGAGCTAGTTAAACCCTTTAGGTGTTGCGTAATTCCAAATAAATGAATAAACTGTTTGGATTTTGGATGTAAGTGTAGGTCAACTAAATTGCAATAAAGATGATCACAATAAAAATACCATTTTAAAACATTTATTATGTCTTTTATAAGTGAATAGTTACCTCTTGTAAGTCCAAATCCTTAATATTAGTAATTACTGAGTTGCACAAAATGACTTGAGTTCATCTAAGAGTTTTTTTATAGTCAGTGCCGTGCGATCTACTTATTGGTACTTGACTATGCAAAAATCTGTGCACTGTACACCTTGCAGCTCCTTGTATATAATTATGTATTGGTGGCAGGTTTAGAATTACTTCCATTGCGGTGGTAGGGGCCGATCTCTTCGCCCCCGTGGCGCAAAGACACGCCCGCCTCTGCACGCCACTCAGCGTTTTGGCCGCTCCTACCTGCCGCACCTTTGGCTACCATTCTATAGCTCCGTACATGGGTCTAATTATCCTTGTGTATAACCAGAGAGTCATCTTGGAGCAAAGTTCCCAATTTCTTCCACACAGCCTCCTGCAGCTATTTGGGTAATAGTGGCTTTGCTGGTTGTTTTCTGGATATGCGGGTTCTATTTATGTGTTTGATCAAATATACCCCCAGATATTTCGCTTCTTTGACGTACGGAATCCTTTCGCCTCATATCACTACTTTGTACTTTGTACTCCTTCTAACGTTCTTTTTCTTGTGAACGTGAAAACTTGTGTTTTTCGGGCATTGAGCAACGCTCTTGTTTACACCAGTTGTCAACCGTATTTAAAGCGGTTTGCTGCACTAGAAACTTTGGAAAAACGCCCTCTATCGACTATTGCAAGGTCGTCAGCCTACCCCAGGCAATGAACTCCGTTTTCGGTCAGCTTCTGGATTAAGTCATCCACTAGGGTAGCTCACAGCAAGTGGAGATAAGACTCCGCCTTGCGAGTACCCCCCTTCCGCCTCCGTTTCGATGGTAGCCCCACCAATTTTGGATGTGATTATCCTGCTTGCGAGGCTGGCCCTTAGCCACTGTAGAAACTTCGGCGCGACGCCTTTTCTTCGTAAAACCCTAATAATTGAATTGGCGGCAGCATTGCTAAATGCTTCCTCGATGTCTAGGAAAGTCGTCATCGCTACCTCTTTATCCTCTATTGACTTTGTAATTAATCTGTTCAGGTCATCTAATACAACTAATAATAAGTATAAGTATAAGTTACCCCTTGATGCGAAACTGAGTTGGAAAAATTACTTAGTTAAAACAACGACCAGGGTCACGCAACTATTCTGGCGCTGCAGGAGTGTTGCTGGCAAAACCTGGGGATTAAAGCCGAAGGTGATCCATTGGCTATATACTGCCGTGATAAGACCAGCGATAACATACGGGGCAGTAGTCTGGTGGAGGAGGACGGAAGTGTCCTCCGCAGCGAAGCTGCTAACTGCTGTCCAGAGACAGGCATTGCTGGGTATCACTGGTGCAACTAACAGTACAGGGACTGCTTCTTTGGAGACCATTGTGGGCCTCCCCCCGCTGGAACTCTATGTGAGAGCGGAGGCAATGAACGCGATCCTTAGACTGAAAGCCAACAACCTGTGGCATCCCAACTTCAGGGTGGGAGGACACACTTATACTACGGGCACGTTGCTGGACGGGCCATTGCTACAAATGCCCACGGACAGCATGGCACCCGAAATTATCTTCACTGAAAAGGTGAAAATCTCCATACCGAACAGAGACCAGGCACGTAGTGAGATCACTGCTAACGAAAACTGGTACACGGATGGTTCCAAATCCAGCCAGGGGACAGGAGCCGGTATTTGTGGGCCCAGCCCTAATCAAAGGATATTCATAAGCCTGGGGAAACATACAACGGTTTTCCAGGCAGAGGTATTCGCCCTTGCAGCCTGTGCAGAAATGATTGCAAAAAGGGGCTACATGAAGAGGAAAATTAATATAATGACTGACAGCCAGGCTGTCATTAAGGCAGTCTCAAACCCTGTAACTAGGTCAAAACTAGTTAGGGACTGCAAACAATCCCTTAATGCACTGGCACGAGACAACACGGTGTCTCTGATTTGGGTGCCGGGACATAAGGATATAAAGGGCAACGTAATAGCCGACGAACTAGCCAAGGAGGGCTTTAAGAAACACTTCATTGGTCCAGAGCCCGTATGTGGGATTACTAAGGATTCCGCAAGAAGGGAGATCTGGACCTCGTTAGGTAAAGAAAGTACAAAGAAATGGAGGTCGACTGAAGGTCAACTCCATACCGAAACGCTGATAGGGGATGAGGATGGCAGTTTCTCTGATAACTTACTCAAGCGCAGTAACAAAGAAGTTAAAACCATTACTGGGTTGGTAACTGGACACTGCCCTCTGAAAAAGCATCTATATAACACAGGGACGTGTAAGCGAACCGTGGTGGAGAAGATGCGAACTACAGGAGGAAACGAGTTTACATGTAATCTGCACATGTGAGGAACTGAAGGTACTCAGGCAGAAATATTTCGGGAGCGATCTATTGGAGGCCCTCGAAGGTCCTCAAGTTCCCACTGGGCAAGATACTGGGCTTTATAGAGAACACCAAGCTGCTCGAGTGGAAATAAGAGAATCAATAGGGATGGTACAATGAGCACCAAGCTCAAGTGCCCGGACATCAAGTGCCCACCCTAACTTGAATGAATGAATGAAAAATGAATGAAAGTATAAGTAATAACGAATGAAAAAATAATACTTATCTATACTTTTCGCACATAATATAGAGTAGTAATTTCCATTGATGGCCTAAATACACAAAAAAAATCAAGAGATTGCATTGTTTCCGAAGAGTTCATATCAGACGGCGCGACAAAAAAAAGTGGTTGGTAAATTTGTTGTTGCGACAGCAGGAGGAATCGTAAATGTAAAACGGACTCAACAGTAAGGCACATAAAAATTTACACCACCAAGAACGTCATCCATTACATCATCAATTAACTTCCACGTAAGATTATTACTATGAAGATTTTGGGAAAAGATTACTACCTGATGTGCTAATATAAATTACTATTATAATTCATTGCAACAAAAATTAAGTTTAACCATAATTTATTCTCAGGTAAGAATAATGTTTGACTTTTTATAAAAGCTTGAGAACCACAATCAAATATAATATTTATATTAGCCTATTACAAGATTCGTGGTCACCTATGCATTCATAGTGTGGTGGCCAAAACTCGAAGAAATACAATACAGACTAAACTGCAGAAAATTACATGTTTGGAAATCACGCAACTGTCCAACTGCAGTTTTAAAGGTGGAATTTCCTCCATCTGTAAATAGAGAGGGTCCTCCTACCCAATGCTTAAGATTTTTTTAATTAAAGTTGTCAAACAGTTATTTTGAAGGTGTGAACCTAACAAATCATTTAGAAATCCTAAAAGGCCTTAAATGAAGATGAGATCATTAGAAATGCCAATGGACGTGCCCATAAAACAAAACTTTAACCAACTATTAAGTGCCGAATCTAGGCCACTTGTGGGAGTGAAAATTTGAAAGTGCACACATAGTATGGTAGACAAATATATGTAAGATGAAACAAGGGGTAGGATCACAGACATTTGTTCGAATTGCCGACGCCCTTAGCTTAAAGGCAAACCCTGGCCATATTTACGGAGGAAATATTTGAAATAGTCGTCTGTGTCTGGAAAAGAAAAAATCAGATAAGAGGTAAGGGTGTCCAATATCTATATATGCGTTGATAGTTAGGATACGCTGAGAAGAGCTTCGAGTCCAAACTGATATTTCCTAATTAATGTAGTGAGAGTGATTACGGCAAACATGGTTACTTTGATTTGGGTGCCAGAGCATTTTCACATTAAAGGTAGCGAATTCAGTTATCGATCGGTAGAACATGAGATCAGCTCTATGGACTAGAATCCGTCCAAAACCCATATCAAGAGAAGGCAGGAAGTCGCTGTCCCTATGCAAAACAAATTCTAAACAACCAGTGACGAAAAAGATGGTCAACTCTTTGCTAAGCATCAATAAATATTTACTCAGAAATGATAAGTCGGATTTAATGGTACCTACTGATCGCAAAAGCCTGGACTAGAACACTGTTCCAACCTAAAGCCAAGTAGTGTATGGTATGATATTGATAATTTGTTTCAAAGGAGATGCATTTTTGTAGGCTTCGGAAATGCTGCAACTTAAAGGTTAGTTTTCAGGAATACTTAATGCTTTTTTTTCTCGAAAATTACGTAATTGAAACGAAGCGAGAGGTTTGGTATTTATATATAAGAAATTAGGAACGTTGGTTAGAAAAAAATTGCTGTTTTTTTGTTGTAATTTCCAGTAATAGTAGGACATGAGTGGCAAATTCAATTTAAAGGTACTGTAAGTAGGGAGTGAGGCTTAGCTGTAAACCGATGTATTTGTTTGTAATTCAAAATGGATCCAGTAACCAAATTGAATAATTAAGAAATATCTAACGACAAACAGTTCATTTTCTTTCACTGTGCTGCGTATTTTCTCGTATCAGATGCATAAATTAATTGAGGAAAAATATAATACAATTATTTTTGTCTTCGGACGCTTAATTGAAAACGTATGAAAAATAATAAGTACATAGGGAAATTAAAAATTCTAGGACCGCTTGAGCGAAATTTAAGGTAAGATTTTGTAAACAACGGAAAACCTTTTCGATTTTACGGTGACAGAAGCCGCTAGATAGGACACTTTTGAGTTAATTCAGCGAACTTTCCTAACTCACGGTAACGGGAGACAAAATTGGTAAAAGCTTATTTTTCTTTGAGCACCCTTATATCGACGCGCGTACTTATTCCTCCGCAAAACATTTTTTGCCGTTTCTTTGGATGAAAAATACGCTCTGTACATTTGCGTGCCGTGCGGGGAGATATTATTCGAGTAAATTAAATTTCATTTTTTGCTCACTTGACTTCAAAGGAGGACCGTTCTAGGGTTTGCTTTTATGGATTTCTTTCACTGCGTGGAATAAAGCCACATCAGTGATTGTTTTGATCAGTAGCTTAGGTATTTTGAATTCCACTTATTTGGTTTCTACGTTATTAGGTTAGCAAATTATAACCATAAAATATCAAGCATTTATCAGATCCCATTGAAAGCTCGCTGACGTAATTACAAAGTGTGTGGCTTCAGAAGTTGACGTAATATTCGTCTGAAGATCTTATAAGTGAACATTCGCAGACAAATGAACAGCAGTAAAGTTAGTAAAAATTAAAAACAGAGAGGAAATAGTTTCTGAGAGCATAAATGGAGTTTTAGGACAATTCGAATATGACAAAAAAAGTCTCATAAAGACCCCTTAAAGAAGTTGTGAGAGGAGTACAAAGGAAAATTATTCATATAGAAACATCAAGATCAATAATGTAGTTTGTGTTTTTCCTAATTAGCTGTTATTTTAATAATAGCTTGGCAACAAACAATGTAACCTCTCCACTCTTCATTATTTGGAATAAAGCTGAACTGTAAAAGCTAACAACTTTTAACGCGACAGCACCTGCCACTCATTACTGGATGCTATATGTATCAAGTCCGGCGGTAGAACGGATGTTTATAACGATTTTTCTTTGTAATGTGCGTCAAGCTACGGTGTTCTTCAGGTAACTTCATAGCAATTAATCATACAGGGAAACCTATATTATCATAAAAATGTAGTAACATTGTTAACAATACAATAAATAGGAAACGAAATGAAATGATTGTAACAAGTTCTATAATTCTAGAATTTGCAAGCATTTCATTTTAGCTTAGCCAACAGTTATGTGAAATTTCTATTGTTTGCTTTTGACATTATAATGCTGAATTATAAATTCAGATTTACATACATATTCAGCAATATCACGAACTAAACCGGAGCTCACATTGCTTAGTATAGGTTACTTTATTGAGGCACCGCCAACGAACAGTATTTTTAGGCTAATCAGTTCGTGAAGGGAATTTAATAGAAAATAGTGGCAGCACGTTAACTATATTTAAAAATGAATATAAATATATATGAAATAAGAATGTTGAATATAAATATATACAACATGAATAATTTCTAAAACTTCATTCATTACTTTATGCTGCTATATACAGTAAGAAATACATTCACGATAATATCGATCCCTGAAAGATTTTTTTTTAGAAATTGTTATTCTAGTATGATTTATAGATGAACATATCGTCTTGTGATTTTACAGCCTCTGTCATTATTTATTTAATTTTCGATTTTTCTATTTTTTTAAACAATTTTGCATCTCTCATTAATTCAGAAGTACTGAACTAAATGAAAATCAGATTTATATTTGTATCACTATGATTCATCTTTTATAAACAACTTGCTTCAAAAACTGTTCCTTTGTATATTAGTGGAACCTTTTACTTTGTGTATGTCATTTATTTTTCTTCTTATTGTTCCTTTACATTGTCTAATTTCTACAAATGTAAAAAAGTTGCCTTTTTTTCCTTAGCTAAATTCATGATAAATAAATAAACTCTAATGATGTTAAATTTTTTTAAACTGGTGCGATATTTGATTAGTTAAGATGTAGATGTTTAAGTTCCAGACCTCCATTCCTCCCTTTTATTTTACTATTTCACTGTAAATATTAGTGAAATTCGCAATATCTGTTCTGTCATTAATAGCATTCTTATCCATCTTAATATGAATCATTTCTTTTTGTTATTTATTCGTTTTAGTAATTCGTTTTCTATTATTTTTCTGTAAACAAAACTGTAGAAAAAACAAAAAAACATTTACCTCGTCGCTCAAATGAAATTTTCGAAAATACAAATAAATTTCTTTCAAAGTGATCAATTTTGCAAATATATCATTTTAAATATTCTCCAAGTACGGTATTATTCAAATTGAAATACCTTTTTTTTAATATCTATTGAAATACAGACATCCAAATATGCATTTTAAAATAAAAATCTAATCATTCATAGCTAATAAATTAAACTAATAATAAAAATAACTTGTACAGGTTGCTTACGGTCTTATGATTCTATTTTCAAGGGGTGATAAAACATCTTAATAGATCATTAACATAAAATGTCTTAACAAAAGTTGCATAATAAGAGAGATATGATAAAAACATTTTTTGCAGTTTTTATTGTTTTATTTTTAAATGGTGATGAAACACCTTAGGTTACTGGTGAACTTTTTACTAACTAGGATGTCTGTGAGTTTTCCATGTGTCAAGTTTATATGTAATTGCATTTGCTGATTTGACGTAAATTCTTCCGATTAAATCCTAATAACGAACGCAAATGATTCATCGCACCAACAGTGAATACGTTGACATGTTGTTAATTTATGGAGGAGTACGCTAGAATTCTGATGTTGCAAATCGATTGTACGCTGAACAACTTTCCAACACCTATTCCACAAAAATTCACAGCTCTAGCAATCCGTCCATGACAAGCTGGTGTATTGCAACACTGCACATTTGAACACTGCGCGAGAATCAATTATATCCTTTGCCTGTGCAAAAACTACAGGTTTTACAACCTCAAGATCGTTCTTTATATTTACAATTTTGCCGATAGTTTCTACAAAAACAAGCAGAAATCCCAAACTTTACACTTACCACTGTCCCCAGCGAGAGGAATAATGTTCCGCTTTCTCAAACAGACTAAACAATAATTATTTAAATAATGTAAATAAGTATAAGGCTTTGACTTTGACGGTTAATTGTCTACCTTGCGTATGATGCAAGGTTTACAAAACCATATTTTTTTTAAGATTGTCTTATTTCTTTCTCACTTTCGTAGTGTAATATTCTTACGCCCGACGATTGATGATTGATCGGATTTACAGCGCCATCTATTGGCGACGATAAGTAACAGAATAACGCCATCTAGCGGTTTTAACGGTACTGCGATAACAATGACTTTAAGACTGTTTGAAACTATTGACTGAAAACAGTATGGTGATTATAGACAATATTGCGGCATTAATTAATTTCATCTCAAACCAGCACTTAACGATATTATATCAAAAATGCCTAAACGCAAGTATACCTTTACTAGTGCTTTGCAAATAAATGAATTTATAAAACAAAGGAATTATACAGCAGACGTAACTTGTGAAAAGTGTCGTACTAATATTTGTGTTGGGCGATGGTGGTGCCAGTGGTATTGAGAAACATTTGAAATCGGAGGAACACAGGCTCCCGATCAATCTGCTGCTTTAAGCTCGTCTATGCTTACTTTTTTTAAAACAACCAATACACAAAGATATAGATATAGCTACAGCGGATGACACCTAGGTGCATCACACGGTGCAAGAAAATCACAGCATTCAGTTAAACCTTTAAATTTAATTCAAACATGTTTTAAGCAAAAATTTAAATGCTGCTGCTGGTACAAAATCTCAGGCTACTGTTATACATGTGCTGGCAGCTATCGCGACGGATGAGTTGAACTACATATTAATGGATACTTCAAACCATGACTCCAATGAAATTATTCCCTGTTTTGATCCGCTATTTTTGCCCAAACGACGGCGTAAAAGTTAAAATTTTTAGAATTTCGAGAGCAGCCAAGTCAAAACATGGGATACAATTCTCAATTATTCGAAGCAAATATTATCTATGATTTAAATAACAAAATTGTAACATTTTGGGACGACAATGCAAACTGCAAGTTTAGAGGTAAGAATAGAGTAGGAAGTAATAAATGTGACGCAAAATTCAAACTATCACTCGGAAGATCTCTTACTGGGATTGGATGTGGAGCCCACATAGTCCACAATGCTATCAAAACAGCCGCGGATTATCTCCCTGTTGACTTCAAATGTATTATTATGAAAATTTATTCATTTTTCTATATTTGCAGCATTTGAGTAGAAGCTCTGAAAGAATTCGGTGTTTCCGGTGACATGGAGTATCAAAAACTGCTGGGCTACAGTAAAAGAAGGTGGCTTGCGTTGGTGCCGGCGCTTGAGAGAGTTTGAAAATGCTCCAACCTTTGAAAAAATCATTTTCTTAACATCAATAAGTGCCCAAATATTTTAAAATTATTTTTCAAAGATTCCAGCACCGAATTATGTTTAAATTTTATGCATGCACAGACAGTTACTTTTCAACAAACCGTGTGAAATATCGAGGGACAAATCGTCTACGATATAACTTGGCGCTTAAAGAAAATTCGCTTTTCCTTCCTCTAACTGTTCGTAATCTATTATTAAAATTACAAGAAACTGACGCTGCTGTTGAGCAGAATGTAAAAACTGCGGCGACTGAATTTTATAAAACAAGTAAAGAAGCAGTTGGAGCAGTGGGAGCAGTTCAATGCAGAACTAGAAGTATTTGAATGGGCAAATTTGATAAAAGCACCCACGAAGAAGGAGAAGTGCAAGGTGTGACGGATTTGGTGATCACGCAAGGATTTATTAGCAACAACCAGGATACTAAACAGTTCAATGAGTTTTCGCTGAGATCCAACTATGTCACAGATCAAACAACAAGCTGAAATGCTGAGAATGTTGCTGTATAATATTGAGTACGTTTTAGTCTTCCTTGAAATAGTGCACCTGTCGAAAGAGATTTTTTTCCTAATGAATAAAATATGGACGAGTGAAAAAACAGAGTTGAGTGTTGCAGTTTTTAAAGTAATTTTGATTACCAAGACTAACATCAACAAATCATGTAATCAATTGCATTCTTGCTTGAAAATTAGACCAGATATTTTGAAATAGATCTGCTCCGCCGACAAATATAACACAAATGATTAGACGTTACATTAATTCTACTGACCTACTTATTATTAATTTAATACAAAGCGTTACCATGTGTTTTTAATAAAAAAAAAATGGTATAATACTAATAAGTATTCTTTTTTATAAAATTCTTTAGGCGTGCCGCTCTGATGAAAAAAATTAACATTAGGTATACACCAACGAAATAATTGGTTTAGGTGATCTTAGTAACCGCGTTGCCGCAGGTGCGGCGTCAATTCGACGGCAACACCTAATGAATTGTGCCAATTCATAAATACATCGAGCGAGACTTTGCGCTCAACAACACGGCACGTAATTCCATGAAAAACATAAACAAAATTGTTTAATTTAATATGCTTAATCACTACTTAAAAATAAAAAAAAAAAGGTAAAAACCATATCTTTGTTTATAACAATAATAATAATAAATGTCTTTATTTCCCCACACAAAAAGATGTATAAACAGAAATTCAGAATAATACAAAAAAGTATAATATGAAATTATAATATAAAGTGAATTTGAATAATTTTAATTTAATAATATTTAGGGGAAAACGGCAGAGTTCAGGTTACGACGTATCGTGATCCTGCTGTTCCACTCAACCGTTAACTATCTTATAGTATATACAAGTAAAAGTAGACACCGTGAGTGTAGAAATTGCAAATTACAAGTTTCGTCGAATATTTTTCGCGTCACTGCTGCATAAATAAATGTAAGAAGAAATTCTTTTTAAAAGTTTGAATATTCACATATTTCTTTATATTACTCGGAACGGAATTATACACATTAGAAATGCGATAGGCAAATCCCTTCTTAACAGTTCCAGTTTATGTAGAGGAGGCGTTAAGGTGCCCTTGTATCTAATATTAATGGTATGAACATCCGTCCTAAATTTGATTTTATTGTACAAATATTCGGGCTTCCCAGTGATAATTATTGAGTGATACAAAGTTGCAGAATGCAACAATCTCCTATTTTTCATGTTAAGCCACCTCGCATCAATAAGTTTATGAGAAATATGTTCTCTACATTTAATGCCGAAAATCAAACGTAAGCGTGAGTTTTGAACTTTTTGTATACGGTATGCATCAACGGCAGAAATATGTGGGTTATATAGGGTGAAATGGGAAAGAACCAGCGCTTCGCAAAGCAACCTTTTAGTTTTACTATTCAAGAACATTCTGCTGGTGTAGACCGTTCTCAACGCAGCGTAAGATTTCCGCAGACACAAGCCAACGTACTCCCGAAAGTTCAACTGATCATCAAGTACAACTCCCAGGCTTCTAACACTATGTTCCAGATTAATGTGAATATCATCTACCGTAATATTAATTCTCTCACAAAACAAGATATCTGAATTAAATCTTTTTGGCCCAAATAAAATTAATTTAGATTTAGCGGGATTTAAACAAAGTGAATGGGCTTTCGAAATGTAAACCAATTGTTTTATATCCTGATTTAATTTTAGACAAGCATCTTCCACTGTATTTGGGTAAAAGGAATAAATAAAGTTGGGTGTCATCCGCATAAAAGTGACATTTACTAAATTTTAAGAAGTTGATGAAGGTGGAAGTATATATTGAAAAAAGAAGTGGTCCCAGAGTAGAAGCTTGTGGTACACCACATGTATTTGGCACATATGAGGATGTCTTCTCATCAATAACCATACATTGCCATCTATTGCACATGTAATTGTACAAAACATTAGATGCGTTTGAACTTAGCCCAACGTATCGCAGAATGGACAACATCAACGTATGATTGAGAGTGTCGAAAGCCTTGGAGTAATCAAAGAGGCACATCAGCGTCAGTCTGCTCTCGTCCAAACCCCGAACGACGTCGTCGACTATGTTGGTCAAAGCCGTAACACAGCTGAAATTCTTCCTAAAACCAGACTGTACATTAGGAATGATGTTATTTGAGTTGACATAATCTTTTAATTGCAATTCAATTACTTTTTCAGCGATCTTAGAATTGGCAATATGCTAATAGGTCGTAAATCACTATATTTTTTGACTTAGAGGTTTTTTAGTTAAGATATTTTTACGTTGATGACCTTATTTTACGATATTTAGTCATCTCTTGAAAATAAAATCACAAGGCCGTAAACACCTTAGAATAGGTAAATATTAACGTATTTTTTTATTATATTCTATTTAGAAATGTATGATCTACACGCAAACGTCTCAACTACGTATTTGCGATCAAATACTAATTCCATGAACCGTTTCGTGCAATGCGATCGATACGTCATTTATTTCAACACTGATTAAAATATTTTGAAACCCACATTTTTCAACAATTATAGCAACTGTCAATGCGCGATTATATCCTCTCAGTGTCGTTCAAAGCGTTCTATATTTCGAGGGAATGAAAACCCAAACATAACAGGGCGCGTTAAATTCTAACCCGAAGAAATCGAACATCGTTACCGTCTTCCCCTTTTAACTCCATTGCATAATAACTGTCTGTTTCTGTAGCACGTCTTGTAAATCGAAACGTCAATACCAGGATACGGTCGTACTATATTTATAAGTAGGCAATTGTCGGGAATAGATTCAGAGCACGAATTCTATCAAGGCGAATCAAGAGAAGTCCAGGGTGTTCGCACAATACCGGTTATATCAATTTCCATTATCTCTATTGCATTATATTTTTCGCGTCTGATGGATCACGATACATTTCCAGGATTTGCTACCCATCGACGTCCTCACCGTGTTCTATTAATACAATTTGGTGTAATATAATTATTTCCGTGAATAGGGTGGTAGAAGGCATTACCATTTTACATATTTCAGGACGGCTCTGTTATATTTAGCACGTGTCAAATCCCTATAGCAATATTGCTCCGAAATAATCAAAAATAATTATTAAATATTTTAGAATTTCCAATCGACATTTTGAGTTATTGTGCTTAGTCATCATGTATTGATTTTATTATAAGAATTTATGGTCGTCACAAGTACTTTTAATTCTTAAAGTAGAACCGTTGAGGTTATGTTTGATATTAGGTTTGGGGTTATGTCCTTACTTTGAAGTAATCATTTGCTTCTACTTTTCTAAACTTGAGTAATTATTTTGAATTGTCTTTGAATTGAATATTGTAATTTTTTATAATGTAAACTAATTACCCTTGTTGATTTGTTTCTAATGAAGGGGTAAATAAAAATTAGGAAAGATTGGACATTTAAAATGAAACTCCTTTAATATTTTTCTGGCTGAATTTTTAACCACGAGTTTTCAACCCCGGTTGTTTAATTTATGTGTTATCAAGGATTACGTGTATTTGCAAATAATTCCTGCATTTGTATCTCTGAAATAGACTATTGACTTGTTAGACCATCCATTTAATTTTCGCTCAGTGTTGAATGGCCGAATTTTATTGTTTCTTCTATTCTTGTACTGTTTCTTATTGTAGAAAATGGTTTTACTTGCTTTATGTTTCTACAAGTACATAGATTGACTGATATATATGAAACAAATTACAAGCTAATAATTTTTGGAAAATGTACTTCCTGTGCTGATAAATTTGCGTCACGATTTGCCAAATATGTACCTATTATATACCAACTCGCTTAATTCAAACAACTTTGTGAAATGCATAAAATTCTTTGGTTATTCAGACAAAAATGTACCAGCACAATATAAATTTACTATAGGATGATAATACATTTATTTGTACTTTCTACAAACCGAATTCAAATGTATCACTACAAAAAAAAAACATTTTCTTGGCAATAGTATCAATATTTAGCTCCATTCAATAGCGAAAATTTAATAAGTTAGGGTATTTTGAATAATGCAAACTTCTCCTAGACCCCTAGTCACAAACTGCACAAACTGGACGTACGTTTCAATAGCAAAGCTATCATCATCAGCAGAAGCACTAAACTGAATGGAATGGATTCAGTTCAGTGTTTCAGTTGTTGATGATAGCTATTGATACCTACGTCCAGTTTAGGGCAGTTTGTGGTGAAGGATATAGGAAAAGTTTGCAGTATTACCAGTGTTACAGTTTGGAGTATTTTTGTCATATTTTGAATAATATTTTCGTGATTTTACTATCTGCTGAATTTTATAGTTCCATGTGAAAGTATTTACTGAAGCAAATTTATTTTTATATTGACGTATTGTACGAGAGCTCTTTATGCAATTATTTACTTATTTATACATTCATTCCAGGTTACATCAGCGCGTTAAAGACAATTGACAAATTAACATAAATAATTGCTTTCACAAAATGTATCAGAGGCAATACTAAAAAATATGTTCAAGGAAAGCATCGTAATCATTTCCATCAATAATTTTAAGTCAAGATGAAGTTATATGAAAATAGGAGAAACGTTTATTAAGAGAATAATCCGAACAAAGACTTAACTCGTGTGTTTACCTGTAAACTAATAACTAGAATCATGTACTGTTTGAATCTATATCTATAAAGAAATGCAATAAAAACTTTCATCAGCAAAAAGATTTTTCATATTTTCATGTATTATCAGTCAAGTAGGACCAAACTCCTTTTGATATACCCATACAATAATATAATATTTTATTTTGTTTAATAAACTACCATGGGCACGACAGTAATACGGATTTCCAACGGATACGGAACATTATCAATTATCAGCAAACATAAAATTAATATAACTGCTTTTAAGGAGTATGTATTGGAAACGGCCAAGTTACTAGTGGAAAAATATGCATGGTTTTATATGCCACCAAGTGTTCACAAGGTGTTGATACATGGATCGCAAATTGTTGAGCACGCATTAGTACCTATTGGTTTACTTTCTGAAGAAGCTCAAGAATCGAAGAACAAGGACGTAAGAAAATACCGAGAACACTTTACAAGCAAAAGTTTTCTAGGATTGATACTAATCAAGATCTGATTTGTGAGCTTTTGTTGACATCAGGTGCTTATATTACTAGTTTAAGAGTAGCTCCGAAAAAAACCAAAGCATCTATCTTGTCCAGAGATGAATGGACTTATTGAAAATTCAGTTAGTGAACGTGAAGATGAGAGGAGTTAAAATGAAAGTGGAGGTGGTAGTGAAAGTGGCAGTGATAATCATAGTTTATACTGTTCAGGTGACTGACAGTATTCTTCTTTTTTGGTGATTTTTTTATATTAACTCATAGCCGCTTAGGTATACAAATTAAGTTGACAATACTCCACGTTTATATGTAGAGTGCAATTTCATTCTCTATAAATTTTACGTGATAATAATATATTGTTCTATTATATATTAGTGACATTAGTAATACTTATTGTTTACCATTCTTTCGTATTAAACACTATTATTTTTTAACAATTTCTTGAATAAATGGTTTTTCGTTTACATTTGTTTTAGGAACTCTTGTAACAGTATTTTTCACAAAGAAACATAAATTTAAAAAATTGAAACAAAAAGTAATTTGAGTAGCAGCCACGAATCAGACTTTAGTATCCTTAACTATGCTTAACTGTCCTTAGACTAACTTAATACTATTCACAACAAAACACATTCAAAATACAATCATGATCTCTTAATTAATAAACCTTAAATACTTAAACTAACACCACCCATATGAGTCTTTCTGGCGAATTCTTCAATGTTTCCACGTAGGCAGGATCGTCTCTTTGTTACCGCTTTGGAGTTGCGGTAGAAGCTTGATGGACGTTGCAATGTATGTACGTAATTGCAACCACTCCTTTTATACTGGTGGATGAATGACTAACGAGCTAAGCTTATCTGTTCTGGGGCCGGTAGGATACTATTTCGGTATATACCGCCGTGAACAGCCATGGTCAGTGCTCCAAACTTGTTGATTCCCTGGGTTACTTAATCCATCGTTAGGTGGTTGCCATTCTCACTATGCGCTTCTTTTGTCTCCATTTTCTCCAATGTTGAGATGGTTTCTTGCTGCCCCTCGAGGTTACCAGTAATAACTCTTATAGGTAACTAACACTAAGGTTCGCCTCCTCGGGTAACGTCACGCGGTTGCGCCAGAAATAAATATAAGGGTGGTGCACATGGAGCAAAGAGTAATTCAGCAGTATATTGTATACAGATTATAAGAACATTATAATAAAATAATACAAAACAGTAAAACTTAAATTGACATATGACTGGTACACACAAAACAAATCAAAATAATTAAGCCTAAGTAAGTCGGGAGTTGTTACTTTATAATCAAAGTTACGTTAGCGTTTAATTTTCATTTTTTTTTATTCTGCTCTGGGCCATCTATTAATAAAAGGGATTATTTAATGACTGTCAGGAATGCGTCTTCATAATCCTCTTTTTAACATACAAATGTATACATAAGCCCAATATCTCTTAACTATAATACGAGAGCTACCTCCTATCAAAATACAATGGCATTCGTTAACTGTAGCCGTAAATGTACTTTGTTATAAACACCTTATACCGAAAGGTTAACTCCCCTTACTGCTTTTTTTAACCATCGGTAGAGAGACATAGTGGCTGCCGAAATGCGCCGTAAAATCTCCTCTACAGACTTAAATCGTAAACATAAATCCGCACCTTATACCGAAAGATTAACTTCTCTTACTGCTTTCTTTAACTATCGGCAGAGAGACTACAGAGCAAGAGGTACCGGGATCGGTACCCGGCGCCTCCACCAAATGTCACGTTGGGCGTGCGACGCGGGGTAATGCACCTACCATGGGTTACAGGGGCAGGAATCAACCAAAAGACTAGTACACTTCAGCTGTTTATTAAGAGAGACTCCACGAGGAATACCTCGTGGAGTCTCCTATCGGAGAACCTCCTCGTGGAGTGTCTCCTTTACAGAGAGTCTCATTAACTATATCTACAACAATTATATAGCTTAGCGCTATCCCCACTCTTGAAGGCCGATTCGTGGCAATATGATCAACCTGCTCATAAACATCACCGCTGCTGCTATTTTAATCCTATTGGTATTCTTTTATATTACGATAAATATTTGCATTTCCATGCATATGTGCTCTATTCTTAATTACATTCTTGAGAAATATTTTTGGTTTCGTATTATTTATATCATCCTACTAATTAACATTAATGTCACTTCTGATAACAATAGAAGTTACATCAATACCCCAAAAAACTTTATACACGTGACTAAGTGAAACAGTTCCATGCATGGTTCTAGAGCGGTTCAGATTTTTCGGAATACTCTCGTTTAGTGTTCACTAGAAATTTCAATAACTTATCGATGAACCATACTACAGGAGCCTTTGTAGTCGGTTTGGCCATCTAATGTGGTCTCAGCATTATCACCTGTTGACGCATTTTGGAAATTCAAAATCAAAATTCCGGTGGCGTGCCAACAATATATTTTATTTAATTAGACTAAATTGTTAGTATACTGCTAAATTTTCAGGTTTTTAGATGAATGGATTTCCATATAATAATCACTGTATTTCGTCAAGACACCTTATGTGGATACCGCGTCGATTACTCAAAATATTACGCTAAATTTACTTCCAAAAAAACATACGCTATTTGCTTTTTCTTGAGAAGAAAGTGATTGAATCCCCTGTTCAACTTTCAGGGTTCACTGCACAGTAAAGCTCGTATTCTAGCAGACCAAAATAAACAAAATTTTACGTCAAATTTCACTGAAAGAAACCCACGGTCCAGTCACCCATCGAGAAGGGACCGATGCGATGTGATAAATTCTGGTCAACCGTAAACATCGTTGTATACCAACAACGGCGCTACTTGACCCAAATCTGTACAACGCCAGTTTTTTATATCACTCGTAAATTACTTGCCCCTATCTTCTAAACTAAAATACGTATGAGAGATAGAAGGAGGGATCCTATTTACTTCATAATGCCTCCTCGCGCACATACGTCTATACACCCGCGGAAAACTTTGTTTCCTTATTAAATTACTGCGAGTACCGGCGCTCCAACAACTCTCCAGTCAAGACAAATGAATTAAGCTCGGAAAATAAAATCGCACGTAATTCGTAAGTAAAAAAGATCAACGGTTAAAGTTGTGCTAAGTAATTATGTAAAATTGCATCCTATCTCCCAGAAAACTTGGTTAGACTAATTTTTAATAATTTTAAAGCTAGACGTTGATACATACGTTGGAAGTTTTAGCTTATTCTTCAACCTTCTAATAAAGTAAGTAGTCGGACTAAAAAATTGCGTATATTTATTAAGAATACTTAAATTATACGTATACCGTGTGAAAGCACACGAGCTGATGATGGTTAAAGAGTGAAAGAAAGCTAGCAAAAGAAACCTATTCCATACTATGAAAGCGCTAGTGATTTTTCTGGATTATTACAATTTTTTTATCGCAATAGATGAGTAACTTTAACGGTTCATCTAAAAATGGATTGCTATAAGCTGGAGAAAAAGAAAGCTCGAATCAGAATATAAAATCATTCTACGGTCTTGTGATCTTATTTTTAAGGGGTGACTAAACATGTTAAGAGAATGTCATTAACGTAAAAATCTCTTAACAAAAGTCGTGTAATAAGAGACGTATTAATGTGAAAAGAAAAATTAGTAGTTCTTACTTTTTATTTTCAAGTGGTGATTAAGCATGTTTAAAAATGGTTTTTAACCTGCTCGACGGCAACGAATTTTGGATGCCGAAGATAAAAGTCTCCTTCTAGAAGTACACAAAACATATCTCGCCAAGTAAATGTATCAAACCAAATTATCTAGCAAACACTGCGTGAGAATCAATTGTTTTCTTTGCATGTACAAAAAGTACAGGCTCTATAATCTGGAGATCATCCTTTACGTTTACAATTTCGCCGATGGTTTCTACAAAAAGATGCAGATTTTTTTCCCCACTGTTTTGGCAACTGATGAAGCAACTTTTACACGTAACGGCATAAAAAACTGTCATAGTATTCATAACTGGGCTGTCGAAAATCCACATGCCGTTCATCATAATCATCTCCAGTAAAGATTTTCGATAAACTTATGGAGCATTATAACGGTCATAGCAGACACTAACTAAATAATTGATTTAGAATATCTTTGCAACTGCGGCGACAATTTGAGGACAATACCAAGGTCTAGTAAATTATGCCAATTCATGGATACGTGGAGCAAGACTTTGCGTTCAACAATGTATGTGAAACGATAATTTTGAACAACTAGTGTACAATCATAGTATGCTTACTCATCACTTAAAAACAAAAAAAATAAAGCTACCTTTTTTTATCATTAATATCTCTCTTATTAAGCAACTTTTTTAAGGTATTTTTACGTTAATCCCTTATTTTAAGATGTTTAATAATCCCTTGAAAATAAAATCAAATGGCAGTAAACATCATGTATAAAGGTTCAATGAACAAAACAAATCGTGTAAAGGAAAACGTAGTAGGCAATGATCAACAGCACAAGAACGTATGGAAACAATGCTTTGGAGAGTTAATATACGACCAAGCCAAGAATAAATCTAAATCGAAAAACGAAATAAGTTATGAAATGCGGTACGAATTAAAGGAAATGATCAATAAAAGTCGAAATGGCAAAGGCCTATGAAAAGATAACAATAATGCAGAATTTATTAAATATGGGAAGGAGTACTGCAAGAGAAAAATATATCAACCAATTAAAGAAAATGTGCACCGAAGAAAATATGCCATAGGATTGGGAGAATTATAGAGGGCTAACATTGCTAAGCACAGCTTACAAAATACTGTCCAGAACAATAGAGAAAAGGTTGGAAGTTAAAACAAAGGAATTCATAAGGCAATATCAATATGGTGCATTAAAAAATAACGAGACTGGACAGCTAACTACAACTAAGTAAAAATAAATAAAACTAATAGAAATATTTATAAATGACAATAACAAATGATAGGACAGAGATGTAAAAATAAAAGAAAGAATAACGAACACGAACAAGGCCTATCAAGCAAATAGAAAATTATTAACAAAGTAAAATATTGGGAAAAATTGGTATATAACCAACAGTACTATACGATACAGAAACTATGACAATGACCAAGAAACAAGAAGAAAAACTGAAAATACGAGAAATGATAATATTACGGCCAATATAAATTGACAACGATGAATACAGGTGTAGAATTAATTATGAATTAACAAAAGAGCTGGAAGGACAAGACCTGGAACCTGTGGGAAGTGGCGAAAATGGAATGGGAGAGAGGAGCATGCTTAAATGGCAACCAAGAAAAAGATGAGAAAGAAGCAGGCTTTAGAACTACATTGTTACAGAAAGTAAAAACAGACCTTAGCAAAGCTAGCATCCATAGATCGCAGGCGAGGACTCAGGACAGCGATAAATGCAGGGATGTGTGTGAGAAGACTTAAATCGGAGGGGATGGGAATTTATCTCTCCGCACCTTAGTATAAATCTAGAATGTTTTGGAAGCACCGATAAAACGTTGAAGTGCTTATTTACTATAAAAAGGATGAGGGTGAAAGAAGTAAGTGATTTAGATATGCAAATATATGGTTTTGTAGAATCTTACTATGTCGCTGAGACCAATTGCTCACGAATTTCACATCGGTACAACGCTACGAAAAAAAAATTACGTAATAACAAGTACCAGTAAAACAAATAACGATTCCTCAAGAACATTTTTCCCAATGATTATTACTGTCAGTGCAATTTTGTGACACCATGATTAATAAGCGTCACAACAATGAATCACTTTTCAATAATGTATTATTTATAAAAGCAAAAAAATATTTCAGATGAATGTATCATCGCAGAAATCTACATTTTCGCGCACTAACGCAAACCAGTATGTATAGAATGTGAATATACGTGGGTATTATTCGCAACCTTCTTTTTTATTTATTAATAAGTATAACTTCAACAATGTTTATTGTCCCTTGGAATGCCTATGCTATATAATAATAGCAGACGACAATAGCAGCAACTCATAATCCAACAAATGTTTATTGCAGCTATTAGATTAGATATCGTGCGAACAACTGTAATTAAATCAAGGAACCAGAAGTTTAACAAAGTCCCTCCTACTTACAGTCGACGAATCCTTACTAATAACCATCGACATATCAACAGTGTGCACACTGTATATGTTACCGAAACGGCAAAACGGCTTAACATGCGACAAGAGCACATTTTTCTTGCCAACAACGCATTTATGTAGTAAAATTCACAGCGTAAAATGATGTTGCAATCTGGGCAAATGGGCTTAAATAAAAATATAGTATATATTTTCTAGCGAATATTTATCTCTCTTACGAGTGAAAGATGAAAGTTAATTACTGACCCAAAACATTTAAAAGATCCAAAGCAGCTTTCGGCACCTAAGCACTATAGAAGATTAAAGAGGTTGGCTATTATATTCCCCCTACAGAAATAAGGCATTAATTAATTAGAGACTATAGAGGGGTATCCAATAATGTGACTGCAAGATCAAAAATAACATAAAATTGCTTCGGTGCTCCAAATTTTTGAAAGGCTGTGATCTTACAGCTTTATTGTACACTGTAATTATAACCTAGGTATTGTAGGCAACTTGGAGCTCACATTCTTATAGATAAATTTACTTTAGAATGGAGTGGAACATAATAAAAAGGACATCATATGTTAAATATTCTTCAATAGAGTAGAAACTATACGTTCATATGGAAAACTTTTAAGTTTAAATTTGAAATATAAATTGGTATTAAAATTCTTTGTGAATTCGGGTAATCTAATGAGAACACATTATTATCTTGAATGCTAGAGTAATGTTTTCGTTTTATTAATACGTATTATGCTTTTATTTGTAGTATTTCGCGAAGTTATAGCATTATATACATTTATCTGACTTTCTTAAAAAAAAGTTTATTTTTTTAAATATATCACGATATCATATAAGCACGGAACAGCGAGTTGCATTCAGTTGCCTAAATAAAGGATGGCAGAAATCGTGAGAGCTTACATAACTCTCAATAACAGAAGATTTTAAAATTTTTGCATAATTTGGCCTGATCAAGATACAAAAATGTGCTGAAAAATGTTAGCAATGAAAACTGTAAACATAACAATAAATATGTGCTTTGGGAGTCATCAACGTTAATTCAGTTTATTAATTACGAGTACTCTGTTAATTTCAATTATCTCTTTATGCGGTTCTTCAGATGGTACTTATTGCTGACATCTTTGCAAACCATGAAAGGTATCCTCAGTTTTAATGAATGTGTTACGACGTACGTCGTAAAGGCAACAAATTGAATTGCATTTCTTCAGAGATCAGAGATACTGGACTTCTCAATAATGTATCTGTTCTACTGGCAAGAAAATAAAATGTCAGTCAACGATGTTATTTAGTACGTTATATAGTTATAGTCGAAGCGAAGTGAAAATTTTCAATACGTTTTCATAATAATTCAAGAGATAGCACACATGTAATTACAAAAAAGCAAAGTGGAGAAGCTTATACTAAAAAATCTCAAATCTAGACCTATTGAAATCTACACATAACTCATGTAAATATGTGAAGATGGACTGGTACCGTTTTACTTTCTAGTCCTTTAATTGTAACCTATCTTAGATAATATTTTATCCAAAATTACAGACATTAGATATTTTAGAGATCTTGTATTGTATAGATTGAATATAGCGTACATTAAATAATGGATATTGCCTAATTTATTTTTAATATATATTAAGGGGTTGCGTAAGATTGTAAGGCATTTTGTATTGGTAAAAACATTGGTACTCCTAATGTCCGTAATCTGATAAATACAACAGAATTCTTGAAAATAAGTATAGATCATATCTGCCTGCCCTTAATTATCTAGAAATCTATGCTAACAGTTAAATAATCTCCAAATAAATTCCTGCATTTACAACTTGTTACACTATCATATATCCCTAGTACATTTTGGTACATTTGAGTTAATAAAAATTTTACGAGATTGAAAATAGGAGTTACTGCATACTGGTTTAAACTTATAAAATACAACATACTAAACATACAAAGAAGCAAAATTGAAAACCGACTAAAAAGTTAACAAATGACAGAGTTGATAATATTAATTTCTTCTTTTTAGTGCTAAGAATATTCACCAATGAGATTTTTGTTCTTAATGGTATGCCAGAAAAAGGCAAGTGGCAGTTAATTTTAATAGATTCGTTGTACATTTTATACAAAAATGCACGTGTGTAAGAAAAAAAGAATATTAGTGGTTGAATCATAAATCACAGTTTCTTTAGTTTTGGCCTATTAGATTAAAACTATAATCTAGGAAAATTGAAATAAATAAATTTCGAAAATCGTTGAAATCATTCTTTATCAAAGGATTTTTGATTTGGCTTAGTACTTTCAAATACTACGGCTCTATTGCAAACTTTTGTTCTTTGTTCCCTTATTAGATACTTAGTTTAAATCACATTGAATGAAAGGTTTTATTCAGCAAAACCCTTAAAATGAAGTTACCTTAATTTGTAGTATTCATACATTTAAATGAAATTTTAGCACACAGAATCGTCGACAAGTCGAAACACAATTTGTAAATTCTTCATAACTCTCATTAACTCTACGGTAATAAATAATATATGTTGCATATTTAAATTCAAAAACGAAGAGACTTTTATCTCTTTTGTTAGACGACCACTTCACAGTAACAAATGATATTATTTATTAATATGATAACAGCAATAACACAGCGCTTTATCATGCGATATTGAGTTAGTATACAACGCTTAACCTCTCCTTAAGGAGTTAATTTGTTCTACAAGATACTAAATGTACTAGATAGATCTGGTATATATATTTGTATGGTATTAGTATTATTTAGAACAATTATTTGCGTTAACGAAACAACTGGTCGTCCAACGCATAATATGCAGCTGCATATTTTGTCTTTTAATGTTTAAAAAAGAACTAAAAGTGATCTTTAGTAAATCAAGTTGTTTTAGAAGTTTGAATTTAAATATTATCTCTACCGATTTGGCAAACAAATAAAAACTTAGCCACTTTCCAATTCATTCAATGATATATTTTGACCCTAACCAAATAAACCGTTTCCCAAGCCCTTGAACGGTACACTTGGACGCACTTTGAACAGTTCTTTCTGTAGAGCATTTCGACTGTGCTTTATAGACTTAATACCATAAATTTCGCAAAGATTTTATAAAATTGGCGAGCTATTCTTATTTACAAGCTTTAACCATAATCGGATTGCTAATTCCTATTCCTTGAGCTTTGGAATTGCCTCTCCAGCGGTGGTATCCTTTCTTATTTCTTTGGATTCTACTCCTTAGACCTACTATCCAAGAACATCTAAAATGTGCTGCCGTATTTGTAACAACAGTTTCTGGAGTTGTTAGTATTATTATTACTGGCTATGGTATAAAGCTGTTGGTCGAACAGTTTCGAGCCTTCTGACAAACACGACAATCTGAAATAACTCCTTCAATGTCTGTATTACAGTTAGATTAACCTCACGACGATCTCATTCCCATTTTAGCCCGTATGTTCTGTTATGCAATTTTCTTACTTTGCCAAGTATTTTGGCATCCCTATAAAAGAGATAACCTCTTTCAACCCATAATCCATAGTTTTTAAAATAGTATAACTTCAGATTTATATCTATAATTGAATTCGGTCGTCCTCCCACTACAAATAAACACTAATGAACAAGTTGCTGTACCATTTTCTGTTATTTTAGCTTTTATGTGTCCCTGCAGATAATTTAATTTATACTGTAAACATTTTAGGTTATGCAAAACATACATGTATTGAGTATTTTTGAAACAAACACATTAGGGGAAGTCAATAGGAAGAATCACTGACCGAGAAATATATCCCATTTCGATGTTTAAACAAAGAGTATTGTCTAAAATACGATGTTGTTTCGATCAGTGAGCAATATCAGTATTTCACCGTAACATTTGTTCATGTGTATGTGTACCAGCAAATATAAAATTGTATGTACTCAGCTCTCTCATTGTGCAGGATTATGTTTACTCATTCGCATGTGTATAGGAGCAGAGAAAAATTTTGAAATATATGTATATAACAGAATATTACGTAATAAACTCCGAACTGAAGAATAAATTTAGACGGTTAAAAGATGATTTATTAAATTGCAGTTGCAGGCCAGTTATTGCTGTATGGTGTTTAAGCCTAAAATATTTCTAAGCAACGTATTTCTCAATTGTTTAAAATCTTTAGCTTTTAAGCGATTTACTTTATAGAGTACTACACTTTGATTTCCATTAATGGTTGTTCTACAATATTCGTCATAATATGTAGACAGACATCTAGGTATATAAGTACCTTGCGGAAAATTTAGTGCCGCTCGGATTCAATACTTAAAGGATAATCATTCCATCCGATTACTACTTGCAATTTGATATGTTGCAACTAGAACTATAATACACGATGCATTATCGAACTATTAATATGCAATAGATGCATGGCAACAACCGCAAATCGTTTTAACAGTATCCTTTACAACAAAAGCTTTTTGCCTTAAAATATGACATTTTATTTTTCTACTTATTACATATATTTCACTAGACAACTTTGTGTATCGGATAGTAATCCATAGAATGTACTGCCTAACGTTGAGTAACCGTTTATAATGCACGAAATAGACATAATAACATTTAATCTAAAATGTTAATCTCACATTTTAGCTTTGCTGATAAAGGCTATCCCTTCAAAGGTTTATCTTTGTAGTGACCCTTTTACCGATATTTCCTGTGGTTTTCCATCCTTTAATTTTTCAGCAATTTATGTTTTTGCATTCTTTTTACATGTTGGCTCCATGATTTCTTCGGTCTTTTATGAATATACTAATATAGCCTTAGATTATCTTCTTATTTTTGTTTTCATATCTATAGTCTTAGCGTAGATATATCTACTTTTATTATTTTCTACTATCACTTCCTTATCACCCCAGAATATATCAAACAGCCTTGAATATTTGTTGCTATACTAGGAGGAATTTTATACCGCTTCAACTGCTCGTAGACAACTTTCTGGCTAACAGTGAACAGCTCGGAGCAGAAGTACATTTCTATTCACTTCTCATCGTAAAACTAATAGAATGGGGTAAGAAACTATTCGCTACTGCCTTTTACCAGCTGTTTAATAGCATTCCGAGTGTAGTAAGAGGGACTTCAACATTAACCCGAATAAACCACAATAGTGCCATTCACCAGGGAGAAAAAGTCAAGCAAGTACTACCACTTACTATCAAGTGTGTAAACTTTAGAATTGTAAATAATGTACTAAGTACTTACGCATCATACTTGATAAGACACCAACCTAAAATTTGCAGTTGGAAACGGTTACTCACAAAACAAAATTATCCTTATGTATCATCTGAAGAATACGTGGCAAACCTTGGAGATTTTCTCTCAACCAGTCAATTGCTTTTATGTGATGGTAATACGTCCAACAACGCCCATAGCAAAACTTGAATCAACACAAGGACTCGCAAATATAGCAAACCCGAAAAATGTCTGTGCGTCTTCGCCAGCAGCATTGAAAAATTCTCTAGATTTTTACTCCTGCGCTTGTTATGGAAAAAAAAGACCAATTTAACAGCATTTCATATTAGACAATCAGCGCTTATATCTGTATATCGAACAAGCTGCTGCACATCATTACTTACAACAACATGCTTGTAATGCCATCGCATATGATGGGTACCCAATCGACCAGCGACATATTCTTCTCAGCATCTTTTTCGAACAGAGACCAAAGGGAATGCAACGAAAAATCACCAACACATGCGCAGCCTGCTGGTTTACGGAAGACTTCAAAGCAGAGGAGAGTGTGGATAAATGCAACTGGAAGCTGAAAAACATCTATCTATTAAATTCTTAGTTTGTGAACCTAGGCACTAATTCGCGGAAATGAGGAAGCTGACACCCACGCAATAAAGGCTGCTGCTGAGCTATTCCAGGGGAGAGGACTTGCCATTATATATACGGCAGCAAAATAGCAAATTCATTTCTGGAAAACTCAAAAAGTGCTCTAGCATTGGAACAATCACATCGGTTTGGCATATGGAAAACATTGCATTTCGTCAAATTATGCCCAAAACCAAGCAACAACTCAAACTTGAATGCAAAAGTGTCAAAGTAATTGTTTCTGTTTCTGCAGGTCACTGCAGAATCGTATTATCTGAGAAGGCTGAAAGCCAGCTATGTTTAGAGAATGAGGAGACAGTAGAGAACATTTTCTGTCACTTACCAGCGGCAATGAGGATCAAGTATGTGGTCTTCAGGGAAGTTGATTTTCCCTTGAAATGCCTAAAATAGATCTCATTCACACTATTCTAACGTACATTGACGTAACATGAACATATTGGATTAACTTTAAGGTATCATCTGCGCCACGATTATGTGACATGGCCACAGTGGACGGGAAGCATGTAGATGATCTTTTCTATCAATCGAATATTGCTAAACACGTTGCTTCATTAACTTGCTAATTATATGTAACTAATTGTGAACCTTTTGCATTCGTCATATGTTTTATTGTAGTTTCCGACATTTCTATATTGTAATCCATATTTAAAGAACACTAGAACAAATACGATTTGATAGGTGGTATCACATCCCAGTAACAAATTCGCAATTAAAATAAATAACAAATTAAGCAACTATGATGGTGATTCCGTTACATTTTTATTCAATAAAATAAATGTTTAATATCTATTTTATCTCCATATCAACCTTAAAATTATGTATGACAATAATTAACAAAAAAAATCGAAGTTATCTTTGAACGGTTCACAGAATCAACAAAAAGTGCCGCAATTTATCAACACACTAAACAAATGTATTACAAATACATGATTACCTAGAGCAAAAATAAAGAAATGCATGATGCAAAAGTTACCAAAACATGAGCCACTTGTAGTAAAGTTGTCTATGTATATTATATACATTTTTAATGGATTCAGTTTTATTCAGAAGTAAGTTGAAATTGCTAGAAGTTGATATTTTGCAGACAAATCTTTAATTTACACATTCGAAAAGGTAGTTCTTAAATATGAATCAATTTCATTAAAATGTAAAAGCAATGATATTGTTTTTTCTGCGTGTATTTAATAATGCTATTTGTGATTGAACCATTGGTATCGCAAACTAAATTTATATTTCAAATATCATAATTCATTAAGATGATGAAGAATTGCACCACGCAAAAATCATTGCCATTGCAAACACTACCATAAAACCAATTGTTCATGCATAAATAACGTTCAATTAGGTGTGGTAAATGTACATAACATATTGATAACTCCTCAAATGTGAATAATATTTTAATCGGAGTTGTATGATTGTGTTCAAATTGAAATATTGACTTCTGGATGGAAATTTATGTAGTCACATTCATAACCAATGACCCGCATCAGCAACAATCCATATCTGTATCCTGTTACCGCGCTCAACGTTCTGACGTTTCAATTCCTATATAAGTTCAGATTATTCAATTGTGCGACAGTGAATTATTGATTATCTGAATTTAGAATAGTGTATTTTTAAACGCAATAAGTACAGATAATTATCTAACAATGTTGCCTTGACTTTATACTATTAATTCCGGTTTTAGCTTTAACTCTAAAATATATTCGTTCACAGAATCAATAACTGAAACGGCTGGGACTGTGCGCAACAATAATAAAAACGTATTCTGCCTCAAAGAAAGTGTATCAAAGAAACTCATTTCATTAGGGTTTTTGAATTGAACCCATTCAAATTGAAACAAATTGCCTTCAATTTTCACCCAACCTAAAAAAACTTGCTCCATACGTATAAAGAAAAATATACTTAAGACCTTAACAAAGTTGAACTACGAGATAAATGTGCGAGAGAAATGAAGGAGCCAGAAAATGTTGAAAGGCTGACGGAATTACTGGAAGTAGGACCGACGGACTATTCTCGTGAGACGTCTAGTTTGAGGTTGTTGAAGTACTTCAAATATACGCGCACACTTCCGAAAGGCGGCTCTTTGAGAATTTTCAAATGAACTACATTGCATTATGCCGAAAGTTATTGATGCTATATTACGATTCCTCTTGTACCGAAAAAGAAACATTTCGTCCCTCGACGTATCTGTAAGTTGTACGAGGAACTACTTTATAACCGTTTCCGCACAGGTGTAAATATTATATTCGGAGAGAGGAAAGGCGTCGCTCCACAATATATGTAAAATTTAAGGCGACTTTAGAAATTTTGGACGTGAAATATGGTTATCATATTTAAGTGAATGCCTCCGTTGGTTGCTGTAACTTATGCACATGCAAATTAGATATCTTTATTATGCACGTAATGCATTAAGCTCCAATCGCTGAAGCTCGGAAGTAGTATGCGTTTACCTTCAAGATAGTTAATTAAGTGTAATAAATATTAGCTTGGGTTTTGCTAAGACAAGCGCATATGATCATATAACTCAAACCCTTTAACAATGCCGCGATTCGTACCTACGAATCTACCCAAACAACACAGACTATTAAATAACCGTTCTATTTTAATTTAAGCCACTGTTATCACAAATAATAGAGCATCCACAACCCAAACATTGATTTACCACTTGTAATGCATAAATAATTGAATAAACGTTTCTATTATTACGTGCACATATTTGATTTAAACTTTCAACTGCGCGAGGAGATGGCGCCACCTGTATAGCGCGGAGATCATCTTAGATAGTCAAAGCGATCGTACAAGGCTCTGTAGTATGCTTTATCGATGCGCAATCGAAGTTTCTAGTTCGAGTGTTCATATTGAACGCATTTCGTTAGGTGTGCCATTTTTTTTCAAAATTAGATTTAATTCAATTAGACAATATGTGGATCTGATGAAAATGATAATTTTCTGTAACAGAGAACCAGAAATATTATTCGACGTAGAGCAGGAACGTTTAGGACAAACATTAACAACACATTTCCAAGTAATTTTGAGGTCAGTAAACTTCGAATGTCCATGATAAAAATTAAAGAATTGTTAAATGTGTTTCGTGGTAGATTGACATGGTATCCATTTTGATATGGGATTTAAATTTAAACGAAATATGTGGTTATTTTTTCTTTTGTTAAGTTAAGTTCAGTAAGTTTCGGGGGTACATTTTATCGAGTAAGCGTCTGTCACAAACTAATCGAATCATTGAAATAGCACACCATGCATTGACTTTAACAAAATATTGCCGATGATTTGTAATTCTAAACAAAGGATTAGTGTCACTCCAATATCGAATGTGATGCGAGGAAACAATTCCATAGCTAGAAAATGTAGCTTCGTCGGAAGACAAAATGTTTCGATAAAAATAACGATTACTTGCTATTTTGCTTCCTATCCATAAACAGAAATCTAGACGTTTTGCTTCGTCTCCTGGTTCCAAAGCATGATTAAAAATGGGTTTGTATGGATAAATCTTCCAGTCTTTTAAAACTCGTTGTATGCGTAATTTACTAATGCCTAAACGAAGCGACCGCTTCCTCAAAGACAATTTTGGATCATTTTGTACCGAATCTAAAATTAGCAGAGTAGCGGCAGTTTTTAAAAATTTCTTAATAAGCTTCTGAGCACCCATAAATATCTGGAAATTTTTCATTAAATTTTTCAATCATGTAACGGAAACTTTTTCTACGACACATGTCATACTACAATAAACACTTGACATGCAATCGAGGTCTTTTGTTTTCGTAATTAGTAAGCCATCTTATCGCTGTTTCAATTGCAATGCTGAGCAATACTGGATTTTATCAAAGTAGGCCGATCATTCTGAAAATATGCACAACGCCATAACTTTTCATTCTGAACAACTTTTCTTAATAACACTTTGGCGTACTGTGAAAGGTAGTTTACCTAGAACTAAAATAGTGTTTGCTCAACTGTAAAGGCATACACGGAAAAAAAAATTGTCAAAAAACCAACAATTGTAGAACAGCTAACTACAATTTGTCGTGGGAATACAACTGGCTACAACTTATCTAAATTGCTATCACACCATTGTAGTTAACGGATTGTATTTCTATTAAATACAGTATCGTTGTAAAAATTACTGAAAAGTCTATTCCAAACGTTGACACAATAATGTGTAAATTTTAGTTACAGATATTGTACTAAAAAATCACCTTATTAGGAAGTAAAATTTAATATACATTTTCTTACTATTTACTACACTTCTGTGTGAAAACATACAACAGTATTGTTTCAGATAACACTACAATTTTGTAGTAAAGAGTACTAGATGTTGTATCAATAATAACGCATTTAAATGCAATATTTTATTCGTATATGAATAAATAATATAATATTAAAATGACATAATATGACATGTAAATATATTTTGTATACATTGTGCGAAAAAAAAACAAAAAACTTCAACAACACACTATTTAGCAATCAGCAAATCAGTAATAACTCGTGGTATGATGTGCAGTCGCATATGACATGACTCTGATTTGGTGACCTAAACTGTGTTTACTTATAGAGTTCAGAAGATACCTCTACAATTGAAAAGTATTCCTTGAACTTGGCCTCGATTAGTTTTCGGACACCCAATACAAGAGAAGGTCCTTAATGTCATCTGAAGTTAAATTCTTGAAGCATTCTTCATTTACTTCGTTACCTAAAACAAAAATGAGTTAAAATTAGATAAAACGAATGTGTTCTCTATCATAAGCAATTGGAAATAGCGTAGAAATTATACTCTTAGTTATTTTTAAGAAGTATTGTTAGTAAAATTTGAACCATCACCCACTATAGCAAGATACAGCCACTAGTAGAAATATTTACTTATTGTTGGATTAAATTAAATTTATATCGTTTTCAGTTAAGACAAATATGTTTACATATATTGCCGATATATGTGCCTACTTATGCCATGCTATAATACTAAACTTTCAATTTGTCTTACCTTTAAACACATCCAGTAGTTTTTCCAGGTTCCACTGTTGCATTTTGATTACAACAAACTCCTCCATCGCTCCGAAATTAGGTATATCTAATAGGTGCATAAACCACGTTAACAGCTCAAAATGCTCAAATGATCGTGTAAACTATGATATAAACTGACTATCCGTTAAAAATTTGATGGCGTTGTATTCGAATAACGCCCTCTGACGACTGCAGTATTTCATTGTTAGCTTTTGCCATTCTAATTCGCCATTTGAATTAAACCACTTATTTAGAAACAAAAATATCGAAAAAATAGGAAGTTTTGTGTCGAAAATTGCCACAATCACACACAATTGTCGTGTACGTCTCGACACAAACATTGTTGAAAAAAATGTCACAGTTGTGTGAAATTATACAACAAAAGTTTAACCACAATTTTAAAGTATTATTTGCGAAAACAACATATAATAATTAACAAAAATCTGTCATAAGGTTACATAATTATGCTAATTACGGCCACAATATTTTCTCTATGATATTGTAGTATATTTTTCCAAGAGATTTTTTTCCGTGTAGGTACTTGGCTTTAAAAAATCGAAAGTAAACTAAAAATAAGTTTCAGCCCAAACAGGGCGGCATCCCAAAATATGAAATTTCAATTCGAAAATATTTGGTCAATGATACCTATTGTAAACTCAATTCGGGGACATACTGTATATTATATTAAAGGAAAATATAAGAATAGAATAAATTTATCTAAATTTAAGAGATATGTCAGAACTATTACGCCTTACGTGACTAAAATGATAATAGCATGCTTTAGTTTTCTTAAGAACTAACATATGTGCTTCATCCTATCTAGTTTCGTTTCACAGTATTACGTTCATTGAAAAAATAGTAATCTTAAAAGTCACCCTATATTGCATATAATATAGTGGAGGTGTTGGCATATCATTAAATAAATGTGCGAGCTAATTACGTAAATACACTACTACCTCCTACTTTACGATGTAACAGCAGAATTAGGTAATCAAATTATTAAATAACTTTTTCCTGTCGCCGTTTTAATATTTGAATTATTCATACAGCATATAAAAGATATGGGATAACGTTTTATTCAAATTTTGGCAACGTAATGTCTACTTCACCCCAAATAACTCATAAAAAAATAACAACGTCCATTATGTTTAGTTGCCAAACTCTAAATTATTGCAGGTCACTTATCCATTATCTTTTTCTTGAAGTCAATTGCAAATAGATTAATACCATATTTTCGTAAAGGTTTCATATACAGAAGATCGATGAGTACATCCTTACACGATGTTACAATAGTCATATCTCCATAATGATATTTTTTTCTACCTTAACGATTTCTACACATTATTGTATTAAGATCTTTCATTTCTAAATTTGTTTTATCAAAAATTTTATATTTCCTTCTAAATTTACAATTAATTCTCTCGAAATTTACAATTAATCAGGTGTGATAATGTACAAAATCCTATCGAAAGAATAACTAAATCTTGTATAGGCTGTTCATAGATTTATTGTCAAATTATCGTCCTAAATTTGGGTATAATTAATATTACTTCACTTACATTCTGATCTATTCGTAAGTTAAACATAATTTTAAATGATTTTTTTTTAGATGAGGTTTAATTATAAACATTTTTGACCTATTAATCTTATTGAAATGGATCGAAAGAAAAAAGTAGGATCTTTTTTAACTATTTGAGAAACTAACTAATCTTTAACGGTTTGCATGAATTTTTAAATAAGCATTAACTAATTAGCATGGTTATCTAAAATAATAAAATATCTGAGACAAGGCTGTTTGATTTCAGGGGGGCTTTCGAAATTAGAGAATAGAAAGGTTATTTTGCGACAAACTATAACATTTATTCAGAGTATTCGATAGTTTGACCACGGCAGATAATTGCCTAAATTAGAATACCATGGTATACGAGACAAAACTATCTCCATTTGCCAGTTATCTAATTAAATTAATTATGGAGAATAGACTGCCCGCATTTCCTCTGATAATGGGACCGATTACTCGCCTAGTAAAATGCTTGCGAAAGGGATTCCACAAAGCAGTGTACTAGAACCCCTTCTATTTCTTATATATTTCAATGATATTTTTAATATTTTCAATATACATGCTGACAACGACAATTAATTATGCACACGATAATTCTATGTTGGTAAAGGCTGATACATACCAGGATCTAAACATGAGGAGTAAGTCTGAAAAATCTTAAAACATAGTTAACCATAACTGACCTAAAAACTGCTCATGATAAAACAAAGACCTTATTTAAAAGCAAACACAGTATACGTCAAGATTATGTGTAATTCAGCAACCCCAACTACCCCATAGTAATGTGTTAAATTACAAAATATGGCATTTAATTAATATCTTAAACGGAAAGAAAATACTTTACTTTGGACTATTTCGGTTGCTGCTATTCAGGTATAAAATGAGCGGTTGTTATCTATGGAGGCGTGTTTGTCTGGCAGAAAAAAAAAATCTTACATGCGATGCCGATCTCGGTCTAAGTCTTAACTAATCTTGCAAGAATCCATCTAAAAGGAGTAATATCTTAACAGTGTTTGATATTTACGTGCTTGAGGCTTTAATTTTTTATTACAATCGACATCCCTTTAAGCAGAATCGCTTCCTACACTTACAGTACCAGACATAAGGACCGAATCACCGAGGCCAATAATAATAATAATAATAATAACAATAATAATAAGGACCGAATCAATAATTTGCCTTTTCTTCGTAGATGAAATTTTGGGATATGTCGACCTTTTGTTCCTGATCTTTTTTTAATTACTATTAGAAATAAAAGCTAAATCAGCAGTAAATCAAACAAGAAAGTGTTAAACCTTAACTACTGTACTAATTGGTTTAGTATAATTATGTAACAATTTGATAAAGCCATCGACAAACAATCGCGATACTTAACGACCTGTCAACCATTACAAAACCCCCAATGGTACCCAGCTATTGCTTTCCACATACACACTTACGTACACAAACACAAACACCCGCAGCTTTATAGCATGATCAAAACAAGCGATCGAATAATCTGATAATTCAGCGGTGCTGAATTCGAAACCTGGCAGTTCAATTCTAACTCAAACATTTTGGCCGCAGATATGAGACAAACATAACCTGCTTATTGAATATTCATGATGGAATGTGTAATCAAAATAGTAAATAGGTTCAGAGATATGTCCGAACAGTTATTGATTAATTATTATTATTGTTATTATTGCCTTCAGAGGAATTACTCAAAGTAGCTATATCAATATTTTAAATGCAAAAATTTATCAGTTTAATCGAGTAACTTACTCGAAAATATTACTGAAATTTCAGATAAGAACAACAAATAGAGACACAAATTGCGTTTCTTATGCTTTAAACCGGAATGATATTAACTAATAAATGACATGCAAGAGGGACATTGATAAATAACAAGGAGCGAATCACAGGGAAGCAATTTCGTGTCAGAGTGTGTTCATATAACCGTTGTCGACTAAATTTGGCTCCTTGTTTTGTGTCTACGAACAACCATGGAAGATCTTATCGTATTTGTGAAGAGTATAAGCAAGTCTCATGGGTGACCTTATTGTTCGAGATTACTCCTATATTCAGCATAATATTTCAGAGTTACATCTACGATAAAAATGTATTTTTTAAACGATACGATAGATGCTAAATCTTCATTTTTCTGTTGGTGATCTTTGTATAGGGACTTGCAACCTTGTGCTGAAACTTTTATAATTAAATTCTGTGCATAGTGAACTATCAGAGAAAAGTCGAAAACGTTTAAGAAGTGGTTGCTTGATGTACCAACACATTAGTTAATGTTAACAGAAAGAAGATGCATGAAATTATTTATTTATACAAGGTCCAACAACGATGCGCGACGTTTTTTCTTTTAAAAATCGGAACTGCATCATATTTTTTTGTAACTAATTTAACAGAGTTCGCTATTCTATAATAATCTCTAAAAACGTAAAAGAAAGCAATTAAGTATGGAAAATAACACGTCCTCTAGATGTTGGCCGTTTTCATCTCTGCACTGGTAGTCAAGATGTCTATAGATTTTTGTAACATGATAGCAGCAGAAAGCTCTGTAAAAGTACGGAATTTCTCGATGAAAATATGGATCTTAGAGGTATTCCCATGAGAAATAGTTGTAGGAGGACAGGTTACATAATCGTGGAGGTCACTCATTGTCCTTGCGCAGAGAAATGATTCATAGTTATATACTACTTTGGAGTGTATCAAGTTCCCCCATCTTTCTGGAAAAATATCCTTCCAATGGGAATACGACGTCTTCTCAGTTCGGAAAAAACGTGTCATTCCGCGATTGGTCGGCCGCCAATCCGAAGGAACTCCATCAAGGCCACTTCATTCCTAAAGGGTGACTGTCTGGTGTGCTCTTAAGAGATTCGGCGTTATTGATCCGTACTTTTTCCAAGAGAGCGAGCATATGGTAACTGTCAACATACAGCCCTACGTTACGATGTTGCGAGATCTTTCTCTTCCCAAACTGAAAGAACGGCATTATTTCATTGGAAAAGTGTGCTTTCAGCAAGACGGTGCAACTTGCCAGACTTCAACGAGTCTAGGGCTTTTCTAAGGCAGCTATTCCCAGGGCAAACGTTTCGCTCCGCAGGGGGATCAATCATCTGACCTATCCTCATGCGACTACTTCTTATGGGGGTACCTCAAGACCCATGTTTTCATTTAAAAACCTCATATCCTTGCAGATTTTTATGCTGCTATCACGCGAAATTCGTGCGATTTTGGGCCAATAGGTACAAAGGTGTACATACAATTTGACTATTCGCCTGGAGGAGTGCAGAGATGAAAACGGTCATCACATAGACATAGAGGACGTCATTTTCCACTTATTGTTTTATTACGTTTTTTTTTTTATGAAATGGCAAACTCTGTTAAATCTGTTAATAAAAATAAAAAAATGATCTAATAGTAAAATGACTGGGTTCTGATTTTTTTAAAAACGTCACGCATCCGAACCCTATATTTCGAATGTGTCTTTATTTCTGAAAATGTTTCTATTTAATGGACTATACCTAGCCTCTTTTCGTTTTCTCATTTTATGTTAATGTAATCCCAAAATTTAACTCCATCAATGCCACGCTCAAGCCATAATGAGAAGGGGGAAGAGTATTTACCTCGTTAAAAAATCAGGTTTCATGGGGCTCGAATGAAAAACATCCTGTTAAAGGGTCTCTGCTTTTAGTTACAGATATCCCAATGAAGCGAAAGGCAGAAGCCAGACCACAAAGACAAACCCAAGTTGGGAGCCGTAATCCAAACCACTAATGGTACTAACTAAGAAAAGTACCAAGGGTTAAAAGAATCAAGGAATCAAGAGCAAGTGGATGTGATTAAAAAAGGACTCATGATTGTGATGTACGATTGCTCCGAGTGGGAGCATTCATTTCGTGCAATTCACGAAGAAAATCTTTACTGGAAGAGTATAAATGACTTTCCACAAGCAAGACACAAGAGCCTAGTTCAAGGCTCTTGTGTCTTGCAAAGAAATCCATAATGAATCGTTGAAAGGGCAGAGATTACTGTTAAACACAAGGACGTCCTATACTGGTCAAGGAGGCCAGCCTTGAGTTCAGGTCGGCAGAAACGGTTAAGGGCAAGATTAAGAGTCTGGAAATCGGCTGGTTTATACTACAACATTGGAAGTAGGAACAACATATGTCGAAGGGTTTAATTATCGATTCACTTATTGCTACAATTTAACTTAATGACCATAAGTTAACACGAACCAGGGATTGATATTTATAGTAGAACTAAACTTCAGTCTAAAGAGCACGTAAACCGGAGAAGTAAATGGAAAAAGGCTAGAGACTGCAGTGTTTCCGGAGCCTCTATGGCAGACGGCTCCCAGAAACCAAAATAAAATCCCAAAAATTACAAAAGCTTTATACTGTATTGGATTAATTAATACTAGTAGTAAGTAATCAATATCTAATTTTCAGAGAGGCTGAAACCAAATTAAATGAACATTATACTATATCACGGATATTAATTATGCTAAAAATACAACAGAACATATTTGGAACGCTGTTAATTCAGAGTACAATTTTTGAGAGACAGCGGAGAAGATTCCTACCCTTCTTTTAAGAAGATGATTTTTTCTTGTCATTGCTTGGATACATGCACTTATTTTGTTTCAAAAACAATATTCTATTTAACTGTTGTTTATTGGTTTCAAAAAAAAAATAAATGTGGAATATTAACATTCTTTGCGTGGAGTATTTCAAATTGTTTATTGAAGTGATGATGATGATTTAAAACCGTATACCAAAACCCCTTACCTACCTTATTCAAGAGACATACAGTATTACAAGGTTTTTCTTTTATGAAGGCGAGAACCATTGAAACTGGGTTCGGGTTATGCGCTGCTACCCATAGTACCTGTTCTCGATCACAAACTGGTGCCTTTCAGCCTTTTGATTGATTTTTCCTAAGCGTTTGGCTGCGTGGATTATTGTATTCTTTTTGAAGAATAAATCGTTTTGTTGAAGTAGGTCAAGGATTGGTGCTTAGTCAAATATTTCTTTTTATGTGACGGAAACTAATTGTAAGATCGGAAGTTCAACTTAGCAATTATTGGGTAACTACTGTCAAATGTTTGACATATAATCAGCAATAGGAGTATATACTGGATGAGTTTTTTCTATCTTGAGACAACGGAATATCTCTAAAACACTGCATCAAATCAAAAGAAGATCTTAATAATATTTGTTATAATATAGGAGGTTCACTGAATGGTGCCGAACTGAATCCCCCACCTCAACCTCCCCTCCCCCCAGAGTGCGGATTCAGATTCTACGTCATCAAGTATGTAGTTTTTGTTTGAAACTTTTTTTTTGATTCGTATCAGATTACGTTGTAATCGCAAAAAACATGATTGTGAACGTCTAGAAAAATACAAAAAAAAGAGAAGGAAGCAAACATGATTTTGTGTTTTTTTATATTAACATTAAATAACATTTTAAAAAGCCATGTGTTCGAAACTGTGCCCCTCGGTACAACTCGGTAAAAAGAAGCGCGCGATCGCACCTTGTCGGGAAAACGTTGTGAGTAAAGATTCAACAGCATCATATCATATTCCTACCACTTTCTCCATAGATGTAAATCATTTCAATTCTCTCTTATAATGTTATAGCCTCCATTACTGTTCAAATATCCAACACTAACTAATTTGTATTGGATTAATAATTAATAATCTAAATGGGGATCGGATAATGTGTAAGTATTCACAGCTTGTCAAGTACTGAATAAAGTACGGTTTTGTATCGTTGAATAGCATTGCAATTGCGAATAAATAAATGTATCGAAGTGAAGGGGCACAGTTTCAAACACTTGGCTTTTTGAAATGTTAGTTTATGTTAAGATAAAAAAACACAAAATCATGTTTGCTTGCTTCTCTTTTCTGTGTATTTTTTCTAAACGTTCACTTTCATGTTTTCTGCGATTACAGCGCAACCTCTTATGAATCGAAAAAAAAGTTTCAAACAAAAACTACATACTTGATGACGTAGAATCCGAATCTGTAATACAAAATGGGGGTTTCCATTTAAGATTTCAAAGCTGTCCCCCCTCCCACTCTCGGGGGGTGAGGTAAGGGATCGAGTTCGGCACCATTCAGTGAGCCCCCTACATTATAATAAATCTTATTAAGATCTTTTTTTGATTTGATGCAATGTTTTAGAGATATTCCGTGGTCTCAAGATAAAAAAACGCATCCTGTATATACCACGTAGTTATTACTACTTACTAGTAGCTCTTTACGTATTTGGAAAGACACGGCTATTAAATAACGTTATCCTAAAGTCATTGGAACTTTGAAGTAGAAAACGATAGCAGCCACAACCATGCCGTATTACTGTAATGCGACTTTGAAGTTCAACCCCCCTTGAAAGTTACGCTCAAAGTTTTTGCTTCTTTATCGGAACAAGGATTAATTATTTGAAAGTTACGGAAATATTTGGTTATATTTATAGTCATATGTGTATTCTCCCTACACGCAGACGTTACTTAAAGCATTTCTCATTTTCCGTCTAAATTTAAGGTAACTTCACAACTACAGTTGCTTTGTAAAGATTACAAAGCAACTGCGGTTTTAGCAACAAAGAAGGACGCTCATCAAGAAGCATTACTTGTTTGTGAAGGGCAACTACGTGTCAATTCAAATTAATTAATATCTGATAATTTTTAATATTAGCGGGAACAGATTTTGCCTTGTGCGATTTGGCAGCTTATGATGGTGTCGATGTTCTGAAAACTGTGGATTTGGCATGTTTCCATTCAATATTTAGAAACCGAATATCTCGCTAGGAACATGCAACACTACAAAGATGCACAGAACTTGACATCTCAGGGAGTGTTGTATATATATATATAATATATATATATATAACATAATCTGTTTAGCTTATTGAAGTAGGGTTAGGTATAGTATAGTTTTAGCAAGTTACAACGCTTACAAATATTACAATGCCTTACCGACAGATTATAAGGTTTGCCAAATGTCTTTAAAAACAAATAACTTGGTGTTTATTTTATTGAGAACTCCTTTGAGTTCTATCACTTATATATTTGTTACATAAATACATCAATTATGTTATTTTTAGGTTATACTGACGATTTCCTAAGTATTTCTGCTTATGGAACAACATATGTATATTGTTACTGTTATTATTACTAATGCGACTGTTTTCTTTTTCGTTTCTAGACGAGAAATATATTTGTAGTATCTATTAAACCAGAACTTTACGTGCACTTTTCATTTCCCAATTTTTTTTATACTTAATTTAGATACTCTAACAGCAGATTTTCTAGGTAGAGTTTTCACACAAAATTAATAATTACGTAAGATTGCTCTGGGGTACATTCGTTCCAGTAAAAAGCACACATAAGTTTCATCTATTCGTAAAAAAATAAAGAACAAAAATTCAACAATGTATAATGCCAAGCACGTAGCATACATTTGGGAGTAGGTTTTTCTTTACCACTTTGCTTGGGGAATACATTCACGGAACGACATCACATAACCAAACATGTATGTATAAGGCACGACAAAAATCATATCATTGCAATAACATATGTACGTTCGCTGTTCTATGTGACGCAATCATGTAGAGGATATGTAACATAATTTAGAGGACCAAGATGGTCTTACTAAACGACAAATTACTTTCGATTATGTCTTTTCTGTTGCCGTTTCGTTAAGAACCTTTCCAAGACTTCCTGTTGCTTACTTAAACTACTGAAACAACACACAAATTTACATTGTTGTCCAATAAATATCATTAAATTAAGTAAAATAGTCATAAATTGATAAGTAAGTAAGTAACTTATTTTCGATGCCATTTGTGTAGAAAATATAAAAATATATATAAATCTAAATATACATAACATTTAAATACACATGAAGTTATATTATAAAAAAAAATTAAAACAAAAAAACAACAACGAAACATACACATAAAGAAGGGAAATTCTAATATTATTTAATGCTATTTAAGGAAAAAACTCATCTAGTGAATAAAAGGAGCGTATGCTTTCTTTAACTGCGATTTAAAGAAAACGATGGAAGTTTCTTTCAAAGTACCAGGCAAAGAGTTATAAATTTTTATATCATTAATTATGTGTGATTTATGAAATTTACTTGACTTAGCCAGGTCACAGCAAACGAAATGTGGATATCTTGTATTATATTCATAAGATTGTGAATTTGTAAGAAATTTACTTTTATTATTATGCACATATGTATATTGATACGGTTTGAATGTATAAATTATATATGGTAGGGATACCCATACTTTTGGCATATTCTCTACAAGATTCTCTAGACGATAAGTCATTAATTGCATGCATCGCTTTTTTTGTAATAATAGGATTTGTTTACACCAGTTCACCAAAAAAGCAAACTATAATTTAAATGTGTGCCAAAGCAGATATAACATTTTTAATGATGAAGGATGATCACATATTTCTTATATATATAATAATAACAATAATTAATACATAAATTGCAGAATTTAATTTTGAAATAACACTATTTATATGCGGCTTCCAGTATAGAAAAGAATCAGCTATCATACCCGACAACTTATAACCCACTGTTTCGATTTGCATATATTAACAAATTTACTTTATCCTTATGCTCAAAAGTTAATAATTTAGTTTTATCAATGTTAATAATTAATTTATTGCCCGAAAACCATTCGTATAATTCCCACAAGCCTCTGCGCGAATTTCACAAAAGTTCCTCCACAGTTCAGCCTGTAATTATGACACTGGTGTCGTTCGCGTAAAGTGTAACTTAACCTGTAATGTGGGCGGGTAAATCATTAATAAACGGTATAAATAAGGGAGGGCCGAAGATCTAACCCTGTGGGATTCCGACTGAAATATTTGACAACATTGAGCGATGACGTGCTAGAATACCATTTTCATAAATATGATGTATTTCTGTATACTGTGAACGTTAATGTGAATAGGAACTGAAAAGGCTTAATGCTATACCCGTTTTGTAATTTATCTAATAAGCTGTTGTGGTCAACCATATCGAAGCCTTTCGACAAATCGCACACTATGCAAGCTACAAATTTTCGTTCGTTTAAATTAAAAAGAATACTGTCCATAATATTGACAAGTGCAGTAGTCGTTGATTTAATCTTAAGCAGTCACACTGTGTCACTGTACATAGGAAATCTTCAAACGATCGTAATGCACGATATTTGGATTCAATGGCAATTGCAATGGACCTACATCTTAACTAGGGTATGAACCTGAAATTCTGTACCTTTTCGTCTCTGATAAAGCGACACGATCAAAATGCTGGGGGTGGGTGTTCGGAAATAACTTGTGGTAAGTTAGTCTTCGGAGAGATTGGTGGTCATCATTTAAATTTGAAGCTCGGAACTAATAACATTTGAAGTTTTACCTCATAAAAAGGTGTGACACGGTCATCACATTTTTGAACGTTAGATGTTAATCTAAGAAAACATCTAGACGTCAACTTGAGTGAGGAAAGTGTTTGGTTTCAATTAGACGACTGTCCGGCTCATAATATCGTCGACAATCTTCGATAATTGGCTGATCACCGAAGTGCCCTTCGCTGACTTATAAATCACCTGATCTAGCTCCAAATGATGTTTTTTTTTATGAGGTCATAAGTCATCAATTTATAGCTTTTAAAAAAAAAGAGCTCATTCTGCTTAGGAGTTACGTGAAAAGATTATAGATTACATGCGAAACATATCAGCCGAAACATTCTCCAATGTCCGTAGAAATTTTACATTGCACATTTCAGCTTAGGGATCGTTTTCACAATTTATTATCTTAAGTTTCCTTTTACCCTGGTTTTGCGTAAAACTTGTTCTTTTTATATATTTTAAAGAATATATCGGGCTTTTTTTCACAAAGCAGTTTATATTATTATTAGAAGTGATTTTATTTTTAAAAAGTGTATTTGTTTTTATTTCCATAAAAATAGCAACTAGGACGGTCAAGCGTGTCAACGTATTACATTGCGTTCTACATCAGCTTTCATGCAAGTTTAGACAAATAAAAGGGGGCGGAATACCTTTTGTTGGACCTGCAACATTTTGCGGGGTAAGCAGCAGTACAATACTGAAGAAACTGAAAAGAGAAATGGAGCAGAGAAGATCTAATTACTAGGAGAATCTCCAGGAAATGAGACAAAGTAAAATTCTTCTGGGAACCTATAACCGGAAGAAGTTTAGAGAATGCATCAACCCCCCTTGCTTTAGAAAAGGAATCTGAATGTAGATTTTATGGCAAATAGGATGAAACATCCATCCATCTCTTCTCAAATTACGTAGCACTGTGCAACTCAACGGCGTTGCACCTGGGAGCATGTGAAATCGAAGAGGAAGACTTACCTAATCTGAGGCCTTCTGATAACCTACATTTTCTGAAAGGAATTGTATTGGAAGGCCAGCTATAAAACAGCAAGAATAGGGGACACAATAAATCTTTTAGATAGCAGTGTAACATCACCCTCTCCATATACGTACTGCTGTGTACTGATGGTACCAAAAAAAAAATGCAAAATGAAAAGTAAAAATGAAAATTCAATTAGCTAGCTCAACGGATAAAAAATTTAAAAGGGCCCAAAAGAACAATTAAACTCAGGGTTACCCTCGCTATTAAAACTTGAATTTAATCATGAAAAGTAAATTGTGGGTAAAAGAAATCTGACTTTCTTTAATTACTCCAAAAATTGAAAAAAGGTTTAAACAAAAATAAAAGACCAGAATTTAGAATGACGTTAAAAACAATTAATAATTTTTATTATAAAAAAAAGAAAAAAAAACATTTAGTTACAAATAGCAGAAAAAAAAAACCATGAGCTTAGAGCTCTGGCCGAAATCAAAAACTGCATTAGACTCTAATTTACAAAAGGGCAATGCAAATTCTTTAACAAACAAAAGACAAAACAGTTCAGGAAGATAATCCTTTTTTACACAAAAATCCACGTGGTTTCAAAATTAACCAAACTAAATTAATCGTGGAGAATTCAAGTAAATTAATAAATGAAAACTAAAAGCAAGCACAATGCTTCTATTCACCCAACCCGAGGTGATTAAAAATAATTACAAATCAGCAAAATACAAAAAAAAAAACGAAAAACTAAACTCTTTTAACTAAATATATCTTCCTGCACGTAAAATAATAGATGATCCTATATCTAATTTGTGTACACAAGAATATAATACCAATTATTATAGAGCGAGTTCTTTGATGGATGATATAATTAAAAATAAAGCGAAACAAATCTTTAAATAAAAATGAAATACCAAAATGGCAGCTAACAATATAATTTTACATGTACTTACTGGGGCATCTTTCAAAGAACTGGCTTACAAGATTAAACAGTCGCATATATATAAAACCTACAGCTGCGTGCGCTACGCGTCGCACAATGATCATAGAAAACAACTACAAGAAAGGACATTAGCTAACATGAGCTAATAAAAATATATTAAGGAGTGAAAACAATATTTCAACTGGAAATTTAAATAACTAAATTAAATCTAATTAAATTTTATACAACAATTAACATAACGAATTTGAGCAAACTCCCACGAAACATTGATAAAGGCAAATCAGAGAAATAAGATCAAAGAATTTACGAAAACCGGGGTGCCAGGCCACAGCAGTACATACATACATATATAGACAAATGAATGATTTGATTTGATTTATTTCGTCCAATAAATGCGTACAGGTATAACGGACAAGTCATATAAGAACATTTCACTAATTATAAGTATGACGTAAGATACTCATACAAATAAATGTAATTATGAAAAATGTAAATATAACAAGGCATTGTTTGGGAGATGCTGACCTATAAGGTCAGACCTTAAAAGCGAAATTTCTTTTTCAATCGCACTAATTAAATATTTAGATTTCCCAAAAGCCCTTAAAGACAAGTCGAATATAGCGAATTGGATCCACTAAACTAATTACCAAAGTTCATTCGGAAAAGTAACTGCTTCCGGATCGTCTTCCTTCCTATTTTTTCTTTTTGTTTAAACACGCATACAGCATCGAAAGAAGCGTCCGCGGGATGCCGTCACAATTTATTAGATTTATTATTCAATTTCGGTGAAAGCATATTACGCTCAAGTAATTTTTATCACAGGCGAAGGAGCCGGACAAAGGAAAAGGCGAATGCTCGCGGCGGCCTTAAAGGTTTCTTGTAGATGTAATAAGTAACCAAATTCCCTTATACCATTTTCTTATCTCCTGCCTAAAACTAAGTGGTTAATTAGTAGAATGAAAATCGCATCCGAGAGCAAATCCTTCAGTTTCCTTGCTTGCTTTGTGTTTTAGCTGCCATTTCACGGCGGGTACACGTCGCCGTCGCGGAGAAAATTATGCGCCGGATTTAAATACCTCGTTTTAATATGAGGTATAAGTCAGAGACGTCTGAGTACGTCTCGACGCGACCACGTGTCGGCGTTCTCATTTATATGACGAAGCGAAAACGTTTCAAAATATTTGCGTTGTCGCCGGTGTAATGAAGTTTTTTTTTTTTTTTTTGAACATCGAAAACTAAATGTGTGGACTTTGTCGCGACTGTAATCTAAAGTGTGTCTGCAAATTAACATTACAAATAGGATTACATACAGATTTTCATTACAAAAACGTACGTGCATAATTCGAACTACGTGCGCAGCATTGTTAGCTTCCCTATTATATGGTAAAAATTTCGTTAATAAATAGAGAAATTTTCTAAAAAACGCACGTATTTTTTTAATTTTTGAAAGTTTTATACTTTGGAATATTCTGGAATAAACGTTCTGGGTTAATAGAGTAAATTTACATACTTTCAATTATATTTTTAAAAAAATCGTTGAGCGAGTGAATTTTCCGTAGGAAGAAAACTTTTCCTTAATATATGATGTTGTTTATATTTGGTCAATATAATGTATGCGTAAATCAAATGTAAGACAAAAAAGGATTATAAATTCTACCAGTCCTATTGCAAAGATTGTTACGGGGTTCGCTCGCTCTCAAGCGTAAAGGTCTTGGATCGAAATAATTTAGTTCAACACACAAACTTTTGGATCACACTGTATATTTGGTAACACAAATAAAAAAACATTCAAGATAAAAAAAATAAATAAATACCATGAATTACAATAAACAACTCTTACTACGATAACTTGCGTACTTAAATACTAGATTAAACTATTAATAGAGATTTAAATACCTAAATTACTAATATTGGCCGGGAGGTTTGTATTGTGGGATAGGATTTTAGAAAAAAAAATGAATGATAAAATAATGAAATATTCAATTTTGGTGCAAAGAGAATAAAATTATAATACGACTTATCTGGTAATTTCTAGAAGGGGTGAGCGTGGTTTGAGCGCGTGGGTTTGAGGGCGTTCCAATTTAGCGATCCGGATTTGGTCTCCTAAATTGAGTACTTCGTTCACCCTCTTGGTTTCACTCAACGCCAAAATAACACTAGTAGTGGTGGTAGATCGTAGATAATCGATAATAAGTAATAATAGTAGTAAATGGTAGTAGATAGTAGTAGATAGTAGGCCCTAAGATAGCATCGTATTACTAAACTGATAAAATTAACAACAAAAGTCCGCTTACCAGTGACCTAAGATGACGCCATTAACAAAATGTGAAATGCCGGCTCGACGCTGCTGTTTCAAAACCCTTTTCAGGAATATCGATGCAAAGGACACAAATCTCCTGGCAGTCCCAGGTAAAACGAACAAAAATGCACTCGATACTAGAAGTTTCTCGCGCGACAAAATCCCACAACGTGGTAATATAAATTTAATTGCACGGAGCAACTTGAACAGCGTGGTATGCGAGCCTTGTGCGTCTCCCTTACTTAGCTAGCGAAAGGGCCGAAGTCGGAAAATACAACGTGAATCAAAAGCCACTGACAAAGTCAAAAAATGCGGAGTAATTTACACAAAAGAAAAGGTTTTAATGAATGAAACTTGAACTAATAAGTGAAGAATGAAAAGCAAATTTAACTGACAATGAATTACTAATTAATTTGGAAAGAATAACGAAAATGAGATATTAAAGTTTGCTATCGGGGTAAGATGCGTTGTGACAACCAAGGAGTTCGAAGCCTCACTGCTAGATGGCGTTGCAGGGTCTAATTCTTAAATTAAATGAAATAAAAATCTTTAAATAAAATCTAAAAATGAAGTGATCGCAATCCAACGGCAACAAGATTGAGCACCTCTGTTTGACAATTCATTTTACTGGTATGATTCATACTCTTTTCTTATAACAAAGTTCCCCTGCTAACACAATGTACGCATTTTTAAGATCATTTAAGGTGGTCACTACATAATTTAGGGCCAAAAATATCATTTTCTTTTTCGTTTTTGATTATCATAATAGAGGTCTTTGTGGTTATTTTCGAATAAATTTCGCGAAAATCCGAGCAGTTAGAACTGGGCGAATTATTTTTTTTTAATTAGTGAAACCACTTAACATCATAAAATCTCAAACAGAAGAGAAAACGACATGGTGTATAGTTTTATTTTCAAAATTAATAATTAATAATTAAAACGATGATAATCAACAATAATAATTATAATTACAAAAGAATAAACCAGAATGGAAGCGAATACGCAACAAAGCCTCATGGCCGAAACACCTATGAAACTACAGAGAAAATGTTATAATGGGGATGGTAGTACATCGGAAGGGATGATAATTAACAGTACAATTATTATAATTATTAATAATTATTCGCCACATTATGTACGATACGGTAACATGTAGTGTTGTTTTCCGGATCCGAATAATTTCATCTTAATGTTATTGGAATCACTATCCGAAACCTCAGGTCCGGATCTGCCATCCATAACCTCGGATCCAGATCTGCTATCTGGAATATCGTATCTGGTGCAAACACCTGTGAAATGCAAAGTGAATGTGTAGATATGTAATACGTACACTAATATTGAGTTGGTCAACAATGTATATCTTTTCCAGATATCAATCCAAAAATTAGATCAGATCAATTTCATCGGCTACCAACAGCATTAGTAAAATGTTAGAAATTCGCCACAGCGAGTGTTTATGAATATGGTCGTTTTGACCTGATTTGATTTATTGTTTTGTCTAATTGCTTAGGTACATAATATTTTTCTAATTGTCGATGGATGGTGAATATATTGGTTAGGTATATTTTTTAAGGAACCCGAAAATTTATTTAATTGGATATTGGCACCAAGAAAAGCTGTTCATAAATCAATTACAAATTTATCGGGTGCATATTCAATACTCTTTAGTTTTACATATGCCTGGCACTTTTAAGATGCCGCTCAAGAGTATATTTACCCATGAATTCTAATTTCGCAGAAAAAATGGTACAAAGCACTTTTTTTGTTAATGACAGTGAAAATAGTGCCATATTCTGAAACAATGCTTGATATTCTCGGCAAATTAAGTACTACTAAAATAAAACGAAAGAATACGAAGCAAGTAAATATTAAAAAACAAAATATAAATTCTAAAGAATACTTCAAAAATATGAAAGTACCGAAAAATGAAACTTATAAAAAAGGGCAGTAATGAAAAAAACGAAAAACAGATGAGAACGGTTTTTCAAGTGATAGTGCCTCCCATCTTCACACATAAAATGTTCTAACCGTGCTCTTCTTTACCTGTAGCGCCTAAAGCAAGAATGAATTGAAGGTTTATTTCGCACATGTTAATTAATGGGATTTGGACATGGGATTAATTAATGAACATGGCTTCTGGAACACTAAGAACTTTTGCCAATAATATTCTTTTGCGCATACTGCATTCTTGACACGACAAAAGTTGCAAGCAATCTCAATAACCGAGACAACCCTACAATGTACCACAATTTTGGAAAAGCTCATAACGTGTCATATAATCTGAGGGATTCATGAAGAAAGAGGTTGGATACACCGAGAGAAGAAAATGCATTTCGTCAACCAACATCACTTTGTTGGAAAAATATTATTGGATTAATAAGATTTTTAATCAAATTGAACAAAACATAAAGCTAAAATAACTATAAAAAAAATGTTGACAATATTTTGTTAGTTCAACAGTTGTTTGTTTGTTAGCGTGATCACCAACAGTATATTTTGTTTGAACAAATTAAAAATGTTTTGTTATTTTAGCTATATCGAAATTGTTTGAAAAACACTCACCGTAGTATATTTTGAAATACATTTTTAATTACTTTAACAAAATTCGTTCTATTGATATAACTATATTAGATGTTCTGTAATGTTTGTTGTGTTAACAAATTTTAGTTAAATCTTGCAAGAATACCGTATAATGAAGGCAACCATGTTGTTTTATTAATTTAACAAAACCAGTGGGTTCACGTATGTAACAGTTTTCTTCCATATAATAGCAAATACATTACATATAGGTAGGTATGTATTTCAGAAATGGCAGTGAAGATGGTGTTCCTTCCATTTCACACCAGTAAATGACACATAAGGGTCATAAAACACAACAATCAGAGTTATGAAATATTAATCTAATGCATTTACCAGTCAAACATTCAATAGGAGTTGCGACCATTAAAGCAGGGATGGGTGGTGTGCAATGGCAATGATGTTAATAAAACTGCCATTTTTTGATTTTTTTTGATGATAAATGTACAATACCATGAAAATTGAACATTTCCCCTTGTAAAGCAAATCAAAAAATGTCCGATAGCTTACTGCAGCAAGCAATAGCATATTATTAACTAAATAGTAATTCTGTTTTGGCTCAAAATAATTTTCTTGCAACACAGTAGAAATTGTTATTTTAACATAACATTTATTTAATTTAACTTAAAATGTTTATTAACTTAGCAACTTCTGCTTTTTATTTTAATGAACTCTTTTGGTTAGTTTAACAGGAAATAGTTGTTTATTTTACCCGAACACTTATTGCCCTAACAATATTGAATGTTTAAATTATCTTGATTGTTAAAACAATGCAAGAAATATTGTCAAATCTACACCATTATTTTAACATTCACATTTTGTTACTTTAACAATGATTTCTCTTTGACTATATTTAACCAAAATCTTTTTGTTGGATCGCTATTTTTTTTGTTATTTAACATATCTTCTCTGAATGTAGGTAAAGTTAAACACTACACCGCACCGGCAAAAAATCCGCGATCCTATCAATAATATTACTATACACAATAAGCGTTTTTTTTTTTTTTGTTACGAAGTTAACAATTCACTGTATTAAAAGGGAGGAAAATGTTTCAGTCATTCAAAACTAACAGCTATACTCAGGTTGAAATTATAGCTCCCTATCTCAAAAATAAACAAATTAATTTTATTAATTCGAGGCTTTAATTTGAAATATTACTTATCTTAAAATGTAACTTGCGAAATAGTTTCGTTTCAATTAATGTTCAAATTCCCCAAGCAGATGAATAAAATGCTGCCAAAAATGCGCGTTTGTTTTATGTAAATTTCAGTAATGTTTGATAACATTTCGTTCTGGAGCAGTCTACATCTTTCCCGAACTTTTAAGTGCTCTCTATGAGTCTATCATCTACGTGATCTCCGTCCTAAAGAGGTAGCACCATTTGCTATCGCATTGGGAAATTCAAACAAAATTTCAAAATAGGCACGCGTTACAATATAATATTTAAAATAAAATTTAGTTAGCAGTTTATATTACTTAGTTTATCTATTATAATTTTACTTGAATTATTTTGATCAACTGTTAGTATATTAACAGTTAACTAACTTACTGTTCGACATATTTTTTTTAAAAGCATTTTTTGCATTTTATTGTTTGTTAATTAATTTTTGAACTTATCTATACTTGAAACGTATTTTACATCAAAGGTAACGGTAAATCTACCCTTACTCGTTCTTCACGTATGTATGCTAAAATTTCTGCAACTTTAGAAATAATCTTTTCAAACTTTAATTGGGAACTGGTTGAAGTTTTATTAGAAAACTTTATCAGTTACATTATACGTTTTCCCTTTTCCCAGTGTTAATTTCATTTAAGTAACAAGCTTATGCCGACGTACAATTTATTGGAGCAGATTTTAGATGAGCAAGGGCCGGAACTATATAGAACCCAGATGGAAAACGTATCATGAATTAACTACGCAGTAGTAGCAACATTAAAATATTTATTAAACGCAAAATTTTACAATTTTAATGCTGTTTTTTGCTTGTAATTACTAATTAAAGTGACGTAATAGCCGATTAATTCTCAAAAAAAAAAACCATTAAATTAATTATTTAATAAAACCGTGTAAACAATATATAACACAGGTCAACAAAAAAAAATTTTTTTTTTGAGTCTTTTATTTAGTGATTATTTTCTGATTATATAAATCGAAAAGTAAACAGGAACTCATTAATAATAAATAAAGTTTGCTTTTGTACTTAATATAATGAAACTAAATATACGGTGGTTTTGCAAATTTTTTTAAAAGCCGTTGCATTTATGATGCAAGAGAGGGGTAGAGGGACTGTGGTGTGAAGTGAGAGGTAGCAGAGTGTCTGGCAGTATGCGAGTGCGCTTTCTAGAGGAATAACGTATTTTATGTGTCGCGAGGCCTAAAAATGTCATCGAAAATGTGTAAAAACGACGTGGACTCTTTTTGCTATGTTTGTGGTGAGTTATTAAAGTGAGAGCCAAAAAATTTAGTTTATCATCAAATAAGAAACTTTGTGAAGCCTATGAAGCTATTTTAACATGCCCGTACGAAGTCAGAATAAATATGGGCGCTCACTTCTCGTGTAATAACTGCAAAAACACTTTAGAAGGTAAGAAATACACCTTATATTTAAGTACATTTGTATACCTATTTACATATTTTTAAAAATATACATTAAATGCGTCATTTGTTAATGAATGATATTAATTTTTTTTCCAGCCTGGTACCGAGGAGAAAAAAAAAAGATGAAGTTTGCAGTACCAAGAATATGGAGAGAGCCAACTGATCACATCAATGATTGCTATTTTTGTGTTGTTAATCCACGTATGCGTCGTGCTGGAAAAAATGCCAAGAAGATCCAGTATCCAAACCTACCATCAACGTCTGCTCCAGTACCTCACAGTGAAATTTTTCCAGTTCCTTGTAGTCCAAACGTGAAGACTCAAGAGATGGTACCGCTATCACAATTATCTGATAATAGCGAAGGCAGCGAGTACGTAATCGCGACACCATCTATTGAACCACATCTCATTGATGCAGAAGAGTTTAATGACTTAATAAGAGATTTAAACTTCCTAAATTAAAGCAGAAATATTAGCTTCACGGCTAAAACAGTGGAATTTGCTCAAGGACAACGTTAAAATAAGTGACCAAAGAAAGCGTCATGAAATGTTTGCTGGGTTTTTCACGAAGGAAGACGGACTGTGTTACTGTAATGATGTGAAAGGTTTGTTTGATGCAATCGGAATCCTAGCATTTCTTCTGAATGGCGTCTTTTCATCGACAGCTCTACAAGAAGCTTAAAGCTGTTCTTCTTCATAATGGGAATAAATTTCCATCATTCCTCTGGCTCATTCTGTAATGCTCAAGAAAATTACGAAAGCGTTAAAATGGTTCTTCAAGTTTTAAAATATGAACAGTATGCCTGGCCCGTGATAGGGATTTCAAATGGTTGGTTTTCTGGTGGGAATGCAAGGGATACACTAATATCCGTGTTACCTTTGCTTATGGGACAGTAGAGCCGATGCACTTCACTACCAGCAGCATTCATGGCCTCAACGGAGCGAGTTTCAAATCGGACAACATAATGTAAAAAATAAACCAATTGTAGAGCCTGATCGTATTTTAATGCCTCCACTGCACATAAAATTAGGACTCATGAAGCAATTCGTAAAGGCTCTTCGTCAAGACTCCGAAGCCTTTCAATATTTAAAAACATTTTTCCCAAAACTGTCAGAGGCTAAAATTAAAGCTGGTATTTTCGTCGGTCCACAAATAAAGAAAATAATGGCGAGTGAACATTTTCTTCAGCTCCTGAGTACTCATGAAAAACAAGCGTGGCTCAGCCTTAAAGCAGTCATTCATGGCTTCCTTGGTAACAAGAAGGCCGAGAATTATGACGAGCTTATTTCTAATATGCTTGACAGCTTCAAAGTCATGGGTTGCAGAATGTCACTCAAAGTGCACATGCTACATGCGCACTTTGGATAAATTCAAAGATAACTTGGGTGAATATTCAGAAGAGCAAGGGGAACGCTTCCACCAGGATATAATGAACTTTGAACAAAGATATCAAGGACAATATAATGAGAACATGATGGGTGACTACATTTGGATGCTCATACGAGAAAGTTCTGACGATTACACTAGAAAGACTAAAAGTATTCATTTTTAAAGCTACTTTTGTATCATTTTTTTGTATTTTTATGTTTATTTGTGCTGTCTTTTATAATAAAAATTAATTAAAATATATAATTCATAACTTGTTTTAATTTTAAATATGATTAACATTGAAAAATAGACCTTTTCCATAAATGTTGAAATTTCGTTCTGGTATCTACAAAAGCAAACTTTATTAGATAAAAATATTTTTTCTTTCTTTAGTTTGGCATAAGTAATCAAAATCAGAGGTACAGAACTCAGACTCAAAAATCGTGTTGACCTGTGAATTAGATAATAGAATAACCTGCAACGTTTGCAGAAGCTGCCGTAAAGTGAATTCCGCAAAACTGGTATCTAACTAAATAAGAGGCCCATTTTGTGGAGAAAGGTACATATAATTTAAAGCACACTTTTACACACCTATGCAAATATAAATGTATATTATGTATGCACGTACTCTCGACATGTTTTAGGTCGCTGCTCGCTAATGACCAGTGAACGATCTCGTTTTAAAATGTAGATAACTTTGCTCGTGCACGTACAAAACAGGCAATTTATCTAGGAAAACCTGCTATCTTCACCACTATTGAAGGCAACGAAAGAAAAATAGTTAACTGCTTTATACTATTATGTTATTATTTCTTTTTTGCTTATTTTATTTTGAAATAAAAATATACAGAAAGCTACGAGCGTATCTATCAGTCCATAAGTCTGCGATACCAAGAAATCCGGAGGGAGTAGCAAGACAACAGTTTTGTTCAAGTATATCCTCCACAGGAAAAGAAAATAAGGAAAATGATAAGGTAAACATGTAAACGGCAGACATTGTTTTGACAATTTTCTGTTATAAAACAATAAAAACATATCCGCTTCTGCTTTTCAAGTTCGTCGCAAAAAACAAGACTTAAATTTAGTTATTCTTTATATTTACTACTGCTAAATGATTATAACTAGTGCATCAGGTTATTTAGATTATAACAACCTAAAATTTGAGCCATTTGTTTGACTATAAAAAAATACCCTGGCCTTGTATTGGAACCTTTATTTACAATAAACACTATTTCTTTGCAAAAAATATGTGATGCATTCCATAGAACTCCTCCACACGTTTACCTCAACATTCATTTTTATTCTCGTTTTCAATGGAACATCAAAGAAAATAGCATTGTTTTGCTACCTCTGTACTTAACTTATACCCGTCACCCATATGATGCCATGCTTCAAAAATTCATCCTAGATAGAACATATCAGGTTATAATAGACAAAAAGGACTGGGAGACAAGCACTTCAGTAAGAGCGGACTTCGCCTGGTATAGAGACGGCTCCAAAATGGACTACGGCGTCGGAGCAGAAATATACGCAAAAAAGCTTAAAAAATGCCTTTTCGGTAAACTCCACAGCGGTATTCTAGGCTGAGGTTGCTGCAATTCACCATTGTGTCAGAGAGACAAAAGGATAGACCGAGTTAGGTAAAAGCGTCGCTATCTTCTCTGACAGTCCACACTTAAAGCGATTAGTTCCGTAAGGTCGACTCTAAGCTGATTTGGGACCGCATAAGCGCCCTGAGGTGGGCACCTAAAGGGAATTAACTGGGTTCCTATCCACTCGGACATGAGGAGAAATGAGGCGGCGATGATCTGGCTAGGTGAGATTCGTCAAGGTCATTCGCTGTAGCTGGCCCTTCTTTTGGCATTACCAAATCGCAACTTAAAAAATCCATCAATGAATGGATGCATAATCAGTCCAGAGAGTGGTGGCAAAAGTCATCAGGACAGGGACAGGCAAAAGAGGCTCTAAAGAAGCAGAGGCCTGAATTTACTAAAGATCTACTGAGTAAAGATAGCAAGACTGTCAAAATAATAGTAGGTCTGCTAACTGGTCACTATAGACTAAATAGACATATGTACAACAAGTAGTGACTAAAGATTGTATACAGGTTTACCGGTAAACAGGTTAACCGGTAAATTGACCAAAAACGTTCGGTAAATTTACCGGTAAATTACAAAAATTTATCGGTAATTCGGTAAATGAAAAATCCATACCAGAAATTTTTATCTACGAAATATTGTGTTTATAGATATGTATTTAAAGGTCTAAAGGGACATTGAAAATAAAAAGAAAACAGGTACAGTTATTAATTTTATAGATGTTTTTGTTTAATTTTAATTTAAGCTTTCTTGAGATTGAGAACCGCTGTAATGCCCTAGAATAGAGAATATAGAAAAGAAACTGACAAAAACTTTTGATTAGAAACGTATAACCTCCATTCCACCGAGTTAGTCAGAAAGAGAAATAATAAAAAAATTCTCAACAAAAAAAGCAAAAAATTGAAAAAAAGGTCGTGTAGAAATTAAAAGAAAATAAGAATGAAAACAAGACGGATAACGAAAAGCAACGCAAAGAAAAGCGAGATTAATGTTCATTTATTGCTAGGACGGCTGCTAGGACGGTAGGAAGCAAAACACCCCACCTTCCCCACCTGCCTTTGTCAACAAGTGCAATTTCAATTGTCTCATTTTATGGTTTTTTGTGTGAATTTTATTTATCTCTCAAAAAAAGTTGAGTTAGCATATGTGATTTGTGCTCTGAAGTTTTTTTAAAGATTTTTAAAAGTTTAAAATCGTTTTTCTTAAAGAGTAAGTAAATGTCTCATTTTTTAATATTTAAAAATAATAATATATAAGAACAACATTTCACGTATTTAAATTAATAGCAATTTTGAATACACCACATTATGAGAGAACATTAATGCAACATTGTTGTAAAATAACATTAAAATTTGAACCTTAAATATTTTGTTTTACTTCTAACAACTGCTTAAAATAATTAAATACAAATATTTATTACAAAATTCTAATAATATGCCTTAAGATTGTGTAAAATATGTATTATTCTAGCCTAACGCCTAACGCTATTTTCTTGGGGAATCCCCATTATTGTCACACATGAAAAAAAAAATTACCGGTATTTTCATTTTCAATTACCGGTAAATGAAAAAATGGGTAAATTTACAATCACTAGTAGTAACCATTCTTTTATTAAAATTTCGACATTATTTTCAATTGATTGCGTAATCTTCTTACGTTACTTACAACAAGAAAATATCCTAACAAGAAAGTTAGGATTTTAGCTAAATGTGTTGTTGAGTTAATTTTATATTAAATCAATCAATATTTTCAATTTTTCAAATATATGTATATCATAATAAAATATAATGCAATATGGAAATTTGGAAAATTACACGTGCACACACATTACTGGACTATTAATTTAATTTAATTTAATTAATAAATTGATCTTACACAATATTAATATATAAAATAGACTAGAACTCTTTGGTGTTCTTAATGCCAAACTGAACGTTCTAAATATGAGAAATACCGTATATAAGATAGATTGTTGTGTTTGTGATGTTTGTTATATGGGCCAGACGTCTCAAAAAATTATAAAAAAAAGGATACAGCAACACAATTTTCATATTGCTGTCCGCATGACATCTACAGGTTTGTCAGCACATTATGTTGATACCGGCAACAGAATGGATTTTTCTAGAGTTAAAGTTTTAAACGTAGAACATAATCCGAAAATCTTATCAGAAATGTTTAACATTAAAATATACAACAGCTGTAATTTTAGAATTGACGTAGAGGCATAAGTAATAAATTTTTACTATGTCTTCCTTAGACGTGTTTAGATTTTTGACTACCTGTTTGTATTATTAATTTCATTTTACAGTTCTAAAAATCGCAAAATAATTTTTTGATGTAGACATCGGTTCTATGAGCTCTTCTCCTGCTTTATATTAACTCCTACAGTTGTCTAAGCCTGTCTGCATTGAACATTAGTTAAACTTTTTTTTTTAAATTAAGGAACTGAAACGTCAGCTTCTGATGCATATAGGATAGATTGATAAAATCTTTCTGCTTCATCCATTGCTGCCTCTCCAAAAAAGGGCGTTGAAAGTTTAAGATCTCGATCTTATGAATCCACTACATCGTCTGTTAATAGTACCGGTCCGTTATTTATTGACGCAGTTGGCCAGGAAGTTTTCGAACGCGAAAGACTAAAGAGCAACTTAATGATATTCAAACTTCCTGAAATCGGAAATGAATCTAAGGCAATTTAGATCGCCAATGCATCGGTGAAGGTAATCATCTTAGTATTGATGTCGATGAAGTGCTACCCACAAGACTCGGCAAATATGATCCGACGCGACGTTTACGTAAACGTCCTATTAAAATCACTTTACCGTCTTCTGATTTGTTAAAGAGGATAATACAAGTGAGTGCCAAATTGAAAAATATTAAGGAGGACAGCTCCTTCTCAAACATCAGCTTTTAAATCCCTCAAGAAGCAGTTAAATGACCGAATTGCAGCTGGTGAATCCAACATTCTCATCAGATATGTTCATGGCTCTCCCAAAATTTTTCACATGTGAAAACAAGGAAAACTAAATTTGCCCAATAGATCGCCTCATCCACTAGATTTTTATTATCAAAACGTCCGTGGTCTCCGTTCCAAGATCACTGATTTTTACAAGGTCTGTACAATCAACACACTTGCATTTTATTTTCTCACAGAAACATGGCTTTCCTGTGACATGTTGTTGGTAGAGTGACTGGTGGAGGAGTACTTATTGCCGCCGGCAAAAACATAGCTATTATACCGTGTGACACTCCTTATTATCTAAATTAGTACCATTGGTACTAATAATTCCTAAAGCTTTATCATGTCTGAAACTCTGTACGATATTGTTTTATATATCCCTCCCTATATCAGTAATGATGATTATGAATTGTTTTTCGAAAACTTTTGTGGATATTTTAATTGCTCTAATTATAATACAATAGTGATGTTCGAGATTTTAGATTTGGTACCTTATTAAACTTTGTAAATGCATTAAACTTGAATCAAGCTAACCATGTGACCAACAATAATGGTAAACTGTTAGATTTAGTATTCTTCAATCATAACTACCCTCTGTTGGTGGAGCATAACTCATTTTCTTTAGTGTATGAAGATTCTTATCGTCCCGCCTTAAGTTTTTTCGCATACTCTTAATCGGAGTCGATAGTTGATTTTCCTTCCAACTCCTCTCCCAGGTATAATTTTCGCAATATTCAAGAACTGCACACTGAGCTGAGCCATATTGACTGGAGCTTTTTGGAAGCCTTTACAGGTGTAAATAGAGCTGTTGCAACTTTCTACCAAACAATTCCATTGTGGATAAGCACGTGCCAATATACATCCGTTCATTCTCTGTTTGGTACTCTACTCATGTTATCAACTCAACAACTAATTAAGCTAAAAGAACATTACCACAGTGTTCGAAATTCGGAATCTGGTCAAATCTGAACTACGCAAGGCTCACGATGCGTACACAGCTAGCATACAAAATGAGATTGCTGACGATCCCAAGGTGTTCTAGAAATATGCGACCAGAAGTCTGGATAATCTAGAATCCCTACATCCACATATTTAGCCACCCTAAGTCTGATTTTACATTGGAGAATGATGAACTTTTTAATCAGGGACTGTGACGCACGATATTTAATTTAGCAATTCGCACCTCAAAATTTCCTGATTGCTGTAAGGCCAGTAAGATAATAACTATATTTTAAACAGGTGCCAAATGTGATATGTCCAGCTATAAGCCTATTGCAATTCTGTGCAGTTGCTCTAAAGCATTCGAACACTTGCTCAGCAATAAGATCTACAATCGTGTACAGCATTTATACTCACACAACAGCATGGTTTGATGACTGGTAGTTCGATTGTGATAAATTTGCTACAGACTACACAATTCATTGGCACTAATTCCGATGCTGGCGGTCAAATGAACGTCATTTATACCGATTTCGCCAAAGCACTCCATACCTTAGATCACTCAATTCTAATATCCAGTCAGCTTAATGGGACACATCATACTGTACAGAAAGAAAAGAAATATCTGTTTGAGGTAAGTTCATATTATGTCAATAGATGAATCAGATATTTACAATTCGTGAACTATTTCATAAATGCACTAAAAATGTCCTGCCCTGTGGTTACACAAACGAATGTTTCATGCAAATGGTAAATGAATTACCTAGTGTTTCTGTTGGCGCCATTTGGGTAACTTTGACAACTTTTTTTGTTACACTGTTTCCTGTTTTCTTCGTCAGCCTCGTTGTCAAATCCACCTGTGTTCTTCGGGTAGACAAGAAAAACAGGAAATGTCGAAAAGGAAAAACCACGTGCGATATATTAATTTGTCGAGATATATTATTGGTCTTTAGCATTGTGTGATGTGAAACGTAATAATAAATCATACGTAATATACGGTTTTAATATGTCTCGCGTGTCACGGGGTGGTAAACTGTAATCGAAATGTTTCTGTCGAGCTATGCGGCGGCGGTCGCCCGTACTTAATGCCAGTAAGGTTACGAGATTTCCGCCGTGCCAACACATGTGTTTGTCACGTAGTCCTGGGGAAATATCCGAGTGGAATCGCGTCACGACGAACTGTAATTCAACTTACGTATCTACTTTACGTATAAGGGCGGGAATAGTGGCGGTTAAGGCGCTATCCGCGGCGCTTTGCCGAATTAAGATGCAAAATACTCGTCTAATTAAATTTAAACTTGGCGATTAATTGTGCCAGCAGTGGGATCTCCACGGAACAACTTGTATTATTTCGTTTTTGACGTGTAGTCCTGGAACGGATTAAATTCAACACATCCCGAGATAACTACCGCTGCGAAACATTGAAATTTCCCCATTGATCTCTACCTATACATCCTCTCCTTCGCCGTTTGTTCCCTTTGAAGTTCCTTTGCCGTACGTAGGAATTTTATATTTGACGGCGATGTTGAAATTCGCAACGTAGCAGCCACGGTAAATTTTATTTCCGTAATTATCCGTACGCGGAGATGAGCGAACTGTGTGTTGTTGATGGCTTAATTTACCAGTATACGCGTCCTCTACGTAGTACAAATTTTAATAATGTCGCTGGAGTTACAGGAAGTTCCGCTCTAAGCGCATCATGCATCAGATATCAACTATAGTTACAGCATGCTGTAACTAACATGGACTATATATGGAAGTTGTAACCTATCATATGGAAAACGCATAAAGTGTGTCACAAAAGAGTTTCCAACACCTGCCTAGTATTCAAATACACTAAATCGATTTTATCGATAATATATATTAGTCCTCTTTTAAGAAGCATTTATTTACTATGTAATTAGGTAAAATCCGTTAAGCCCTGGAAGTTCGTGCACTAACATCTGGGGAAAGAAAGAGTTACAGTGAGATGGGAGATGTAATACACCCCCAAAAACTGCTTTTTAGGTTAGGTTGTTAGGTTGTTAGGTTAAGTGCTTTTTATAATTTTTGTCATATCACGCCATAAAGTAGACCAACACATTTTCAATTTTTTTTGGTAATACAACACGTCATTGTAAATTTCGCAACAAGCAGAAACATCTAAGCGAAAAAAAATCTGGAGGATTTCTTAGTATAATGAATTGGTTATCTAGTAGCACTGATGATCACTGCTACATATACTTTTAATTTAATTAATTAGTCTCAATTATTAGTGCAAATTTAGTGGCTTACCGTCGTTTTATAGTCATTGTATTCTTATTTAGAAGCATATTGCAGTTATAAATAAACATTTAACAATTTATTTTCACCAAGTTGATTGGGATTTCAATGGTAAACTCTCATACATATATTGCTTTGCCCCTAATTATATATGGGATGTTTCATTATAATGGCATCACGCTAATATGTGGAAAAAATATGAAAAAATGCTTCAGACAAAAGTTGTATGATTTCGAGGAAACATTGCAACCTCTTGTCTTTTTGTATTTGGTCTTCCTTTTTTTTTACCAATTAAATTATATCAACCAGCATCTTAGTATCCCGCACTAGTCTGCAGAGGTTGATCGCAGTAATCCTCTAGGCTCATTTTTGGCTTCCCAGAAATTGCCTGTCTTCTTGCGTCTTCTTGCGTCCAGAGCCTTGTATTCACACAGAATGTAGAAAGCGTTCTCGTTCCTCTTATTACACAGTCTAGAGTTGGTATTTCCAGTATTGATCCCAATTTTCTGTAGGTGTCTTTCAGTGTATAGTATTCTGTGAGGAGAACGTGTTACGATGCGAAGATGATTCCTTCTGAGATGCAGTAGTCCTGCAGCCTTCTTTTGTGAAAAGTCTTACCACGAGTTTGCCTGTTATTCCAGTGTTCTTTTGATTTTTCTTGACCCAACGTCTTACCTGCTCTCGTGCTTTGTTTTTAGACACTCCTAGAACTGCTTCTGGACTATATATGAAGTAAATGATCCTTTTCTTGCCAACTCCTCCCTAACCCCTTGCTTTTTCGTGTCCTTCGATTGCTGAATATCCGGGCACCCACAGTAAAGTGACTTCAATGCGATATGTCAGGCGATTCAGTTCTCGAATACATTCCCAAACCAGTCTAGAATATATTTTGAAGTTCACTAATGCCTTCAGTATCGTCTGACTATCTGTTGCAATATAGATTCGCTTGTGTTTGTAAGTCAAGCCCTCTGATTGATTTCAGTTGCACAATGCAATATTGCATAGGTATGCCTCTGCCCCAAAAGATCGTGGCATATTTTCCTAGAGCAGCGTTTCTTAAACTGTGTTCCGAAATCACTCAAGGGTTCCGTGAAACTTACGTGCTTTTTGCAATATTCATGAAAGTAACTTTAAAAAAACAATAAAAATTAACACTCTTACAAAATTAGAATATAGAGCAGAATAGTAGCTATTCCTCACTTTCATCTATTCATTTTATAAATAATCCAGAAATACAAATTATTTAAATCTAAAAGAGCACGGCAGTAGACGATGGCTGATAGTCCTTTTATAAAATATGCTGAAACTGTCTGTTTTTTTAATTTTGCTCATTTATAAAATTTATTGGTTCTATCTTTGAAATTTTGAAAAGAGATTATATTAACAGTTTGTCCGTTGTATAAATCAGCATCTAACTGGACATTAATGAGCTTCCAACTATTGTAAACAAAATCAGTTTCTTTTTATGAACTTGAGAATCTTTTATATTTTAAACTAAAAAAATCTTTTTCTACTGGACCTAACGGTATCCCTTCACACATTCTGAAAGCAGACCTTACAGCAATTGTACCAGTTCTGACTTATTTAATTAATGTCCTTTGAACAAGGAGAGTTTCCTAATTTACTAAAAAAAAACTAAACTAGTACTTGTTTTTAAAAAAGGTGATAAATTTCCACCTGAAAATTACCGCCCTATTGCACTAGCATCTTGTTTCTCCAAAATATTTAAATACTGTTTCTTAGACAGACTCGAGATATTTCTTACCAGCTTTAATATTATTTCTGATTACCAAAATGGTTTTCGAAAGAATCATTTTACTTCTACCGCCCTTAATGCTCTCCTCAGGGAAATCATTGATGCTATTGAAAATGGTTCTATAGTTTTGTATAAAATTTCTTTATTACACGAAAGAATTCACCAGTATTGAAAACCGAAGTATTACCACACTATACCAGAGCTTTTTCAATATTATCCTTCTGTTGTTTTATTATGTATTGATTATTATTTCCCAATTTCTGCATATATTATTAACATGTAACACTAATATGTTAATAAATTTAAAAAGAAACTAATCAATAACAGCATTCAACTTTAACCTTAAAGTTTCTCCCTTTCGTCTTGATAGAAACAAGGACAGAAACCTAGCTTGAATCAAACGTATGTTACAAATTCTATTTGGAAACGGTAATCAACAGCAACCACTTGCGGTACTCGAAAGTTTTGTTTACAAAATCTAATTTAACAACGCCAACCGAAGCACAAAACTCTACCCACCGTAATTCGTACTCCATATTTCACACTAATTACCACAAAAATGAAACTTTGATAAGAACACGTTTGAACGTTTTTCTGTTCTCCCGTCACAAAGCGCGCCATGGACTTTTCAGAGAGTAAGTGAAATAATTCCTAATGCTGAGGACTTTGCGCTAATTACAGCCAGTTAAAAAACAAATGGAATTTTGCCGAAAGCGCATGACTATTTTCGAGGGTTAATTAATTTTCTCTTATTGTAGATTACCGTCTAGCCGAGTAATTAAAAATTTTAATATGTCCATTATATCTCATTTTCTAATAGTTCTCACAAGACTTGGATTACCGTTATAGTGCTAGGAAATCGATATGACAAGCGCTAACCAAAATTTATGATAGAGGTGTCAAGAAAATACGAATATAAATCACCTGAAACGGTAAATAGATCACTTGAATAATACCTACGATTTTAAGGTCGTACACAGAGAAAACCGCTTAATATAATCTGGTTCAAAGGAAAAATATAATGGCTATAATAAGTTTTATTAGTTGTATTATCTAAATAATGTTAGAGGGGGTTACGATACACAACTAGATCCCTTTAAACTTATTTAGTCACAGCTTAATCACTGAAGAAGCGACACTTCTAGGCATTCCAATTTTTTGAAATGTGTAAAGGTCAAAAACAAATTTTAATTTATTTATATAATAATAACTCAGCACTACAGGCCTTGAAGGCCCTTGGCTTAGGGTGCCGGAACGCAGCAAGCCGCTGAGACGTGTTGTCCAAATAGTCACCCAACCAACAAGCGGTACCGCATGTTGTTCTCTAGATTGGCAATGGTGCACCCTTCCTTCTCAGCCGTACTGCCGGTCAAGATATTTATACACTATGGAAAACATTTTTTAGAAGACATTTGCAAATATATTTGCAAAACTTTCTAACTACATTTTTCGATAGATCGATTTTAAAAAAATGGTCCGAGATTCAAATTTGTGTCTACAAAACATACTATAAGTAAAAACAATGTTGTACGTAAATATTTGTTGGTAGCATTGAGGTAAAAAATACTTATTTATAAATAAATGAAATAAATACCAAAAAAGTAAGAAAAAAATGAAAGTAAAACGCAAGTCGTATATTTGAAAATATTTAACAAAAATATTCAGTAATAAGATAAAATTTTTCTCTTCTTTGCCTCAATTAATCATTTTTTTTTATAAATCAAAAATCTCTTGGGAGGCGGCAATAATTATTCTACTTTATTCAACCAAAAACGTTTCAATGTATAAAAAACATCTTTTCTAATTGCCTGGCTGATGGTCTACTGGCTTGCACGCTTAGCTATAAGTCGTGGCGTCCTCGGTTCGAACCCAACGGAGTGCTCTCAGTGTGAGGTTTTCGTGGTTACCCTCATACTTTGGCAAATGCTGCAAGACGAACATCTTAAGTCGCTCCACGGGCGAAGGCGTAACAATAACTTATTATTATTATTATTATTAATTTGCATGTACTCAACAGGTGTAACAACAGTTTAAAGTTATAAATAAACATTTACTAACAAACAAAACGACAAAAACAATTACAATATACCCTGACAGGAACTTGTTCGATAATTATTTTAAATGTATGTACCATGTACATACAGTCGTATTTTCTTTAAACAATTTCATTGTTTACTTTAAATTTTAAATTTTAAATCTATCGTATATGTGCTACATTTCGTTTCAATGTCATTTGTTTGTATATAAATATTTTGCGGTATTTGCAATCAATTTCACGCCGAATTAACTAAGCAATTATTTATTGCAATTACATTGTAACTTCCGCAAATGAAATATCAGTTATACAACTTAGCATTAACATGCTCTCGCAATATGAAATAGTACTATCATTAAACAGTGCACTTACATATATTGTAAATTTGTGAAATAATACGTTGTAGAAATGTGAGATTTTAGAGTTGCATTAAAATTATTCCACTGATACAGGGTAACATTTTGAATGTAGTGCAAAAATAGTTGATAATAGGAAAGGAGATGTTTACCTCCTATACCCCCATACCTCAGAAAAACATACTTTCATTATTGTTGCGCCGGGGACTTTGTAGCAAACTACTTGAATATTTGGCAGGAGTATAAGACGTGCGCCATCTACAGGGTACAGGTCGTTGCACTTTACTTACAATAAGATCTGAGATATAATCAGATGGGCGTTATTTGGTAGAGAGAAACGCGGTTGCTTAATGCGAAAATTGTAATAATAAACCATTATGGCATTTAAAACTACTAAACCACACACATATCAATTATATAAAAATAAAGACAATTTTCAACAGTAAGTGATTCTTTTATCATCTATGAATTACAAACAAGGTATTCACTATTTTCTTAACATTTATTTGCTTGCGTTTTATTAGCATTTACTCGTTTAGTATTTCCCTATTTCAATCTCGATATCAAAACATTGCATATTACACATAACATCAGTACGTGTATATACGGGTTCATTTTCAATATTTAGTGTGCATGGATACGTATGTGCGGATATGAAAATGAAATTCATTTAACCGGAACTAAAGTAGTACTTTTTAACAAGCGCCCATTTTCCCAGAGCCCACAACGTTATTTCAGGCAATTAGAAAACTATTTACTCCATACGAGGTCATTGTAATTACCGTACGGTTTAATGAACATACGCATCACGCTCGTTGAATTTTTAAAAAATCTACCGACGCATTGCCCTGGAACTCTACAAGGCTTTCGCGATACACATAATACAGATTATCCATAAAATAAAATGTAGCGACATCAAAAGTCATACACGTCATATTTATCACATTAATAATTAGGTATAGCTAATTGAACAATACTGCGCGCTCATATCAACGTTGTATAATATAATAATGCCGATGAAGCATTAGCCGTGTAATGCGAAGTCATTTATCATTTATTACCTATATAGATGGGTTAAAATATTTATGTCCTGTAATAGTAGGATATATGTTACCATCAATTCTATGAAAATAATTATTTATTTATTATTTGTTTTGCTTCGAACTTGCTTTAGTAGGAAGAGAAACCAGAAAACCATGTTGGGCGAGTTTCCTTTTCATTCAATTTTTTCCTTTTTTCCTTGGAGGGATTTACTTTGATTTATTTTGAAATATAATTATTAATTAGACCATTCTTTCTTCTATTCTTCGCGAAAAGAATTTCTTGAGATAAGTATTATTTGGGTTTCAATTGGATAAAGGAGGAGTGCAAAGCACTTACTTACTTATTTCTAACGCCACGCCGATGTACTGCCTTAAAATATTATATGTAAATAAACATAGTTTGCAATAATTAATAATCTTAGGGTGTTATTTATGTACATCAGAAAGAGACGAGGACCAAATGCAGATCCTTGTGGGACACCTTTTGCTCTCTTTAAGTACTATGTGACATTTGCAAGTGGACACAAACAAGTGTATCCCACGATATAAGTGAATCTTCGTTTACCTTATAGATCGATGTAAAGTAATAACAACAGCAAGTCTCTTAATTATCTAAATTGTCTGCTTTTGCAGAGGGTAAAGCTGAGAGCAACACTAACCTTCGCTGTTTGACTTAAAACTCAGAAACTAGATAACAAGGCACAATATGAACTATTTCACACGTACGTAAATATCGTCTGGTACTAGTGTTTGAAAAAATATTTATGTAATATTTAACAGCATACAAAATAATTCAAATTTTGTCATGTCTATTTTTGATATCTGTTAAGGTTTATGAGTTACTAAGTCAATGAAAGCTAGTGTTTCACTTAGAACACTTTACCCTCTGGAAACCAGTAATTTAACAACTGAAAAAACTTAGCGTTGCTCCTACATTACAAGGGTCCATAAATCGACCAAGCTTCTTCATACACTTGCCTGTGTTCTCTTACTGTTTTTGGTAAATCTGAGTGTGTTGCTTTCTACATAGATATAAAGTGCAGTATATTCCAAAAATACCTACAGAAATAAATAAGGTACAGGTAAAGTCAAATGAGTATAAAAAAAGAAAAAACACAGTTTATGAGAACAACTCAACTACCTACGACTAAATTAACTTAAACATTTTAACAACTAAATTAAATTCAAGAACCATATTGAATTAATATTTTTGAAGGAATAGTAAAAATCGGTATGAAAATAACATGTTAATAACAAGAATACAATGGAAATAGATAATTTAAAGTTGTAAACATGAGATAATAATGTGAATAGTAGAGATGATTATGGTAACAAAGTCATTAATGTAAAGAGAATAAATTATATGCAGTTATAAAGAGATAGTTAATTAGATACACAAAATAAAGCAGTAAAAGTAAAAAAAAAAACAGATAAGTTTAAATTAAATAAATTTAAAGTTTAAAAATTCTAGATGGGAACAGAAAACACTTAAAACGTATTTAAAAGGGTTTTCTTAAATTGTTGGGAAATTTTATCGAACATTTTAATCGTAAGAAGCTGGACAGAGAGCTGATGTGATGTTAGTCTAACCCTGAGAATAGCGAAATATTTGGTATTGTTATCATATTTATTTTTGTTGCTTTGAGACGCATTACTATTATCATACGAGTAAAGAACTAATTCGAAAATACTGATTCAAGGCAATGTTAATGATTTATAAAAACTGGAAACTGATCTGCAGAAAGCAAAGGAATTTAAACCTATTAAGCAACTTATGATCCATTTCTTCTTGCAAATACAAAGACCTTTAGACAAAAGTTACTCCAAAACATAATGCTGTAACTATAAGATTACTGAAGACATAACCATAATATATACTAACAACTACTGCTGGAGCGACAGTTCTAATCTTAGGTTGCAAAACAAAAAACAAAGTCTAAGGATGGTATTTCTAACAATAAACTTTCCAGCTGAGTAACTCATACACTCACACTTGAGTGAGCACTTTTGGTTGATTATCATTTAATGATAAATTTAACAAAAGGCTTCGCTTTTTTGGTAACGATAAAATCATGAATAAATACTTTTATAATCATTGGTACGATGTTTGTTTTTCGTCATAGCATCATTCAGAATATGAGTCTCCCCATCGGCAACCAACAAAGCAACGACGTCTGCATATAAAGTACCCAACGCTTGGTCAATTTATAAAGGAAAATGATTAAAAAATGATACGAAGAGAATGGTTCCCAAAATGGAACCTTGTGGCACGCTTAAAGTAGTAAATAATATTTCAGAAAAAAAGTGTTTGCCAGATTTTCGGTTTCCTAAGTACTCAGAAATTTGTATCTATCTCGCAAAGAGTCCCAAAGGTGGCCAACAAGCCGATCGAAGCCAATTTTGGTCGATATCTTAACATATTGTGTTACAATTGACACCGTATAGTTCACCATCAAATATTAGCCAGCAAGACTAAACGCAAAATGGGTAATGGACAAAGCATTTGAACTTGTTACATGAAGGCCAACCTGAATTATGATTACATACAGATATAGGATGGCTAACCAGATATAAAATACTGCAACAATGCCGTGATTTATAATTTGAACTTCATAAAAATAAAACAAGGTAGGATAGCTGCCTAAGTGTGTATAATACAACATTTATTTTGCCAATAGAAGATCTATAACAAATAACCTGAATCAATTGTAGAGGCATGTTCGGTAAAACGTGGAGTCTAAAGCCTGCAATGGTACACTGGCTGCATACGAAAGTTATAGTACCCTCTATAATTTATATCTCGATAGTCTGGTGGCATAAAGCAAATCTAGGCTATGCTATAAGTACGCTTAGTAAAGTCCAAAGAGTTGCCTGTTTGGGCATCACGGAAGCTATTTCCTCGACGCCGACGGCCACTATGGAAACCATTATTGGGCTTTTCGCGCTGTAGTTGGTGTTATGGTCTGAAGCAATCCTAGAGGCTTACAGAACAAAATGTAGTGGATGCAAGAGCTTCTCCGCTAAAGTCTGAGACCACACCAGCATCTTCAACTACATCGAATAGACTGCCTTCAAAGTTTTGCGGATTGTTAAATTTGACTCTGAGGCGGTGCCACAGAGAGCTTAAACAGCTGGCGGAACATCTAAATGTTAGATTGAGATGGGTGCCAGGTCACTCTGAGATCAGAGGCAATGAAATATCTGAGACGTTAGCAAGAGGCGCCAGAGAGCTGGCGTTCTTAGATCCAGAACTGACGTGTGGTAGCTCATATGGCAGCATCAAAACGTTTGTCAGATCCCAACTTGCTGCTAGGCACCACTCCTTTTGAGTGAAGAAAGAGTCCGTAAGGCAGTCTTTATGAGCAGGGACATATTGAGATACCTCAGATAAATCTCAACTGGGCACTGCGCACTAAATAAACGCATGCATCACACGGGGCTAGTGAACTCTCCCCTGTGCAGAAAGTGTGAGACTACGGAAGGAACTCCTGCTCACCTTCTTGTCAACTGCCTGGCAGTAGACGGGGAGAAGCAGACGCAGTTTGGAGTCGATCCGTTAGACGAAGTAAGAGTCGGTAGGTAAGTTATTTCTCAACCAGATTGTGAACTTTGTTGATAGAATGCGACCTGACTAAGAAGGCTCAAATTGACATGGGGCACAATACCCATTAGCCAAAAAAAAATTTAGACATATTTCAGGTGAAGTAAAGAATTGAAAATGAATTTATATTTTTACAAACCGATTTAATCTCACAAATCGGAAAATTTAAAGATGATTTTTGAAAATTCGTCAACTTATACAAATGTTCTAGTACCACAAATGAATTCTCCCACTGAAAACTTATTGTTATTATCAATAGCATATGTTTGCTATTTATTTATATGAAAGAATATTGTGCGAAACTCAATCAAAAGCTTTACTCAAATCTAAAAAATTCAATAGGACATAAACCTTTTTCATTTAAGTTAATGAGGTAATAGTAAAAAGCATTAAAAGCTATTGTAGTAAAGTGATTCTTCCTACAACCATGTCAGCATTCAGATATTAAGGTACATTAAGGTGGAGTTAGAATGCCTCCAATCTGTTTAAAAATAGTTTGTGGAAAAGCAAGAAGTGTGGTAGCTAATACGCGTTTCAAGTTACTTCATAGAAATGCATCTTTTGCGATAATATTTTGTGGTCTACACAGTCTAAAACTTCCTTAAAATCACAACAAATCTATATTTTTCATTGAACGTACTGTGGTTGTACTTTTTTCTTCCTATAACTTACAATAAGTTCAACTTCACGGCAGAAAAAAATCTATTCTAAATCTTTTTTTTGTTTTTTTTTTCTGTTTTCTCGTGAAATTAATATTTATGCTCTCAATATACATTTTACATTTCGGTGAATTACTCAGAAAACGTAGTTTCATAAACGAATCACATTTAAGAAAAATCCACGTATTTGCGGCATGCACTGGGCAAAGAGATATCCACTGCAGACAAACTCTATGATCCCGTAATCGCATTCCTTATCTTCCTTTTCAACATTTGCGTGATTGTAAAATAGAACAAAAAGATATACCGAGTTTTTTTCCTTTCGTTACTTGTCACTCCGCCAATAGATATGTAAATTTCGGATCGATATCGCGACCTGTTTGGTTGTCGAGCTAACAAGATGTGTTGACAGCTGAGTATGAACACAAATCGAATGGCTTCGTTATGCGACGCTTATTTTCGACGAAGTGGCAATTTTAGTACGCGGCGGAAGGTTGCAGGACGATGGACTTGGGTTAAATGACGAATATTCCGTTAATTTTACGGCGACGGGAAGGTCGTCCCAAGTCGGATGTATCGAATTAAAAATGTAAATCTCGGCGACGTAGGGAAAAACGGATACTAAGACGAACAAGACCATATAATTTTCAATTGAATTGCAAATTAGCTAAACATATTACCGGCTAAATCTGCTTCATAGTTTTCTTTAAGGTAAATAAGTTTGTAGAGGGTAAATTCCAGCAAATGAAGTTACGTGCTGCACGTAGCTTAAACGGAACTGTATAAATTTCTCTTTCCAACCGATACGGTTAATAGATCCCGTCTCTTCCTTATTTACTTTAGTAAATAATAAGCTTCCTAATTTTAGAATTCGGAACGAAAGGATAATTTACATTTCGCAACGGTAAGTAATGCTGAGCTTTCCACTTTACAAAAACAAATTAATTATTTCCTGTGAAATATACTTAAGCCTTGCTAATTTTGGTTCAACATTGAAGGGTGCAATTTTTGCAGTTATTATACAGGGCTTTCCACGGAAGTGCCTAGTTAGAAGCTTTCCGACTTAAAGAAATTCTTCAATTTTAAATAATTGGGGTTTGTAACTACATCCTTTCTAAAATATTTTCGCCTTTTTTGCACTTTCGGTTAACCGAACGTCGCCATGAACTTTGTTATTTTAAATGGAACATACTATATATTATTACATTTTTGATTCATCATACAATTCTATGACGATTACTACTAGCTATATTTAACTGCTTTTAAGATATTACGATTTTTGTTAAAATTTTGATATTTACATTGTTGTATGTAATTGATTAATTCACACTTGGTTTAAGTGTCAGAAGTCTCCCACTTTAAAATTAACAAGTACTAACATTGTTTTACCAAAACGTAGTAAAAAAAAACAGCGGAATTATACAGGGTGTTCAAAAATTAACGCCACTTCAAAGAATTTTGAAAGTTGCAAAACTTACCTTTTTCAAATTTTTCAAATAGAACATCCTATATATTTTTGTATTTTTATATTTGCTGTAATGTTCCTTATATCCATCTTCAGCAGTTTTCTTTTAAATTACTAATTTTGTTTATTACCGCTTTCAAAAGGTCGAATAATTTCTATCTGGTGGGCTATGACTTTGACAGCACAAAAATTTATTGTTGTTATAATCATTATTTGTTACATGTCCTGTGCTCAGATGGGTGCATACTTATTGTGGAACTTATGAATCGGATAGAGAAAAATATTATAAAACTTTAAGAAAAATCGTAATACCTTAAAAACAGTGGAAGATCGGTATAGGAAACCCTAACAACAATCATCATAGAATTTTATGGTGAATTCAAAAATATAATAATATATAGGCTGTTTCGTTTAAAATAATAAAGTTCAGGGCAACTTCCGGTGCAAAAAAAAAGGTGGAAATATTTTAGGATGAAAGTATGTGCCAAGTTGTTGCAAACCCCAAATTTTTAAAACTGAGGAATTTCGCTAGGCCGGAAAACCCTGTATGCATATTTCAAATCAAACAAGGCGAAATGTTACACGTATAAAATTTAGGTAGGTAAAAGCAATTGCATATTAATGGTTTCTAATTTTAAACGATTTTTCTTAATAATAACTTTTAATATTGTCTAAAATAAAAGTACTTGATTTTCATGCAAAATTCGTATTTCTGAATACGTCTCGTATATGATAGAATAAAACTGTTATCTGATCATTACATTTTAAGTTTTAGATCACGCAAAATAAAAATAGAGAACAGAAAAATCAGTTTTTTCCTAAGATTAATAATAAAAGAGTTTTCCATATGTTTCCAATTGTAACATAAAGTTAAGTTATTTGTAATTGCTCCGGATGATATACGGGTCGTGGATAAAATGGATGTTAAAAGATTGGGCGCCAGTAGGCTAAGCCTACAAAAAAAAAAAAACAAGAGAGGAAATATTTATACTCGTAATGATTCAATATTTAAATAGAAATTTAGTAACTTTTAAGGTAGTTACAGTTTTATACATATTTTTTTTTTATATTTGTTGATCTTAAGCTCTAATAACACTTAGCTTATATGATTTGTTGACGTGATTTTAAGCATACAAACAGGAAGACTCAATTTAAATAATTTTAAAAATATATCGAATACTAGAAAGTATACACTTGAACAACTAACAACTGATTAACAATATTCAATGAAATTTATTTCTTTGTTGAAATTTTGAGCTTCAATAGTTATACATTAAACAAATAATAGTAATACAAATATACTAAAACAACACTTTAAACGGTATACACAACATGTAACAAACACATAGACCATAAAATTTGAAAATCTCAAAACTAAAAATAAAAATATAATATAAAAATATGTAAATTTAAAAATATTGCCTTTATGTTACTATTATGAACATACAATTGGAATTTACCAACACAGAGACAAATTGAAAAAGATGTGGTAACTAAGCATCGAAACGTTTTTGTATAAGTAATATAAAATAATAAATAAATGCCGTTTCCGAAGAAGTTTTTTAAAAATTATACAAATGCAAAGAAAAACAAACCATTATCTCATATCTCAAATAATAGTTATTACTAAAATTTCTTGCGTAAGAATGCCGAAATTGCATTGCGCTGCCTGATAGCCGATAGTTCACGTTTAGTCGAACTTGCAGTCCCTTGGCCTCTCTGCGTCGATAAATAAAATGAGGGAGCCGACGGTCTGAGCCCACACCGTGTTCCGCAGAATCGGGGAACACTCCTTGCGATCATGTATTTCAGCGGACGTTACTTGTGAATCTGGGATATGATATCTAAATTAATAGGTTGTACCAAATATCTACCTTGAACTAGCAGCCTAAAATTAAAAAAAAAAAAAAGAATAAAAAAGAAAAATGAATGAAGGAGCAACGCGTGGTGCAACACTCCCTGAGACACTCACCTAGGTGTTTTTCGGCAACGCAACCAGGCTAAACAGCGTCTCCAGAGTCAGTGTCCCAAAAGGCGAGTGCTCAAACCCTCACACATGCGCCCAAACGCGTCATACCAACACCCCCCTTCAGAATCTCCATACGGGATAATGAGCTCAGTCGGTTAAGCGCACAAGAGGCCAACGCAAACCGGTACATAATTTAAGTAGACACACTGTATATACAGGTGTCCCAACGAAGACTGGATCTGGTCTCAAAAAGTAAGTATTTTCAATATCATCAATAGCCGCGTTCAGAATACGTAACTGCTACGTAGCTGCTCCCAAACGGTTTGGGAACTGTTGACAATTCGCCTCAAAAACGTACCGCTACATTTGCGCAACGTCAATAACATGCAATGGACCGGTCGCCATTTTGTGTAGCGAAAACCGCTACTGATATGTATCATGTTCGTACTCTGAACGTGGCCAATGTTTCATTTGTATTGACAAGGGTTTACATGCATCATCTCAAATTGAATAGAAATACAACCAAGTGGTATACAGATTGCACCAAAATGGCAAAGAGAACTTGAATGGGAATATATGGGCCTAGAATCGAGTATTTCCGCTATCTAGTTCAATGTGAACATAAATTATAGACAGCAAGAGATCATCATTATGTCTGATAGTCAAGCAACCATCAATTAATGCTGAATTCATACGTAATGAACTCGAATATGGTCTCGGAGTGCTTGAGAAATTAATCGTAGTGAGAAAAACTAAATAACGAATAATCCTGAAAAAAAAGAGAGCTGGCACACCATTCTTAGGACTTGAACCCCATTGTGGGATAAGTAACAGTACAATACCGGAAGAAAATAAACTAAACAGTGAAATAAAACAGAGGAAATCCAACTATTAAGAGAATCTCCAGCGATTGAGCACAAGCTGAAACTCCTTTGGAGTCTCATTCTTTGTGTTTTCTTGCATCCAGAGCCTCGCATTCGCACAGAATGTGGTAAGCATTTTCTGTCATCCCATTCCACAGTCTACAGTTAATATCCCCAGTGTCGAAGCCAACTTCCTGTAGTGTTCTTTCAGTGCGCAGTGTTCTGTAAGGAGACCTGTTGAGGTGCGAAGATGATTCTCCAATCTCCTTCTTTGATGGTCCCTTAATAAAGGTCTTTCCATGAATTTGCCTGATTGTTTTATCCCAGTGTTCTTTGTGTTTTTCTTTTACCGAACTTCTTACTTGCTTCGTACTATATCTTTGGATAATCCTAGAGCAGGTTCTGGACCTATTTATGCAACGGATGACTCCTTCCTTGCTAAATCATTGGCTTTTTCCTTCCCTTCGATTGTCGAATGTCCTAACATCCACAGCAAAGTATCATATCGCGGTTTGCAGCCCTCTGATTGATTTCAATTGCACAATGCAATATTGCATATCTTTGCCTGAAAGACCGTGTTTTCTGTTGAGTAGATATGTCGAAATCATGTGGTCTGATCTCAATTCCAAAAGGTTACCTTCCAGATGATGTACAATATTATTACATCCCAATCTATGCATATCTGCCGCTTGGTAGTTCTTGCAATCTGAGATGGCCCATTCTTGCCTCCCCTAGAAAGGAGGTAGGTCTAGTAGGCATTTCATTGCTACTGTAGAAGTAATTCTCATTATGCATGTTATTCCTAACACGCAAGTCTCAGTATAGCGTTACGAAGACATGAAGAAGTTAAATTTAGCGAAAACGAACATTAAGATAAATAAAAATATCTAAATAAATCTAATAAGATTTAATCAATTAATATGAATATAAGATTAATGAGGCCACTAAAATTTAAACGAATTCAGAATCTTTTATAATTGAAGCAATTTAGTTAGTAGATAACTTCCTGCATTTACAATTTATGAGACAGCTAAGGGCAGTTTGTATTTAAAAATGTTTTAATGGCACGAGCTTTTTAGCAATTACCCTAGGGTCTCAAAGTTCATTTGACATCATACATTAAAGTTAGCAGATAGTTTGTCGAGATAGCCACTTTTGACGTGCAATTTTAATTTTGTTCTTTTTTTTCAGAGTCGCGTGGACGCAGATGTACGTAAATATAGTTTATGAGAGGAATTATAATAGCTGTTAACATAAGGCGCTTTTAATGAAAAATGGTGGGTGCGGGGTGTCTCTTAAAAAAAAATGGTTCTCTTACCTATTTGTACGATGAAAATGTTTTGATAACTATGCTTTTGTGCGGTATAATCGTACTTTAGGCATTAAAAGTATTAATTTTATAAATTATTCCCGCTTAATCTGAATGTTATTCTTATAATTATGAAACTTAAATTTTAGATGTCAAAGATATTCTCGTAAAATGTTCGTTTTGACTGCAAAAGAAAAACTAGAAACATGACACAAATATTATAGTTTTAAAATAACACATGATGCGAGATTCCCCTTAAAGCTCTAAGCTACGCTCTCGGATTATCAATATTCGTAACCACTAGCATGTCTCAGGTGTGCATGAACCAATATTCTTCAAACGTCTTTCGGAAAGTTTTTTCTTTAAATTACATTGTCAATCACCGTGATGTTTGATACATTTTCTCACTTTATCACGCTTCTTCTCGGTCGTATGCTATATACGAAGGAGAGGGCGCTTCATCAGAAATTCAATCAACGAAAACGTAACCAATTTTAAAATGGCTTTTCCACACAATTTTACCCTGGCTTTATATTAAAGTAAAATGCGGTGTTACACATGTAGGCATCATAAAACATGATGTTTATGTCTTAAGCGTCACTCAAGGTATTTGTGGACAAAATAAAGTTATAAAATACACTCAATGTTCAACGAATAAAAAAATACAAAAAAAAAATAAGCTACAAGATTTCTGGCCGATCTCATTTTATCGCGAAAAATTACGAATTCATTTTACTTCACCATATGCAAAGACATTTTTTAGGTGACAGCATATATAGTGCCGCCTCGATATGGTATGATGCCTTATGAAAACGATGCTAAATCTTCTTTATAGGATCATGCATTTTTACGATATTTTTTCAATCTTCTCTTCGCTTCTATTCACTTAAGCATTTTTCAATATGTAATTCGTAAATAGGTTCTCGCCTTTTTTGTTTAAATCAGTAAAACCGGTTTGGCATTACGAATAATAATATAAATTCATTACTATTAGTTAATATCCGTCATACAATTGTAAAATTTTGTATATTTACATATAATTTTCATTCATAGATTTTGCGAACAATAAAGAGTAATTCTAAACGCATTAACAGAAGTTATAAAGCTTTTCTAATCTGTTAATATTAACAATTTCTTTAAACATGGAAGGTAACTTATTATAAAAACTTAAACTTCTATAATGAAATCTCTTTCTATTGCTGACAAGTAATATTTGAGGGAATAGTAACTACCCCCTTCTCTGATTATATAAGTATACCAGAAAATAAAATCCTCGAAAAGATATTTATTTTTTATTTAAAATTTAGTTTTTTAGTGAACAATAAACACCTTTTCAAGGATATCAAAAATAGCAATTGCATAGGTTATTAATATATTGTTAGTTTTAAATAAGCCTCTACAGGAGGAGCGGAACTCTAATGTTAACAGAAATCTGAGTAGTCTCTTTGGATATACAACAAAAATAACAAAATAACGAATCCCTCCACAACTTTTGTGGTTTATTAAGGTATTTTTGAAGTATAAAATAATTGCTTTCAATCTGATACATAAATAATATTTTCATTTAAAAGAATGTTCGACATGGTCCAATTCGATAGGTCACTTTACCCGATTTTCAGCTCCTCACACAGGCGCCGGAAATAAAAATCTCAAAAACCTTTTTAAAGTTTATAGCCGTAGTAAGTCGGTGAACCAAAAAAAAAAATTACCCAAACATTTGCTCGAATTTGTTACAATGTTTTTTCAATTTGGAGTAGTTCACCGACAATTAACATATTTCAGTAACCTGTTTACGCAAGTTCAAGTCGTTCGGTCAAATACTTTGTGAGTTATGAATCGGGTAGTTTTGAAAATGTAAAACCGAGAAAAACAGGTTTAAAGATTTACATAGTAAAAATTGTTGCGTTTAGATAGGTGTGCTTTTCTATTATCATGACTTCCTTTCGGATAACTTGAAATTTTAGCGCCCGCTGTATGCACTGTTTGCACTCAGAATCGAAAACTGCAGCAAAAACTCCAAAATCTCCAAAAGCGGTAAAAAACTCACTAGCACTGTTTCTGCAATAAAGAGTTAAGCTGCGGCTTTGGGATTTTCAATGTATGTTTTCTGGATGCCAAGCAAGAAAGGATTTTTTGGATCCATTACACGGAATTCCCCCCTTAAGTTGATGACACCACAAAATATCAAATCATATTTCAGAACAGGTTAACACACTCCGTTATATGCTATTTTAATCACGGCGTCACCAACTAAGTCACATAATTTGCGCATGCAGTAGCAGAATGGACTAATTTTACTGCAAAGCGCATCTATGTACTTTTTCCATTTGACACACTCGTCAACAATTACGAGCAGAATACTAGCAAATCTTCGTAGAGAATTTTAATGGCTATTTATGTTCAAGGATTTGCGATAATCCACACTCGACATTTCTCGTTTTAAATAATATAATATCGATCGTTTTGTGATTGATATTCCAATGATTACAATTTAGCCACTGGCTGCGTTCAGCGCTGGAGCTTTCGGTAGCTATCTCTCCTAGCAAAAAATATTTTCGCTGGAAAATATGGCGACCGCTAGATCATCCAACGGAAGGTGGGGAAAACCGGCAAACATTCAAAGATAAATTTGTAAAGCGTGTGAACTACATGAAATCGTAAGTAATTGTAGTAATACTACTATTTTAATTATCGTGGTTGTTTTTATTTCCTATAGTTTTGCGATTAATATAATTGTTGTGTACAATTTCTTATCCCTTTATATGTGTAACAAGATATTGTTGTCTAAGACTAAGCATGAACGTTTAGTTTTGTGATATAAATTAAAAGAACCGCTTGAGCAAGCAACCTAACTGTTCAATATAGTCCAATTCTGAAAACGCCGCTATCAAACACACTAAATAAGGCTGCGTTCTGAGTCGCGCATAATGCATTGTATGCATCTGATGTAACGATACATCGTTCCGATTTAACATGTATACGCGCATAAAAAGTTTTGCCGCGATATCAGTTTAGACCCTGACAGGGGCTAGAATGAAACATACAACGCATAGAAAAAAGCTAATGTAGCCTATGCGTAGCATATGCACAACAAGTAAATCGGAACGCTCACAGTTTTCTATGTCTTTCAATGCACGCATCGCATAAAATGCGCGACTCGGAACGCAGCCTAAGTAAGCAAGGAGCATGCGCCAGGAAAGCTATTCTTATGACCCGTTCAGGGAGTTCTAGCGCCGGTCACAGCGCTAGAGGTTATCGCTTCCAGCGCCGTAACTCCCTGAACGTAACCATTGCTTCAGCTGTGTCACATATCTGGAACAGCTATCAACGAGTTTATTTAGTGTATTATCGCTAATAACAAATTAAATATCATCAGTTAGTTACTGTTACGGTAGAAAAATCTAGAAATGCAGAAGCTTCGATACTATAGACATCATTGAAGTAAACGATAAAAAACAGCGGTACCATGATACTCCCTTGAGTACGCCTCTACTCTATGTGATACTATTCGATCGCGTTTGACAACCGTTAAATTCAATTTTGCTGCTCCCTATCGCGCAAATACGACACATTTCAAGACAAGAAGACGCCCCTAATCCCATAAAATTCCAACTTGCGGATAAGCGTATGTGCACGAAGAAGATTTCGATATTTTCCCCATTTAATGTCTCTTCATAGATTACTGATCTTATAAGACGATTTCCCAAAATGCCCATTCAAATGTTTAATCTATTTTGCCTAAGATTCTGCAATATCCAATAGTGCATTTTTACAATACTGTTAGAATGGATATAGAAGGCCTGTAGCTTTGTAGATCAGAATTATCGCCTCTCTTGTGAACGGATATTATTTTCTATATCTTAAAAGAATCAGGGAAATATATTAAGGATTTGTTATAAGCTATCACATAACAAACCTCTTTAAAACTATACTGTAATAGCATCATCTCCATTGACTATTGTGTCATTTAAATGTCGTAACTTATATTCCGAATTTACAGGTAATAAACGAATTATTATTATTATTATTATTCTTAATGCCAATTTTAGCAGCCGGAGCAGATTTGAAAACAATGTGAAACCCATTAGAATAGGCTAATAATTTCCAATGAGATTTTACCTATATGATTAATAAACCTTTGCTTTAAAACTATATATAATACTGAAGCGTGTTTATAGCAACTATATTGCGGGTATGTGCTCAAAAATTCCGAAATCAAAGGGGGGCAGCTATATCGGATATGCCACAACGTCTGGCTGCATTTATGCGCATGCGCGAACCTTAAATAACCATGCATCTTTCTTGCACATGTTGGTCAGTTGTTCATTTCACCCCATTTTCACATGTGTTTCTCGTTGACAACTGTGCGTATGTTAACACTTGATCATTGTTTATTGGTGATATTGTGGTTATATCCATTGCTGTTGATTATTTTATATTATTTTAACTGTCATGAATTAGAATTGAAGTCTGTATAAATATTTAGTTTTTTGGAATATAAAGATGGTAAGATATTACTATTTGTGTGGCCATCAACAAACAAAGGAAAAGGTAAAGGCTTCTATGCATAGGTAAGGCAAATAGTTATAAAATGAATATATTGTAGTTAACAATACACTTACATTTTCTTCAGATTTCCTAAGGACGACAACAGTACGCTCTGCCTGGAAAAATGTTTGTGGATTGTCAAATAAAAGATGATGTAACAACTTTATTGATTTGTTCGGCTCATTTTTCTTCTGGAGGATTTTATAGAACTAAATGCAAAAAATACTGGGCGAAAAAGTCTCTATCTAAAGATCCACAGCCATACCATCAATTCCTACAGTAACAGATATAAAAGTACATCTACATCGAGAACGGATTGTACTATATGTTAAAGGAAAACAGGTTAAATATCTTTTTAATATATCCATTCTATTTCGATATAGTTGAATGTATATTTTTCTTTTGTAGTGGCTATCAATCATGTACCGAGATTTCGTACTAGATGAAAAGTACAGTTTCCTATGATAATTTTGCAGGTAATACTGGTTTCTTGAAACTTGAAACATACCAACCGACTACCACAAGTCGACACTACTTCATATGAACCTGCATGAATATTGCCACCACCTTTCTCTCATCATCTCGTGATAGCAAAAAGATAGCGATGGTTACACGGATATTCACACCTTTGGGAAGATGTTCTATAAAAGTATTTATATGGAATAGAATTTTCTCAGTTTTAATACCCCTGAACTGAATTTACATATTTTTGAGTCAAGGATTTTTTAATAATCATTGCATGCAATTATGTAAATTAATTATTGAATGCTACATATCTATTCGATTGTATCACGAGGGAAAAATATCATCAAAGGATAAGAACATACATCAGAAAATATAACAAATTGGTTCTTTTCCAAAATAATAAATGTAAAAGTGGTTTTTTATTCACCTTTCCCAACTACTTTTGCTAGCTTTTAAAAAAGAATCTTTTTGTTCGTGTAATACCTATTGTGTTTTGTAAACAATGTAAATTGATTGAATTTGTTTTTGTATAGTTTGAAATAAATATTCTCATATGAACATCAATGTATTATTATTTACCAGTATTTATTACGAATCATCTATCCACTTTTGTATATTTACAGAATTAGTACATTCTTAACGTTATTTATAGAGGCATAAAGGTCTAAATTTCGTTGCATATATCACTGATAAAAAAATGGTAATTCTCTTACAAATGAGGAAAAATTTGTACTCTTCTCTTCCAACGAATTGATCATTCATTATTACAATCATTTGATTATTGAAATCATTCATTATGCCCATCACTACTTAAATCTGCTTCGTTCGGCACATGCGCAAAAGCAATCGATAGAACCATGTCAGACAAAGAAACTCATTTTTCCATCTCCCTTCATGGCGAGAAAGTTTATAATCTTGGTTTTTATAGAGCCACGCAATTAGGTAGTTTAATATATGGTTATAGGTAGTACTTGCCAGGCAGCGTAAACAAATTATCTTCGTAAATTTAGACGGCTAAAGCTTTAAACTGACCCCTTTTCTAAACGTTTCCATTATTACAGAAGAGACATTATCTTTAACAAAGGCGGGTTAAAGAATACAAAAATTAACCAATATCCAAACATGGCGGCCATTATTATGCGCCAGCCATTAAGTTTCGAACAAAACGCTTTAAATCTCCTCGTAAAAGAAAGAAGGAAAGGGAAGAGAAAACACAGGGGACCGCCGAAGGTGTGTTATTTCGAAAAATTTATTAAAAACCGTCGATTAAAAAAACAACCGCAAAAAAATATGTTAACTCAACGAGATATGCCACCCGCCCTAAATTTTAAACGCCCTTGTTTAATTTACGGAGAACGTTAATTCCGAATTATGAGATAATTCTGGTAATGTCACTGGTACCGCATTTGGAGCCTTAATTTTTTCGTGTAAGGATCGTGCGACAGCCGGGCAATGCGCAGCGCCTAACTTCGCGACGTGAATGTAAATTCTCTTCGTTACCAAGTATTAAATTAAAGGCTTAAAAACTTATTTTCGGATACCGTGGATATAATTAAAACTTTCGGAGTCCACCAGAACTTCCGCGAGTTTATCTGTATGGTGTCCAACTGCTTCCTGTGGGGGATAAGCAGAATATCAAGACTCTACAGTAAGTTAACTAGTTAAATATTTTGGGAAATATATTTATTGCGTTAACCGGAAATGGCAAACGATTTGATTCACTTATAACTATAAATAATAATAAAATAATATTTTTTTGTTTATAAACTTAATTAACATATTACCAAAATCTAAAAAAAAAAAACAAAAAATGGGAAAATCGCAAGTTTTCCAGTTCTTCCACTCATACCTTGGTTATATATCATCACATATACAAAGAATTAGTTTATTAATCAAATAAAATGAGAAAAAAAAATATGATTTTTGTAATACTAAATATAAATTATGAGAATGTGAAAATTGAAATATAATTGCTACGTTGTCATCATTTTGCTATAAAAATAAAGCACAGTCGTGCTTTGGCTTTGAAAGAAAAATAGGATGGGGCTCCAAAATCTGTTATCAGCATATTATAAGCTTTGCACATTAAACAAGAAAAAAAACCTCTTTGAAACAAAGCAGTACCATGTAGTGGGGGTATAAGGAGACCTTTAAATCCAATATTCAGATGATGGATGTCGCACATTGGTCCAGAACTGGGGTAATGCGTAAAAAACACTGTTAATGACCACAACTTAAATAGACCAATGAATATGAATATAGAAATTTTTTAAGTTTCCGTTTAGGTTTCGCTTGAGTGCGAGATTGGTGCCTTTTTCTGATCTGAGTAAACGTAAAAAATAGTGCAAAATAGACAACAGAACTTTATGATTCAGAGTATCAAGGCTTTGCTAAAATCAAGTAGAACAAACGAGGTTAATTTCGATTGATCTGTTGAGGTTAGAATTACATCTAATAATGTGAGAGTCTCCAGATATCGAAAGGGGTCGGAATGGAAAACGGAATGGAATTAAAACTGAGTGGGAAGGCTTGTACTGTGGGATATGCCGACGACTTGGCACTCGTAGTAACTGCGAACAATAAACATGCTTTTAAGACTAACTAAGTGGATGGCGGAAATAGCCATTATCATGAAAGGCAAGCGGAGAAGAGAGCGCATATTCTTTAATATAGCTATCACGAAAATAATACCGGCCAAAAAGCATAAAGTATCTGGGGATAACTCTTGACCAGCGGTTCACATTCGGGGAGCACGGAAAGATGGCTTCACAAAAAGCCGAAGAGAGGGCAGCAATGTTGGCATAGATAATGCCAAATATAGGAGGACCAAGATACTACAAAGAATGGTCTTGAGCGGAGTCGTGTACTCTATTTTGATATATGGAGCACCAATCAGGCATACGGCGGCAGAGAGAACAACATATCGAACCATGCTAGAAAGACCCAGAGGAAGATCATGTTTAGGAAAACTTCGGCTTATCGGACAGCATCCATTACAGCATTGCAAGTAATAACAGGCATATCATCCATAATTCTGCAAATTAGGGAAAAGTTACATGTGCATGAAAATGGCGGACTAGTAGCTTGGCATGGCAAAGCAGATGGGAAAGTGAGACCGCGAAAGCGCAGTAGACTAGAAGGCTTATAAGGGACGTTAAAACCTAGGCCAATTGTAATTATCGAAACATCGATTACTAATTAACACAGCACACCAAACGCTTCAGGAAAGATGTAACAGATACATGTATTTATTGCTCAAGGCAGCTCACAGTAGAGCACACTGTCTTCGAACGTGTCAGGTAGGAAAATTTAAGGAAGGTATAGTGTCACCAAATAATCTGACTACAAAAATGATAGCCTGTAGGGGAAAATGCAAATGTATCCATAATATGATTACCAAAATTACGGCAACCAAAGAGAGCCAGGAATGGCAGAGACAGGGATGGATGTAATATAAACATAACTGCAATTGAATTAAGAAGGGAAGAATGTTCCACGGAAACTGCTAGCATTCCGGAGGTATGTTATATCAATGTTTCCAGAGTCAGAGAAGGACATAAGAGGGGTTTTAGTCGGAGTAGCCCTGATAGTACCGATGCACTCTGAACCCATGCATCGGTGCCAAGCGGTTTCCCTCACAAAAAAAAATAATGTGATAGTAATACTATAACCCCTCAAAGCTTTGCGGGCTGCCAGATTTGACTCTGAGGTGGTACTGGGGTGACACAGAATACTGAAACAGCTGCGGAACATCTTAAATGATACATTGAGATGGTGCCAGGCACTCTGGGATCGAGGCAATTTGAAATCGCTGACACTGTTTAGCTAGGGCGCCAGCGAGTTGCCGTTCGTGGGTCCAAAACCGACGTGTGGTAACTCGTATGGGGGAATCAAAACGTTTGTCAGGTCCCAATTTGCTGCTAGGCACTGTTCCCTCTGGAATAGACTTGCCGACGCTAGACACTGTAAATTCCTAGGACTCCAACCTTCAGGAAAGGACTTCCGTAAAGCAGTCTTTATGAACAGGGACAGATTGAGATTACTCACAGGAATCTTAACTGGGCACTGCGTACTAAATAAACGCAGGCACCACATGGGGCTAGTGAACTCTGCCCTGTGCAGGATGTGTGGGGGGCGGAGGAAACTTCTGCTCACCTTCTTCGCAACTGCTCGGGAGTGGATGGGGAGAGGCAGACGCACTTTGGTGGCCACCGGTTGGACGAATCCAGAGTCGACAAATTAACTCTCAGCCAGATTGCGAACTTCTTTGATAAGGTGCAACCTGAGAGAGAGAGAGAGGGCTAAACATGGACATGGGGGCACAATAGGTTTCTCTGGCCGAGCTGCCTTCTTGGTTTTACACCCGCCCATGGGAAAAAAAATACTATAACCAGAACGAAAGCCTGACTAATACTATTAGTATGTCAAAGTCCATCGTCTCATTATCAACATTATGATTAAAAATTTTCTTGATAAAGTATATTTTTTATTAATATGCCAATATTAGAAGTATAGTGTTACACATGTAATTTTTCTGAAAAGAGTACTACGTCAATAACTTTGTAAAAGTGTTTGGAGTGCTTGTGTACTTACAGTCTCTCTCATTACTTTGCATCTCCTCCTTACCGGAGTTTATGGAAAAACTACTTCCGCAATGGTAGGCCCGTGAGTCTTTCTTTTTTGACTTGCGGTAAACAAAACCGTTGTTCAATCTTTCGCGTTATCGGGTGTTATTCCGTTTGCTTTATAAAAATTTATTGCTTCATATGTTTCTATGGGACGCCGCCGAGTTTAGCAACGCGGCTGCGACTGTGTGATATACGAATTTTAGTGCCGGTAATCGATATCATTAACACTGGCAACCCGAAAATTCAGATTCCGATGAAACAGTGAAAAAGTATTATGGTGTAAGATCAACGAACAAAAATAAACAACAGAGGAGTTTTTTTAATATATTTTACGTCAAGATAATATGAAGTATATTAGATAGACAAGGATGACGTAAATTATTTTACGTTATATACGTTAATGGTTTATGGCGTATTACAATAAAAGATGTAATGACTTATACTAGATTGAAAATGAATATCAGCCAAAGAAGGAACAGGAAAATTGATGTTGCAGCAGATTATTTGAGTGTATGCTCACATATTCGACAAACACTAAACTCGTACGAAATCTGTCATAAATCTAGATTATAACATTTGCAAAGCTTTGAACCTATAAAACTCTACTATATGAGAACCGGTAGAATTGTCGGTGAATCAATGATAACATATATTCGCATCCTGAAATGCAGTCCCAACTTCAAAATTTATTTATCCTTGGATACGACGTCGTGTGGATTTATATTGAAACAGGAATAAAAAGCCAAAGAAAAGGAGCGATAATAAAAGGACCAATTTCGTAAGTGATCTGAAAACCTATCAATTAAAAGAGACAATTCAATTTATAATCTAGTTACAATTAATTCAAAGAATTGTCTATAGCAAAAATATGGTTAATTTTTACCAATAAATTGTGATACAATGTTAATGTTTATAAATTAATGTTAAGATATAACCACTATTTTACAGTCTAATATTAGATCAAATTTTATTTTGCAATATGGAAAGCCATTTAAATACGGAACGTAAAATACGATATAAATATAAAAACTAATTAAAGCAGAAAATGTATGAAATAAAATAAATACGGTTAAAAGCAAACATGAGAGTCCTCTCTATGGGAAAGTGTAACGGCCGTTTGCACCGCCTGTGATTAAGTTATAATTAAAACTTAATCATAATTAAAGTTTAAATTCCCTTGCACCGATTGCTTAACTAATAATTAAATTCTTAATTCGTGATTATCTTTAATCAGTACTCTAGGTACGAATTAACTCATAATTAAAGTTTAAGCAAGCGTAGTTTCTTTGTTTACAATCGTGTTTATAGGCGATTATAGGTTATGTTATGCGGTTTTTGGTTATAATACAAATATCTTGTGACTGTAAATTAAAATAGCTAGCTCATTAAAGTGTTCACTTTTAAGATTAGGACAAGGAATAGCGTGCAAGAAATATATATTTGGCAGGGTTTTAGAAAGTCCAAGGTAAATCAAAAATGAATTCCTGAAATAAAAACTAACAATAAATGTATTTGAGGATTACTCGTGGTTTCAGATGGGAATGACCCGGAGGTATTTCGTAATAGGAAAGGATATCTTTCTATAAATTCACAGTTTTTAGATGATGCTAATTTAAAAATCGTATATCGTAGTACGATGGCCAGGGATACACACTTTACCGATCCATTCTTTTCCATAAGTGACAGTGGATATGCCTCAAAAACAAATTTATTGACCCCACTGTTAAATTCTGAAACAGTTGTGAAAAGTCGTTATAATGAAAGCCACATTACAACACGGAATGTCATTGAAAGCATGTTTCTCAGAAGAATGTTTTCCAATACTGGCATATGGTTGTCGCTTAAAGCTGATACCTTTATAGCAGTATAGTTGGTACCTCAGTATTGCAATGAAGAAATTAACAAGAAATTATGGACGCTGTTGAATGATGTACCTGCTGCGACACAGCATTACTAATTAATTATTATTTCAACAATTTGTAATTCATTGCCTAGAAATTAACTTTTCACATTTTTTTTGTTTTGTTTTCTTTGGCATTTGTATAAACGAAATTATTTTATTTTACTCAAATGCATTATCACTTGATTTTTTTAAAAGAATATTGTATATGTAATAACCATTTATTATTAAATAAAAGGAACAAATATATAAGGAAATGATGGTAATAATAAAATAATTCTACAACAAGTAGTAGCAGAGGTCAAATAAAGTATCAAAAATTGGAGCATTTGCAGAACAAACAAATAAAAGAATTCCATAATGAAAAAAAAACCTGCATTCACATATTAATTTCCATTTTAAAACTACTACTCAACTTTTTTTATTTCAATATCTAATTCAGTAGCAATTTGCTTAAATTCCAACAACTTTCAAAAGCCGCTTAAAATCGCACATTCGCATAGCGGCAATTTTCATTATAATGGAACAGTGTTCTCAATATAAATACAATTTTTGACTAAAAACTAAACTTAACGAAATACCAACCTATATTTCTGTCGCAACTTTTAATTAACTAATCATTAATTAAATTTGTTCGTTGCAATCCTATTCATATTTAATTCGTAATTAAATTTAATCTTTGATTAGTTAATTAAAATGTTAATCACAGACGGTGCAAACGGCCGTAAAACATTTTAATCTAACAAGCAAAGTCACCCAACTGGTCACCTCCGATTTTGATAAAATTTTACGGGCATGTTGAGCACATGAGGAATAATCGAACCATATTTTTTATTCTTTTTAGCTGCTGATGTTCACTTGTAGGAAAGATGCAGACCCCTAAAGCCACACCCTTAAAACACAACTAGAAGAAATATCGATCTCAACTAAAGAAGGCAAATGTTCTTCTTATCAATTCGTACAGTTTGGTTTACTAAGGAAAATTAAGAAATCAGTGGTGCATCATGGGGGTTTTTAATCCTCCCACCACGTAAATTAGAATTTCATATTCTTAAGTTCTTTCCAGAGGGTGGATGTAGTAAATGATTTAGGCATCGTATTTGATGCGAAACTGACATTTCAGCAACATGTTGACCGAATAACATAACGAGCTTTCAAGCTCCTTGGTTTTATTTTCCGCGTAGCTAAGTCATTGACTAGTGTTCATTGTGTTATCCATTTGCTCATGCTGTATCAGGCATGAGTCAAATGTAATTTGAAAATTAATGGATTTACTTTAATTTTTGACCTGCATCCGGATCTCTCGGTATGCCAGATTATTTAAAATAAATTCTTTCTTCTGAAAATGTAAAATTTGGAAATTAAATTAAGTTAAATGTCCGTTATTATTAAATTAAGCCGCCGCTGTAAAAACCGGAAGAGTAAACTCATCTAATTCTTACCAAAACTTTGCTGTCGCGTCTTCTAAGGATACTAACGCAAATATCAAATATATGAATGCTCTCGAATACTTCGTTCTTGAGGTAGAAGAGAAAAAAGAAGGGTCGTGCAAGGGACATTTTGGGGTGGCTGTGACCCCTGTATATGATACTATTTGGGAATAAATTTCCTATACTGATGATACTAGTTGTATTGTATCCGGAACGTCGATAGCGCTAACGTCAGTACTGTGTAGTAGTGTCGTGGGCGGCATGATTGAATGGGCTTCTTTGAATGGGCTTGTCTTGAACGAGGCTATGACAGGTTTACTACATTTTGTTCCAACTATTCATAACAACTCCTCAAGCCTTTACATTCGTTTTAACTGCAGAAGTATACCCGAGAGTGGCTCGGTGAATTTCTTAGGTTTGTCTATTGATCAGAGGCTTAAGTTTGAGCAACATTGTAAAGTGCTTGAACACAAACTTTGCTCGGCATTATACGCTGTTAGAGCGCTTCGAGGTAGTGTCAGTTTACATTCAATAAAATTATTTTATTATGCGTATGTGGAGTCCAGACTGCGGTACGGTGTTATTTTCTAGGGTTGCACTCCATCTGCCAAGAAAGTATTTATAATGCAAAAAAGAATTATTAGAATTATGATGGAAGTTGCACCTACAGACTCGTGTCGCCCTGTTTGGGAGTCTCGGTATTTTGCCGTTGGCTGGTCTCTTTATAGAAGAAATTCTGGTCTTTTATAAAAACAGCGAAAATAAATTTATAAGAAACTGTGACGTATTTAGTGGCATGACGACAAGAGGCTGCAATAATTTGAGTATTCCCTCCATAGAACAAAATTTTATGAGTTCAGTCCTACGTATCAAGCCATTATTATTTATAGCCAATTACCGGGGTATATAAAATTCCTTGCTAACAAAAATCACTTTAAAAATAAGGTTAAAAAATATTTATTAACGCATACTTACTACTCGACGAGTACCTTGTGTAATCTTAATTGATTTCATGTTTATTTTTTTTTATACATTTTAGTGTATTTAACATTGGCATGTTTTTAATGTGTATATGCTTTAGTTTTATAGATATATCCTTGTATTTTCTTTTACCATGTAACATTTTTTGCTACTAACAATGTCGATGCCCTTTAAAAATGACAATAAAATTTTATTATTTTTATTATTATGGATTGGTACCACTGCGTTTTGACAACTTACCTGAGTCGTAAGTCTATGTCAAAGTGAATTTTTTTTGAGTGATGATATTTCGTCAATAACAATTAAAACAATAACGACAATACCGATAAATGTGGTTGTTTAACTTAATTAAAAGGATATGAGATAAGAAAAGATGCCATTCGCTTTACCGCAATAGGGCGATAAAATAAAGCTACTGTTGCATTAACTGTCACTAATTGGTGTGTTTACAGTTGACGAAGCCAAAATAACTATTTGTATCACTAGGTCAGAAACTGTAGCTTTGCGAGTACGGTTTGACAAGTACGAAAGCACGCAAAAGAGGAAGTTTTGGCGCTAGAGAGTTGGCAACGCAGGGCACACATGTCACATACTCTATTATTTTGAGGTTTTCAGGAATAAGCCTTTTCTGTAATGTTCTTTGTAGTTTGTAGTATTTCAATAATAAGTGCAATATAGACACCAGTTCATGTTAGTAAGGTTGCCCAGTAACTTAAAGCCAATTTATTACACATCTGTCATGTCAAATAGCTGCTTTAAAGTAAGCACTGCAAAGTGAGTGTTCTAAAATATTATTACACACTTACGAATTGTAGGAATAATTTAAAGATTTTGGATTTTGTTTTATCTTGCCCTGCTTGCCTCTCCCCATCAATAATTTTAATTGCTTAAAAAATTATATTTAGTTTAATGATAGTTTAAAAGCTGCGAACTCCTGCTCAAATATATTCGTGACTTGTGACTGAAAAATGTGTTTTTAAATGATAATTTATCAATATGGCACTCCATATTTACGCTGATATTATATTCATCGTTATAATATGTAAAAATACAATATTTAATTCAAAAGGAAGTAGAAAATATTTTTATAAATTCCTATGAAACATATCTAGATCCATTTACTCAACTATCTCACAAATTCATCTAACATACCTTAAATAAAAATTCAGCCTCAAAATGGTATCCTGCACGAAAGTATTCTTAAGTGGTTAAGTACATTTTCCCAAAATAAGTTATTCTTGGTGCTCGATAACCCGATCAAACTAATCGAGAACAACCTAGCTAAATATTGGTCGATCGGGGAAATAGTTGAATATATTTCCAGGCAAAGGCGAAACAAAACATTGGAGAAAGCCTATACGTACAAAGTTCCGGACATCCCTATCTGTATGTTTTAGTTAACACGGGTTTACAAATTCTCGGCTGTTCCAAATTTAGTGTTATTTACACAGCATATTACCGAAATCCCAGATGCCCGAGAGCAAGTTGTCATTTATACAGTATTTAAGGACTTTAATTTGCGTTGAACATTTAACAATTAATTCTGAATGCCTCAATTCGATAACAGATTCATTAATAATTTCAAAATATTCCCTTTTAGATGTCGACAATTGTTTGAACACCTACTTTGCTGTACCTGGGGCATTCCATCTTTCTAATCTGTGTTAATCTGACAGTGTGAATTTAGTAATATCATTAACAATTGGTATATTTTTTGATGAAAAATGGCAATTGAAAACTTAACGATAAATATTTAATAACCATCATCTGCCGAAATAGTTAGAATAATCGTTTAATTATAGTTTATATCCAGTAGAGTAAACGTTAAAATATTCCTGGAATGAAATATTAAAACACAGTTTATAAAGCACCAATTACTGATATAAAAGCAGTTTATAAATAAACCAAACAATTATATACGTATGATGTAAATTCTCGCAGAGAGTAAACACAATAACAACAAGAAAAACGATTATTAGAAACTCGCGAACAATGGAGTAATTCTCCGCAAACCATAAATTGATTCAATTTGAAGCCTCCCTATTCCCAAGGGAAATGTGAGCTTATCCCAGAGAAGCAGATATTAAAAATGCATTTTGTCCGAAATTGGAAATATTTAGTTAAGATTGGAAGAAATAAAGGAGTCTTGCATTCATAAAACGTAACCAATTTTACCAACCAATTTTTTCAACACTTCTACTTCAGTAAATATATATTCTCTATAACGAATATTTTAAATATCTGGAAACAAAATAGACAAAATGCATTTTAAAGTTCTACTTCGTATTACATATAGTAAAAATACTGAATGTACAGAACAGTAGTAATTGACATATTCAGGTTTAAGTGAAACTCTGTAGCTTTATTATTTTATTCAGTGTAAAACCACTGATAATACTCCTACCTGCTCAATCACCAGTTTTCGGGGAGTGAAGTACCTAACCTCCACAGAACCTTTCGTTATTTCCTTAAATATCGCAAAGAATAGAAGGCGTATAAATAAAATATAAAGTATCCCAATTGAGCTGAAATATCAACCATCAAGGTCAATAGCAATCAGCAGCGCTGAAGATGTCCCTTGCGGATGTGAACAAGAAGAAGATCCACGCGGTTCCACTCCAAACTCCCAGCAGAGTTTGCATCTTGTTTCATCGACCTCTTTCTTCTTCGATACTTTGGGGATTGATGCTGCGAAAGCATTGTTAAATGCTCCCTCCACTAATACCCTTGGCGATCAATATCTTTCGTATGCGACCGTGAAAAATTGGATTGCGAGCTTCAAAAAGGATGAATTTTCCATTGAAGATGAACACCGATCGGGTAGGCTAGTTTCTGTGTTGTCGCCGAAAATGTTGATGCAGTTCATGACATAATTTTGTCAGACCGTCGAATTGGGCCAAAACGAATATCTGAGGCACTGAGTATTTCATATGAACGCGTCCATCAAATAGTTCACGTCGATTTGAACATGAGAAAAATTTCTGCAATATCCCCAAATGTCTAAATGTTGACCAGAAGCGTTCAAGGGTGGAAGCACCGATCTGTGCTCAGTTTGAAAAAAGAGCCGTATTGTTACTATGGATGAAACTTGGGCACATTTCTACGACCCAGAAACAGAACAACAATCGATGAAATGGAGACACTTGGTTTCCAAGGCAATTTCATGTTAAAAAATCTACTGGAAGAGGTTCTTGCTTCAGTTGTTTGGGATTGCCATAAAGCAATCGTGATTAATTTTCTGGATAAGGGTAGAATAATAACTGGTGAATTATTATTCAACGTTACAGACCAGTATACGATAAGAAATTAAGAAAAGAAGGCGTGGAAAGTTGTCCGAAGGTGTTTTTTTTTTTTTGCAGAAGCATGACACTGCACACAAATCGATTGTTGCCATGCAAACAATTCCTGATGTAGGATTCGAATTACTTGAACACCCCCCTTATGCACCAGATCTGGCTCGATTCAACTATCATGTCTTCACTCAACTAAAAAAAAAGTTTAAAAGGTCGCAAATTTTCTTCTAACGAAGAGGTGATAGAAGCTGTGGAGGCCTGGCTTGCAGAGCAAGATAAAAACTTCTTTTTGAAAGGTCTAGAGGCGTTGCAAGTTCGTTGAAATAAATGTGTCCAATTAAGAGGAGAGTATGTTCAATAATAAAATATTTTGACTTTTTCAAATTTTGTATGCTTCTACAATAGGCTGAGAATTTTTCAACACATCCTCGTACGTTTGTTCCAAATATTGATCTGTCAAAATCTGCTTTATATGTTAATTATCTTATCAAAAAGAATGACTTGACAACTGCAGAAATCTTCGACTTCTTTCGGTTTTATGTTGTAATACTTTCTTTTTAAGATATTATATCCTTTTTTTTTTTTAAATAAACAGAAATAAGTTATAAATGAGTACAGCGTACTTTTATTTAAATAAATCATGATCGTCAAGAAAGATGATTAAATGTAGTCATCAATTGCCGATGTTGGTAATAAAAATGTATGTAACTACCTAGATTTTCATAGTAATCAACTGTAAGTCTCTCCCTAAAGAAAATAATGTTTGTTCATATGAAAATAAAATTAAGGAAATTAAAAAAAATGTAAGAGCAATGAACTGTACATTCATTTATTGCCGCTGCCATTAAGATTGACTTGGAATTAATATTTAATCTTAATAACTTTCTTCCTACCCCATACAACTCAAGTTATTCATCTTAAAATTGTCACTTGTCACGTAGCCCTGTTCTCAATTCCTTTTTAATAATATTATAAAATTCCGACGTCAAAGGATAGAATTTGGCGAGTGACAAATAGTACATTGAAAATTCCTTACAAAGGGCCATCAATTCGACGGAGAAACTCAAACGAAATTTCGAGTCATATACAGGCATTTAAACCCTAGCCTTTATTTCGTAGAATAGACATTTAGAAGGAAATACGCGTATATTAAATGATGATATTATAGGGTATACACCTCAAACTTTAAGTAGTACTTAAACTTCAAGCCCAAGTTACTCTAGCTTTTAATGCTACTTAAATATTCAACATTTGCTTGTATACATTACACAAACATATTCATCTGCTATGCTAGTGTATAAAACATAATACTTCCATAACTAACTCTATTATATACAACTAGTAGAATCACGTCGCTATTCCAAATAATGGTACTAATACAGTTTGATTATGTATTCTCCATGCAATTGCAAATGTACTATACAGGTGCAACTGTTTGCGTAAACATTCGTAATAATTCAAAATATCTAATTGCGCCGTAAAATTGCGTTGATTCTCTTATTACTATTAAAACAATTTTCAGCACATTTTCTCCGGGAAGTTTCCATTTCACTTCTCTATTTATATGTTCCCTTTCTCACTTTGTCGCATAAATTAACTTAAGCCCTTAATTTTCTTAAATGCCATCCATTATGTAAACAAATTCACAGCTCTTAAAAGACATTTATGCTGCCCTAAATGTTTTAAGTGTGTTCGAGTTATTTATTCTAGACAACTCAAAACTCTCCAAACTAACTGGAAATGCGAATAATTTTAACGCAACTCGTATTTATTTACCACCTTAAACTACATGTAAAAGCTTTCAATGCTCGGCTGTATTATTTTTTCTTCTCAGAAAATAAGCAGTAAGCACTTTATATCATAATATACAGGTAGGTACATAAAATATAAACAATATCTTCACACACACATAACGTGCTATAGAAACATCAGATGGTTGCTACAACTTTTTAATTTTAAGAGATAGTAAAAATTGCTAGTCGCAAGAGGTCTTATATATTCTAAGGTTAGGTTAATCACTGTGCAAATCATTCTAACTTTAGAATTACTTCACTAACAATAACGTAAATAAATAACCATAATGCTGATATTTTCTACTTGAATGGATAAACGTATTCAAACGGAAAACAATACAAAAGTTGTTCATTCCATTCTTATTTATTTCAATCTATAAAAAACTACATGTTTTGGCTGAAAATGGCCATTTTCAGGCCTATATCGTCAAACGAAGAAACAAATTAAAATATTATTACTAATTAAAAATAAAATACAGAGAGAAATCATCAAATATAAGACCTTTTAACATGCAGATAAAATATCTTAAGCTCATCTTTCTTTTTACTGGCAATCTTCAGGCCAATAAAGTCAATGGAAAAAGCAAATTAAAATATTGTCACTAATTAAAAATAAAATACAGAGAGAAATCATCCAATATAAACCCTTTTAACATGCAGATAAAATATCTTAAGCTCATCTTTCTTTTTACTGGCCATCTTCAGGCCTATAACGTCAGTGGAAAAAGCAAATTAAAATATTGTCACTAATTAAAAATAAAATACAGAGAGAAATCATCAAATATAAAACCGCTGTGTTACCAGTATATCAACAGAATAATAGGTATCTATAACACAGTGGCTTTATATTTGATGATTTCTCTGCATTTTATTTTTAATTAGTGACAATATTTTAATTTATTTTTTTCGATTAACGTTATAGGCTGAAGATGGCCAATTTCGAACGAAACCTGTAGCTTTTTATAGATTAAAATGAATAGGAATGGAATGAACAACTTTTGTATTGTTTTGCACTTAAACAATTATAAATCAAAAATCTGGTAAGCCGTAGATTTTTTGGCTTTATTTATCGATGTTTTTATCAAGATGTTAAACTCTACTAGATTTAAGAAAACATGAAACTGTTAAATATAGTTTTATTAAAAAAATTAAATATGTTTAAATGTTAACAGGTGATGTTGATTAATCAAAGCCATTATTAAGGTAACGAATTAAATTTTGCAAAAGACAAATACATGACACATATATAAAGACAAACCCCATCTTTAGTGTAACAGCACAACTAGTATGAGAAGACGTAGAAGATTCTGTAATTAAAAAATTCAATTTCAAACTTTACAAACGATATATAGATGATTATCTACTTATATTACCTAAAAATAAAATCAATTATACATTACCACAATTTACACATATCATCAACAAATCTAAATCAGTTTAGAAATAGCAAAAATAATAATAAACTTTACCTAGATATTAATATTTAAAGAGAAAAAAAGACAAATTATACACAATAAATAATAATAAGACGTTGTTATAGCACTGAGAATTAAAACTTACAAATTTTGAAACAGATCAAAAATAAAAAAAAAAAACAAAAACATTTAAAAAAAAATAATAAATATTCCCAAATTTTCATCAATAAATTTCTTAAACACAGCTAGTATTAGAAGATTTAGAAAATTCTGTAATTAAAAAATTCAATTTCAAACTTTACAAACGATATGTAGATGATTATCTACTTATATTACCTAAAAATAAAATCAATTACACATTACCACAATTTAACACATTTCATCAACAAACCCAATTTAGCTTAGAAATAGAAAAAGAAATAAACTTAATTACTTAAATATTAATATTTGTAGATAAAAAAAGACAAATTATACAAAATAAATTATAAAAGAATATCTTCAAATAGATATCTTACATTAGGCTTCCATTAATTGTAAAAAAAAAGACGTTGTTGTAATATTAATTGACTGAGAATTAAAACTTACAAGTCCTGAATACAGACCAAAAATTAAAAAAAAAAAAACTAAAAACATTTTACAAAATAATAAATACCCCCAAATTTTCATCAATAAATTTCTTAAATAACGTTTACACAAATTACATAATGAAACTTACATAACTAATAAAACAAAGTTAAATAATATTATAAAATTTATTGGAATTCTCTGCGTTAAAAATTTATCAGAAAATGGATTCTATATTACAATAATTTAAAATATAATAATTTAAAATTAGCACATAACAATGGCAACCATTCGAAATGTTATTTCACTAAACTAAAATCATTTTTAACAAAAAGATTGTGATATATGTTATCGGTTATATGGTTAGAAAATCAAAAAATCCTGTCCTTCACTGATTTTATAATAAAAGAAACAGAAGAAATCATTTTTGTTTGATAATTATCTCATATTAAAGGCAAGTCATTCTGTTATTGGGGCAACTTGCCTCAAATTCACGCGTCAGTTCTTATCTCGATGGCGTAATTCTATGTTGTTGTTCTATTACTTTACCTGGCATCTATAACTGAATCGGTTATTGTTACACCTATCAAGTCAATTGTGACTAAACGTGAAGTCAGTTGACTTAAGGTCTCTAATACCCGATTCAACCAACACTTTGCAAAATACCCCAAAGTTTTTAGTAATATCTTTGCCAGTGAGGACGCAGCATAAAATCGTCGCATGCAAACTGGCTGGTACATCAAACTGACATCTGCGACAATTATTACCTTAATTACTTTAAATGTAAGTCATATTTATTCAAAGATACTTTCGTATACTTTATGAATCTGTAAACAAATATTTTGCGTTTGCAGATGTTAGTACTTCATGTTTATGTCGTCTAAACTGGTTAGTTTTGTTTTCTAGCAGATACTTCCAAAAAGAGATATATTATTTTATATATAAAAAATAACCGGAAGAACTAAGTTGTGTATTGATTACACCAAAAATAGACTACACCATCTACAAACAACTAATAAATCATTTTCTCTTTCAAAAAAAAGATATTAATATTCCATGCGTAATTAATTCTTTTCTCGCGTGCACCTTTCTATAATTCCAATATTTAAACTTGAAATGGAAATAAATAATGATTTTACAATTTGTACAAATGTAGAAAATAGAATCTGACCTCCAACATGGAAATTGATAATTCCAGTGTAACTGGATAACTCATATGTAGTATACAGGTTTGCCGACACCCTGAAAAGGATTTCAGGTGTTGGGTGCCCGGCCAGTGCGATCATGCGAAACATTATCAAGCTTTATTCAAAATCGAGCTTTATCCGAAATCGAGCTTTATACAATTCCGCTATAGAACGGTTTTCGGTCGCTCCTAGGACCGTTGAAATTTTATAAGATTTAAACCTCATTATTTGCGAAGGATTTTGTCAAAATGTGGAATTTAATCCTATAAGTATGTTCTAAACAAGAACATTTAATTTAAACTAAGTCGACGAACTACCAGTATGCATGTTGATGTTCGTTGAATCTCATTAACTTTTTGAAATGTCACAATTTGGAGATGCCGATACGAGTAGCGACAAAAACACCCTTCTTTATATATATACCAACAGTATTTTGCGCAGCTTCGATTTTCAAAAAAAGGTAGAAGGCAGATCATAGTTCTTCCATTACATTTTAAATTTTGTTTTTTAATAACAAATTTCCAATGTGGATTGAATGCTTTAGCTAGCTTTAGCTTTGCTTTAGCTTGCCTGAGGCTGTCTGTGTACGAAAGAAACCGGTTGCTTTCATTAAAGAATTTTTGTTACATTCTTCATGTTTGTAGCCATCTTCTAATATATTAAACGGTTAGTTTGTGGAAATATTGGCTCAATTAAAACGACTTAGTTACATGTAGCAAGACGTTTCGACCATTTATTTGCCTTTTGAATTGCTTAATACTGTTCAACAGGCCTATTTAAATTACAATGTATTGACAAAAATACAAGGCCCTTATTATTATAATTTTTATATATAGAAAAAATTGTATTTTGGTAATGAAAATCATGGAACAATATTAAGCAATTGAAAAAGATAAATAAATTGTCGAAACGTCTTGCTGCATGTAATTAGTTCATTTCACTAAGCTAATACTACCACAAATCAACCTTTTAATATATTAAAGAATTTTGTGAGAAAGTGGGTCAGTTTTTCTATTTTTTACCTTCCTAATTATATTACTCACAAACAGTCAAAAATGGTTTAGGTAATATTTGTGTGTAGCTTTGAAAATCCGTATATCGGTGCCCATAAGCTTCGAGGTTCTCCCGATAGGAAATAATTAGGTATCCTTTAATGATATTTTCAAAATTTGCCACAAAAAATCCTGTATAGGGAACGTAGAAAATAACTATCAAAGAATCTTCGAGCGATGGTGAATTATCAAAGAAAAAAAACAAACAAATTAACGTTCGATATTTTGGACACATTTATTTCCCTTTGTCAGGAGTATTACTGCAATTAAAACAAACCGCTTTAAAGTTAAATAATAGTATATTTCAAACCAAGGGAGGAAAGTGCTCCATTGCAGGTCGCGGGCAAATATTAATTGCGCAAGGTCTCCAATAGAGCACTTTCCTGGCGTGGTTTGAATACTATTTTTTCCCAGCCAGTCCAATTTTAACTAAATGTCTAAAAATGTACATGTGAGTGACATGATAGATAGTAGGCTTAATCTGTCAAATATTTTTTGAGAACTGTCAAGTTAGCCTCGTTTTAAAAGTGTTTAATAATAGTTTAATTGAAATTTAATACCTAATAATTTAGCAATTATCTGATAAATGGGCACAGACTGGGTCAGATATACTAATGTCTTCTATCAATAATGTCACATATTATAAAATGTACAGTTTCATCAATGTCATTTACTTTTCCTCCCACAAATCAAGGAGGAAAGTGAACACTTTCCTCTCTGCTGGGAAAAATAATTATTTAATAATTAATTGTCTCTATATTTTCAAAATTTAGACCACATTTTTAATTATAATAGCACTAACATTCTTGACGTTAAAAATAATTACAAACGGTCGTTTTTAGAAATGAGGCATATTAACAAAAATTCATTTTAAAACAGATACTAGTCAACTCAACGATATTTATTGTAATATTTTACATAATATCTAGTAATTTTATCTTATTAACAAAAATGTTTTTTAACTATTCAATATTTCTACATTAACATAATTTAAGTTATATTATTATATTCAAATTGGCATGTTTTCATAATTATTGTTTGAGCTCCTGTTATAATATTACAGATTACCTCCTGAAGACTTCATTGATAAATGACGAAATATTGAGTTCATATAAAAGTAGTTTTATTGAATAGACCGCATTATCTATAAAATTTTATACCCTAACGAAGTCCGGTTGGTACTCCATCCTAAATTAAATAATATTCACCCTCTTGACTGTTATCAAGAGAGTGAAACTTAAGTGATTAAAATTTCGCAAAAAAACACATACATACGCGGGATGGAAGTATATGTTTTGATAAAAAAAAAAGTTGCAACTAGTTAATTTTACAGAAAACACAAAAATAAAAAACTATTAAAATTTACTAAAATTACAGAGTCTTAAAAAATTGTGGGTACGTATGCGCCCCACGCATACAATTTTGATTATCGTGTGCGCCATTTTAAAAGCAGAATCGTGTACCTAGTCTTGGGAAACTTTACTCGAAATTAGAGTAGGACCTTAGCTAGAAATTTTGGATACTGAAGCATTCGGGTACCTGAAAGCTGCTGTAAGAACACTAGCATGTTATCAAAAAAAAACCGTGAAACTAGCTTGGGAATGCCTGAAAATCCTAAAAATCCTATTGACCAGACGTTACAAAGTTACTTTGGTGTGGATGCCAGGTCACAAGGGCTAGATAACAAACTTGCGAACAAGGTTGCAAGAAAGGGCTCTTAAATAGTATTTACAGGAACAGAAGTAGGTCCAGGAATAACTGAAATTGGGGTACGTAGTACAATGGCTAAGTGGATTCTAGGAAAACACCAGTTTCACTAGAACGACGTAGAAGGACAGATACACAGCAAACGGATGATGAGACAACCATCTCGGCAACTAGCTAAGGATGTAGTGGCTCTTAACCGAGTACAGCTTAGAACGATGGCCAGTGAACTGACAGAATACGACTGTCTAAAGAAGTATTTACATAGCATAGGCATCTTTAAAGGCAAACCCGTACTTATGTAGACTACGCAACAAGAAAGAGGGGACAGTCCGTCACGTTGCTTTTGAATGCGTTTTATTGGAAAGGCAGACACCTACCATTGCTGGGATTAATCAACCCGATGACTGATTTGTCGGAAAAGATTTAGCACTCAGGATACCTAACCTAGTAAAAGAGAGTAACCTGTTTATGTAAAGAAATACACTAGTTATGGAATAATACAATAGGCCCTAGACTGTAGTGTTAAGGGGATAATAAGAAGATCTGATTCATACCCAGTAACGAAATCGATCAGTCAATCAGTCCGAGTAGCTGAAATCTTAATTAAAATTCATCTATATATAATGCGTAGATGTATAATAAATTCATGCTAATTATATCTTTAAGAACAATATATGCCTAACATGTATTTCTCATAAATAAAGGAAAACCGACACAGTACACTTAAATTTTAAGTAACATTTTATGGTACCTAACATCAGACGACTGATGCGCATGCAAAATTAGTCAGCTGCAGTTTGGACTGCATATAGCTTTAATTTTCATTAAATATTTAAAATATTCTTATTAATATTAAATAGCATTATATAAAATATACACATTTAGTTCTACGCGTCCTTATGGCGTTCCCTTAAATGTTAGAAAAGAAAATACGTCTTATAAAAATAACTGAAACAACCCTTACATCTTAACATCTGACCTTTTAACTCCCCCGAGAACTGCTTGTACTAACACAGTATTGCTTTACGATCAAATAGCCCTTTTGTGTTATCAATGGGACAGGTGTTGTCCGTCGAGGATACAAAAGGATGTCAAAGGTTCCACAATCTTTTCAGATTGCACACGAGAGTATTAATTAAAATAGGAGTGCTGATGCCAACTTCAACTAAACAAACACGTTCGTAAGGATTTTGTCTGCGTGCTAGGGGTTTCAGAACATATCGTTTAGGTGTTGTAAGATAGAATATTTTTATATAAATATACTTATAATATTCATTATGATTCTAAAGAATGGAGTATGATAAAATGAAGAAGAATAATAAGTACTTTCCATTCAACATTTATTAGTATACAGTAGTACTAATTTCGGCTTTCTGCCATCTTCAGGTACTCTACAATACACCAAATGCGAAAATCAATATTTAATTTTAACGATTGTTTAAAGATTAATTGTATATATCATTAATTCTATATTAATATAATAACATAAGCATGCAAAATAAAACAATTCCATAGACAAAACTTTGTAAAATAATGATGATTACTATGATTGTTTTATATATGTTGTGTGTTTATATCTGCAGATTTAACTGTATTCTATTGAATTCTTGTATGTGATGTGAACCTTATTGTAAACTATTTTTGTTAGTGTATGATACTTTGATGCAAGGAAATTCGCAAATGTGTGTGATGCATGATAAACAAACTTGAGAGTGCATGTTTTGAATTATGTCTTAAAATTATTTAAATTAATGTAAATGTATATAATTCTTGTTGTTTACTGGAATGATCTGGATTTGAAATTTGTAATTTCAATTTTTAATTCGATTTTTAAAGTAATAACAAAGGAGTGTAATTTAATTACATAGATATGTAAAAATGAGAGGAATATTATTTTGTATTTGTTCGTTTAACAAAGTTATGTTTCTTTTATTGCGATGTTTTGCATAACTGTGATAAAGGCCAAAAACTAACATTGCTGGAAGCATACGAGATACACAAACATCGCAATAAAAGGAATTTAACTTTGTGAAACGAACAAATACAAAATGATGTTTCTCCCATTTTTACATATCTATGTAAGTAAATTACACTCCTTTGTTATTAGTTTAGAAACCATATTTCGAATTTCAAATCCAGATCATTCCACTAAATAACAAGAATTATATTCAATTACATTAATTTAAATAATTTTAAGACATAATTCAAAACATGCACTTTCAAATTTGTTTATCATACATCACACACATTTGCAAATGTTCTTGCACCAAAGCATACTCGCATACAAAAATTATTTACAATAAGGTTCACATCGATTACGAATGCCTAAAACAATTCAACATTTGGATTTCATATTTGTGGGTAAAACCTATTCAAAAAACGATAAATTTCAAATTGTGTCCTAAGAGGTCACAATTGTTTTGGCCAATAAAAAACTGACGATTTTTGCGTTCGTCCAATGTCATATATTATACGTCAGGTATCATTTAATGGCTTTTGGTTAGTGTTTAGTGATATTGCAATACGTTGGACTATTATTAAGTATTAGGAAAATAGTTTGTAAAAATGCTAAAGTAAGTTTTATAAGATTATTATTGTTACAGGATTTATAGAAATCAAATAGGTCATTTTACACAGACAACTTACATTAGATCCTGAATTTGAAATAGTTACTGACCAAAATTTAGCGTCTATTAATGATATTATGATTATAGAACATTTTTCCAACAAATTTAGATTTTAGGGATAATATCTTTCTAAAAGCAACACGGACTATACGCATAACTTCAATCAAATTCAATGTCACAATTGAAAATTTGACACATTAACTGACAGCGGAGACACAGATTGTGCAATAGGTCAAATCGCTAATTAATTTTTTATTAGCCCAAAACGGAATCTCTATTTTTTTATCGGACAATTGTAACGTTGGACTAAAATTTTAAAAAAAATATGTATACATTTTCAAATCTTTTTTCCTTTAAAAATACTAATCTCACAAGCAAAAAACCTGTAACTTCCGTAGTAATTTCAAACTTTTCTTTCGAATAAAAAAATAAAAATAGTTGGTTTCCGACCCTATTATATTAATATGGAATTAATAACATATAGAATTAATTTTTAAACAATCGTTAATTTTAAATATTGGTTTTTGAATTTGATGTAATGTAGAGTACCTACCTGATAATGGCAGAAAGTCGAAATTGGGTGGTACTATATAATAATAATATTGAATGGAAGGACTTATTATTTTTCTTCATTTTACCATATTTAAATAGACTCGTATAGATAAAAAGAAATACTCCAATTCATTTAAAAATTGTTTTCTATATCAATATTAGCTTAAATAAAACGTGCCACAAAATGCAATTCTTTTTCTTATATAAAAATTGATTCAAAAACACTAATATAAATGTTTTATTCATCCGAAGTATAAATTTTTGGAATTGTTATGATAAAAAAAATATTATCATCATCATATCATTAACAATACTTTTATTAAGCGTGGAACTACATAAATTTAGCTTTCTTTTTTCGTTTGAACAACCCTTTCTGTTAGGAAAAACATTACCAATTGTAACTCCTATGATAGCTGAAATCCTTTAAAGCCGCACTTAGGGCTTCGACTATTACAAGGGACGCAGATTTAAATCTCTGTCTGTGATCAAGGTGGTGACCAGTTTCTTTATCCGGTTCGTTTACATAAGATAGAAATGAAACATAAATAAAATTAATAGAAAATAGTGCCCCTTCTATAGTAGCTGAAATAGTTTTACCTATCACTTAACAAATAATTTTCAAAAAACTAATACCCTAACATGATAATTAAAAGGACTCTAAAAGTAAAACTAATAATGTACATATTCGGAATCACACATGACTTTTTAAATATGTTAAATCAGATGCACAAGCTGTAGTTTCAATACTATACTTTCTACTCAAAGTGTGTTACCAGAACTCCAACACAAATATATGATAGCGCAAGTTTGTAAACTCAGAAGTAGCGAAGCTTGTAATATGCTCGAGAGCATTCTATTTCCAAGACCTTTTTAATACCAGTTTAAGTTACCAGGCTGTTGTTTATTCATATGAATTGAAATAGAATGCTATGAAAATATTGAAACTACAGATACCACTCGCAGTGTTGATTTTATTAGTATGCGTTTTACAATACTCTCTTTTCCTAAAAACGTCCAAGAATGTATCTGGATTTGCTTAAAAATATAAATGCAATCATCATTGCAACTGATACTTTTATTTTTCAAACTATAAATAACAATTAGTTTTTAAAATACACTAGTACACACACAAGCCTTAATTTTTAACTTAAGTCAGATGTGACTACACTACCTATTCTAGCTGTCCACAACTTATATAAAATTTTACTAAATTCATTTAAAACGCTGCTTTATATAGTAGTAAGCACATTAATCTCATGTACCGCATACCTACTTACTTGTTTTAATTGATTTACATTACGTTCTACACCAGTGGCATACATATTTTCTTTTAATGCTACCAACAAACAAAATTGTATCTATTTTCAATTTCTATTAAACGTTGACATTTTTTTTATAAATTTAGTTAAACGATTAGGACATCCATTTTGTTGTTTATAAATGTTTCTTCGTATGTCAGTGTTTCTATCAAACGCAAATATTTCGATAAAAATTTCTCTTTATAAGTTATGAACCAATAGTATCACCATATGAAACTTAACACATCACTTCTTCTTGATCGGATTTGAAATTGTGGACTCGTCACACCCCAATAACATGGGTTATGAGAAGAAATGTAACCATTAGTTGAAAATTATTATCAATAAACAAGATTTTTCTACGAAAGCTTCTACCTACACCGAACTCTAAAGCATAGGCAAAAATCTAACCTTTTTGTATGTTCTTCATCTTCGAGTGTTTTCGAGGATTATTATGGTTTTACAAGACACAATTTTATTATGTCTATAAATTATTTATAATACAGTTTTGGTAAAAACTGCGCATTTTGTCAAATGCAATTACGGTTTTTCTTACACGGACTTGAATGCTCATTCAATGCTGATGGCATAACTATTTGAGAATCATCTTTGTAATATGGGGTGTTACTAAAATGTAGTTATCCTTTATTCAGGTACATCCTGTTTATCTACAAACTTTACTAACTTTTGCTAACAATATTTTTGCGTAATGCTTGGAAGAAAGAAGTAAAACAAATCAATCACTATTTTATCGGATGCTAAAAACCTTATTGGAATAACGACAAAATCGGAAATGTACTAAAAGACGATATGGAGATTTGCGAAAGATGGAAGGAGTATTTTACTATTTGCTTTGAGCGGAAGAACAAGCAATAAGAGATGCCTGTCTATCCATCTCACCATCTCTTATTGCTTGTTCTTAACAAACACATAACAACAATAGAAAAAGAAGAGGAAACAGTGTCATTAGAGGAAGTGGTAATTGCTATCAATAGACTGAACAAAGGGAAATCAGCAGGTTATGATGGTATTAAATCTGAGATGATCAAAATGATTGGGGAAGAAGGTATTAACATGTTAACAGCATTGTATAATAAAGCGTGGAAAACAGGAATAGTACCAGAGGACTGGGAAGTAGGAGTAATAGTTCTCATATTTAAAATGTATGATAATAGGAAATGTTGCAACTATCGAGAACTAACTTTGCTAAGTGCCGTATCTCAGGTGTATGAACGTATTCTAGAAAATAAACTAAAAATAATAATAGAGCATCAACTAGCTGACTCACAGAGCAGTTTTAGAAAAGGGTGTAGCATACAGGACCATACATTTACATTTAGTCAGTTGACAGAAAATCTAGAACAAAATACAGAAGGCTACGTAGCTTTTATAGACCTTGATAAAGCTTTTGACAGAATATCAAGACAGAAAGTGAGGGCTTTATTAGAAGAAAGACAGGTTGGCCATAAATTAATAGATGCCATTAAACGCGTAAACAAAAAGTGTCGGAATATTGTTAGGATAGGAAACATAGAAATTAGTGAGTTTTTCACAGTACCAGGACTAAGGCAAGGTAGCGTGCTAAGCCCTACCTATTAGTAGTGTAGAGTAGAGGTATCAAAGCTACACGTTGGAAACCGGAATTTACTAAATGTAGGGATTACAGAATGTGTGTTTGCGGACGATGTAGCAGTTTCTGCTAAAAATGTTATGATATGAAATAAGGCCCTGGAAAAAAGGAATATGAAAATAAACGAAGAAAAAACTAAAATAATGGTGATATCGAATAAAAAATGTAATACATACGAATATTCATATAAATTGAAAAAATAATAGAGCAGGTGAACGCGTTTAAATACCTAGGAAAAGTTTTGAAATCGGAAGGCAGGCAAAATAAAGAATTAAATGAAAGATTGAAGACCACAGCTAAAATATCCGACTCATTGAATAAAAGTTTTATAAACAATAAGAAAATAACAAGGCAAACAAAAATTATGATTTTTAAAGCAGTATATAGACCTATGGACATTTGGGGCGGAACATGGGTATTGACAAAGTAACAAAAAAGTAAATTTGTAAGAAGAGTAAAAAGAAGATAAAATCACAAATAAGGGTATCAGAGAGGAGCTGGGTGTAGAATCGGTGCTAAGTTTAATTAAACAAAATCACTTGCGATGGTTTGGACACTTAAGTAGAATAGGCAAAAGACAGATAAGTAAAAATAGTAGTGGAAGCAAGGACTATACCGAAACGGAAGAGAGGGAAAACCAAGAGCAACATGGCGAAGAACAATTAAGAAAATTTTGGAACAAAAATGATGTGACATACCGACAGCAAGCACAGAATAGCACAGAACAGGAAAGGATGTAGTATTATATTTGATTTCATTAGTATGTATTTAATTTAATTTACCTAAGACCAATTTATGGTATAGATTATTTTCGATCAAAGCTAAACATACTTTTGGACGGAAAACGGAATGTTTTATAAAGGTTAACTTTTTATAACCAACTAAGACACATTTCTCTAACTCCGTTCATGGACAACCTGTATATAGTTATATACTTGCATGAAGTTTGGATGGTATCACCAGGCGTAGTCTTCGTACACTAGATATAAAACTATTATACAAATGAATGTAAACATCTACATATCTATATATGTTGCCTATTTATGACATTTTGCTGATTTAAATATTAGTCGTATATCTAATTATATATAGCTGAGAACGCGTGCTAATAAAGCATCTTCTATTATGAATGTGGGAATGGATTTCGTTTTTTCTTTAATAGGTTTTCTCAATAGACATTGAATATAACATACTATTTTCAAGTTGCAATTGAGTTGAAGTTAGTATTTATTACCGTAATCGTAAGTTCTTGTATCCGTTCCCTCCACATTCGTTCTATTTAACAAGAGGAGAAACTAATATAGCGCGAAAAAAGTAATATGGCGTGTAACACACAATTTTCACGTAATTGGAAAATACCCTAGAGCGAATAGAAAAGTAAATGCGATGGTTTTACAACACCCACGGCCAGCATAAAAGCAACCGAATAGAAATAAAATCTGCCATTTGCGAACGCCTACTATAAATACGAAGGTTTTCCATTTCGCACCAGTGCATTCGCACTGAAAGCGTTCCGATTTTCGACCGGCCGCGTCCCTTTAGAAAATCCCGAACGGCCGAACATTTGCATTGTTTTCCGGCGGTCGCACTTGAGTCAGTTAATTAAGCCGAACTTTTTTTTTTGTCTGGCGTACCTCGAAAAAATTGAGACGTGAACGGAAATGAGCGGCTGCAATTTCGACGTGCGTGGGTGGCACTTTAAAATGAAAATCCCTAAAAGCGACTTTAATTATGCATAAAAAAATATACGATGTATTTATTTGTGAATGACTTACGTTATTTAACTATTCGCGTATATCAACATCTCCTGGGGAAACACAGAAAATCGCACGCACATGACAACCAGCCGAACATGCACTGAACGGAACCGGTAAGTTTGAAGTTTGCCACAGCGGGTCTGCACAAGCGCGTAGCTTCAATGGAGCTTCTGAAAAGCTACACATGAAGATGTTCTTATGTACGCATACAATACATTGAAATAGCTCTTGAACTTCCTTATTGCTAAATGCTTACTATAATTTTTCGTATACAAGGATAAACATGAAAGGGGAGCTATATTAACTTACTTACTTTTTTAGACTTACTTTTTGCTGATTCTGCCAACACAGGTTATAATTCATTAACCTTTGCAATTAATGTCAAATACTTGGAATTCCTCTCAACGTTTAATAAATGGAAGTCATCTTCGTTGCTAACGGAACGGACAATTAGATCGCTTTCTAGCGCGGCCAACATATTGAGTTGCCGCAATCGTGAACTTTTATCCACCTTTGTTAAGTTGATAAGAAGTTTGATTCGAAGTAAAACGGGAGTAATTTATTATCACCTCTATCGTGTAATGCGCATAAGTTTTCATGCTTACAAAGAAAATGATTTTAATTAACATTCCTAATCGCAATAGATAACACAACTTCCAAAACAAAAATTTTATATTGCCGACTTTTTATTTTCTCTTGTTATCAATTTTTTTTTTTTTTTGGTAGGAGGAAAAATGCTGTATACAACTTCAGGCTGTTAGTGTTGTGTGTGGGACTTGCACCCACTAAAAACCCCCCGTCGAGCAAGATTCCACCTCGGTTGAACGTTCGTCCATCTCCTGCTTCTTAGCGATCACAATCATCTTCGTGAAGGCAGAAACCATGTGCCATGTGCCCTGACCTCGCAACATCACCCCAATTATATTTGCCGGTGTGAGTACTCCGACATCATGTTCCAGCTGGCCTCTGTGCGACTTCCACCTTACGCATTCGAAGAATGTATTGGCGAGCATCATCACAGTCGCTGTCTTGGTAACCGACAGGTGGCACTATCCACTTTCCTCATTTTGCAAAAGTAATCGTTAAAGTAACCGTCAGCATCTGAGTAAGGACATAGTCAACCTCTCTGTGATCTCTGTCCATTCAGATTGAAAGATCCGTAATCAATTTGGCTATCCATCTGTCTTTGGTGTCCGCATTCCATCGTTCCTGCCAGAATCGCATGAGACGCTCTCTCATATCACGTCTGCCTGTCGATCCGCCTCCCAGCTTGTCCAAGTAGATATGCCTTCTCTCCTTGGCTAGAGGTCTACAGACATTACTCCTGCTAGAACTAGAGCCGATGCCTCCGCTGCCGTCCTGGAGGAACTTGCTATTCGCACAGCTCCTCTTTGGGCTGCGGTCATCCTCTTGCGGTACTTCTCCTTTTGGAGCGCGTCTACCCAGATCTCACTGCCGTACAGGAGAATGGACTCCGATACCGACATCAAAACATCAAAAGCCGACGTTTACTTGTCAATGGCCCGCAAACGTTTGCCATCAGTCGGCTGAGTAGGGTGACCTTCTGGCCCGCTTTATTTGTCGCTTGGTAAATGTAGTCCCAGTAGGTCATACGTCTGTCCAGTTGTCCTCCTAAGTACCTCATAGACTCGGATGTCGTGATCATCTCCGTATCGACTTTCAGCGGGATTCGCAGAAGAGTTCTGCGTTCGGTCAGCAACACAACTTTTTTGGATGGCCAGTTCCAACCCAATTCGTCCATCCAGGTGGTGACCCTCCTCATGACCTGATTGAGCTGCTGCACCAAACCTGTGCTGCCTGGGAGATAGTCCTTCGGCGACGTAGACGGTGACCAGGAGTCGCGTCTTTAGGAGCCTTTCAAGAAGCTTCCCTAGCGTATCCAGCATGCAGAGTGGTCTGTACGCGGATGCTGTGTTTGGGTCTCCCTTGCCCTAGCTAATACGCACTAGACGTTGGGTTCCCATGCTCCAAACTCCTTTCTTCAGGCACTAGTTGTAAGTGTGCAAAAAAAGCTGTGGATACCTGTTTGCAACACTCTTTACGGCTTCGACGGGGATTCTGTCCGACCCTGGTGCTTTCCCGCCCTGCAAGAGACGTACGGCCTCGGCCAACCCGTGCTCTGTATCAATAGTAAAAATAATAATAATAATAATAATAATAATAATAAATTAATTAAACTGCCCACCAGAAAAGATCCATTTACAGGACAACAGCAACAATAATGTAAATGTGGAGGGTTAATGATTCGTATTGTAAATACAGTGGGGTAGATACAGAGAGACATCTTTTATATGAATGTCCACTTACTAATAAGTGGAGATCGCGTATGGAAGTTAGGCATTAACTATGGGGTTAAATTGACCGCGACGCGAAGTAAAGATTAGAGATAATCAGTCAGGCGAATGGTGGTTTTTTTTTAGTAAGGATGCAGAAGAACTAGATAGATTACGCGCATGATATTTAGATAGTTAATAGGGTAGTACGTATTTATGAATAAATATTCCACCTACCCTGGTTATCAAGTTTATCCCTGAACACTTTCCTAACTAAGTTAGTTGAAATTTATCCATACCTAATTATCGCTTTATCTCCTTTAAACACCGCCTCTTTCGTTAATTGATCCGCTCTCACACATTACCGATTGTACCTACGTGAGCTCTAGTCCAAAAAAGTTTTACACTATTAGAACTATTCGTATTGGTTCTACTAGAACTTTAGAAAATCGTCTCTGACAACTATTTTTAGGTCGTCTAGAGCGGGCTATCTTATACTACAAAGGAGTCGTTGTTCTTCGTGTCATTTATCCAACTTCATTTATTAGCCTCACGTCCTTTCAATTATGTTTATTATCGGAATTTTTTAGGTTGCTTCTGTAATTTATATTATGAAGAGCATTATTTTAAGTGTAGTCGTCGCTTAAAGGTCTAGACTTCTTTTTTGTCACTTCAATATCCATCCGATAGTGTGAAAATCACTCTACTCAAATGGTTTCCCTTTGAGAATTGATGAAGTCGTCTTATTATAGTATAGTCATTTCTTATTGGTTGAAAAAGGAAGCTGTGTGTAAAAATTCTATATAAAAATACGTTTTCTAGTACAGGATAATTACTGCCTGCTCAAATGCAGATGAAAAGTCTAAATTGAAGTAAATGTTCTGTATGAAAAGAAAAAAAAATCGAGGAAAATTAGCATCCTTCGTTTAATATTGATTCAAGTACTGCTAGCATGTTTTGTATACATGAGTAGACGTGTACTTATTCTAAATTAAAAAACGAATCCTAGGAGCGGCTTCATCTTCAACAGATTGAGTACCACGGAGACAAGCGAGGATGTGGAGTAAGTGTTACGAAATTTTAATATTCAGTAATTACATAGTCGAGTAGTCAACTTCACTATAGCAATCTCTCGCTAACAAAATCTCACCTTAGAATTTGCGCCGCTTAATACGAATTACGACGTTATTCAATTTTACGGATGCTCCAAGCACAATGTTCTTTTTTGCAGCACAACGTCAACCTTATTATGTTACGAAGCTAAACGATGGCACTTAACTTACATACGCTTCAGTATCGCGCAAAATTCATGCAAGTTAAAAAAAAAATATTTCAGTGAAATGGATTACATTTGGTTGCTACACTGTTGAAAATTTTAACACTTTTTTGACTAATTTAATAGTCAAGAGAGATCCACACTCTTTTCGTGTTATTTTGTCGAGAACTGTACGAGTTTAAATTTGACGAGCAAAGATAGTCAAGTATTGTCTATTGCAAGGGGTTATTTTGTCCAACTGACAGTGGAATTATAAATAACTTCTAGTCACATTTTATTTGATCTAGACTAGACAATTTACTAGTGTTTACTAAATGAATGCGGTCTATTGGGTGATTTCACACCGTTTTCTAAACACGACGTCTTTTTAATATGCAACTCTTATTTCTTAGTGTTATAATATTCTCTCTTTAAGACGGTTTCTCAATTATAAATATGCAGCACCACTCATTCAAAAGTTTTGGTTTCAACTAAACGTACCAATTTTAAAATGATTTTTTGAGAACCATTATAAAATTAAGTGAATGCTTATGCTATTTGACTCAAATCTGAACTAATTACCTAAATAGATGTTTCCAATACATCTTTAAGATGTTGAAATTTTTTATGCACACTGGAATTAACGTTTAATAACACAAGCTTACACTTTGCAGGTCAGTACACGTTTGGTGGTTTGTTTGGATATGTTAATACGCAGAAATAAACCCTAAAACAGATACACGTGCAATGCACGTGATGCGTATAATGTAATACGTATTAGATTGGTGGGTTTCTATATTTCTACCCGAGGGAAAAATTTTGATTGGTTGACGCTTCTGAATGTCTAGAAAAATAGTAAATTCTCATACCTGAACAAAGAATTCACATGAAATTCTAGTAATTTCTGTTCTATTAAACACACCTAGTGAACTCGTCTGGCAAAGTTTGTAAAAATCAACACTAAAATATTTGACTAGCGCAAAATTAACGCCAACACCGATAATATTTTCAACTGTGTACAGTAACATATTATTACGAGACACCTTAGCCAACAGATCATATAGATGTAGGTTTGGACAAAATACACACTACAAATACATATAAGTACCAGTACCAGAAAATAAAACATGCAATGTAAAAAAATATAGCTCAATAACAACGAATTAGCCGGAGAAAAACTAAGATATAATATAATATTTGTTGATATTTGTTAATTAAAGCTCTGTGTTTCTTTTTTTATATTTCCAGTGATTTTGCTATAGGTTTCTCTACGTTGGAAGCCCACAAGCATTGTGAGTTCTATGTATGTACATTATTAATAGACAGAAGAATATTATCCCATACTTCAGCCTAAATGAAGTTTATATCTTCCAAACTAATATTGTTCCTGAAATGACGCACAGCATACTGAATACAACAGAATTTTGTACAATGACCATTTACGGCATTTAACAGCACTATTAAAGATTTATCTGGCGCATCCAGCTTCTTGAATAGTTTTATCCGGCTCGAAGGACCAAAAAATAATGTTGAGCACAATGGCTTTATAGTGTGTTTTCGCCACTCACGGGTCGTAATCCGTACAAGCTATATTGTTAAATTGTTCGGCGACGGTTAGTGATGTTTGTTTTCAAAATTATTTATAAGTTTTTTGTTTTACTTGTGAAACACCGCATATAAAAATGAATGCGTAAGGATGATATTATACAAATTTATTTACTGTCAAAAACTGTTTTTTACATTTTTATCTCCTAGGCGATTTCAAAGTGTGCGACATTTCAACCTAAAATTAATGTCGTTTGTCGAAACAAGAGTCATCAGCAAATTAAAACAAGTCACTATCTACCAAAGCTATATGGAGGTTTATTAACAAAAAATATAAATACAATCTTTGAAAGAAAATATATAATAATATAATATATATTATATAATTATAATATATATATACAGGGTTTTCCACGAACGGCTGTTAGAAGTTTTCCGGCTTAACGAAATTCCTCAGTTTTAAAAAATGGGGTTTGCAACAATTTGCACTTACTTCTTTATAAATATTTCACCTTTTTTGCACTTCCGGTTAACCGGAGTCGCCACGAACTTTGTTATTTTAAATGGAACACCTATATATTATTATATTTTTGATTTACCATAAAATTCTATGACGATTACCATTAGGTATCTTTATACCTATCTTCAACTGTTTCTAAGATATACGATTTTTGTTAAAATTTTGACATTTACATTGTTTGTATGTAATTGATTAATCTCACTTGATTAAGTGTCAGAAATCTCCGACTTTGAAATCAACAATTACTAACATTGTTTTACAAACGTGGAAAAAAATCAGTGACATTATACAGCCTGTTTAAAAATTAGTGACATATCAAGAATTTGGAATGTTGCAAAACTTATTTTTTTCAAATAGAACACCCTGTACATTTTCTATTTTGGATGTACAATTAAATTCTATGCCGATTGCTGTAGCATTCCTATACCCATCTTCAGTAGTTTCTTTTAAATTACTCGTTTTGTTTATTACCGCTTTCAAATGGCCGAATAATTTCTATCTGGTGGGCCATGACATTAACATCACAACAATTATTATTATTAGTAAGTATTATGTTATAATCATTGTTTGTTACACGTCGCGTGTTCAGATCGATGAATACTATTATTGAACTTATGAATTAGATAATGAAAAATATTGAAGGAGCTTATTTAACCTGGATACTTTAAATTTATTTTACATTCACTGAGAATGCAGGATGAACTTATAGAGAATTACGGTAATTATAGGAATTATTTTCGGCTAATATATCTAATAAAATTCAGAAAACTTTGAAATAATACATTACACAGATTACACACTGTACGCAACTTTCGGTACTACCAGCAAGATTTAATGATTCGTGTAACGAGAACGTTTGATGAATTAGACCAGTTGAAGTGGAAGAAGTATAAGGCGACACATTAAGACGTTGAATAATAAATGCTTGGATGTAAACGGATTCATTGAGCATTTTTTTTGATGCTCTATGTCATGTTCAAGTTTTATGCTGCTTGTAAATTGCATTTGTTAAATATGCATGTATCTAATATTCTTCATAAAAACTTTATAATTTGAAAATACTTTAATATATCAAAAACTTTAAAACATCTGTCTGACAAGCACACTACTTTTAGTGAAACAATTTGTTGTTAGTTGTCTCGTTATCGTTTATGCCATTTCCTTAATTTGAATCAAGCTACTGAGAGAAATCATTTCAAAATTTTCTGGATTCCGTTAGATATATTAACAACCAATAAATTCCTTTATAACATTGAATTCTCTATAATTCTCCTGCATTCTCAGTGAATCTAAAATAAATTTATAGTATCTAGGTTAGAATAAGCTCCTCCAATATTTTCCATTATCTAATTCATAAGATCCACAATAATATTCATCGATCTGAACACGCGACGTGTAACAAACAATGATTATAAAATAATACTTACTAATAATAATAAATTGTTGTGATTTAATGTCATGGCCCACCAGATAGAAATTATTCGCCATTTGAAAGCGGTAATAAACAAAACGAGTAATTAAAAGAAAAACTACTGAAGATGGGTATAGGGAATGCTACAGCAAATCGGTATAGAATTAATTGTACATCCAAAAATAGAAAAATTACAGGGTGTTCTATTTGAAAAAATTAAGTTTTGCAACATTCCAAATTCTTGGATATGTCACTAATTTTTAAACAGCTGTATAATGTCACTGATTTTTTTTTCCACGTTTTGTAAAACAATGTTAGTACTTTTGATTTCAAAGTCGGAGATTTCTGACACTTAAATCAAGTGAGAATTAATCAATTACATACACAATGTAAATGTCCAAATTTTAACAAAAATCTAATATCTTAGAAACAGCTTGAGATAGTATAAGATACCCTAATGGTAATCGTCATAGAATTTTATGGTAAATTCAAAAATATAATAATATATAGGGTATTCCATTTAAAATAACAAAGTTCGTGGCGACTTCCGGTTAACCGGAAGTGCAAAAAAGGTGAAAATATTTTATAAAGAAAGTAAGTGCCAAATTGTTGCAAACCCCAATTTTTTAAAACTGAGGAATTTCGTTAAGCCGGAAAACTTCTAACCAGCCAGTTCCGTGGAAAACCCTGTATATATATATATATATATAATATAATAATAACTTGCACGAAAGTAAACTTTATTTCAATTAAATATCATAACTCGAGATAGATGTCATTGTTTTCTTTGAAATGATTAAAATATTTCTTTACCTCCTTTTTAATCAACAAAATCATCTTGACTACAACAATGTGTTTCTTGTTGGATATTAAACGTAAATTGTTCAAAGAAACTTATTTCTTTCATATAAAGTCGGGACAGTTACAGACAAGAAGTATTATGTTCAAATTGTATTATTTAAACGATTTAAACGATCTTAGGAATTTTTATCTTTTAACGTATACTGAGTAGGTTTTTGGCCTTCAAATAACCTATCAAAAATTAAATCTTGGTTGCGTTATTTTTTGCCTGAAAGTCATTTGGAATAATATGTGGTGAAACACTTTTATAAAAGATTTTAACTTCTACCATCATTTGTTCTTGTTGGGAAGTAGTTCCTTTTAGGATTATACTTTTTATGGACTAGCACTTTGAATTCCTGCCCATCTACATTCGTTCTATGCAAGTACAGGCATTGTCCGTTTAATGTTAATGATAGTTCACTATAACCGTACATCATTTCCATTACCTTTCACTGAATAGTTCTCTCGAACTAGTCCATTCACGTCTTAGGCATCATGAGTAATTTCATGTTAATGAAAACCCATGCATGTAAAGCGACAGTTTAAGGTTAAGTTCAAGCAATTCCTTAGTTCTGACATGATTAAATGAGATACACTGCTTCACACGCACCAAACCAGGACAGTTATTCCTATGATGGAACAACTCCTGATTTTCCTAGAATTTGATTTCCTGTTTAGCTACCGTAAATGCTTTTCTAATGGGAGGTTCTGGTCCGTGAAATTGCTCTGAAACACCCTTTTTCACAAGGCTGTTTGCTTCCTCATTTCAGAGAATAACTGAGTGCCCAGGTACCCAGATTAAGGTTAGATTATTAACTATCCCCAATGTGTTTGGAGCGTGTTTACAGATCCAGATCAGTTTCGAGTTACATTTATGCACCACCAGTGCTTTCAACATCGCCTGACTGTCACTGAAAAGTTTTATTGATTTGTGTTTGTAGTTTTTACCCAAAATTTCTAAAATATTCTTTGCTACTATCACCCAAAGTATTCAGAGAAAGAAAATACAGATAATCAAATCTTTTTAATATTTTGCGTTCATAGTACTTTTATGCGTTAATATATTTGATTGACAATTGCATAGCAAACACATTTTTCACGGGGATATGATTATCTACTAACTACATTTATAATCGTATTATTCTCGTTTGCTCGATTCTTATTTCAAACGAATAAATACAATTACTGATTCCAAAAATTAAAACATATCATGTTCAGACGTAATAAACACATTTTATCTGTGAACCCGTTTTGTATATGCAGAACGCTTCAACCGAAACACTGGTCTAGTAAATCAATAGGATTGCATTATTTAAAAGAAAATACGTATGATAGATCCCCATTTCTATCTACCTCAAACTAAAAGGCATAGATCGTGTTGGAACTATAAATTTTGCAGTAAAAGTTTTTTGCTGTGATACTGAAATCTGATTTTATTTCCTTATTCGTTATAATAAAGTCGTTGTTATCTAACAGAACAGAATAGCACAACACAGAACGTAATAAATTATTTGAACTTCCCACTTTAGATAAAATTTGTAGCGTATTTCGATAACAAATTGGCAACCCTCTAAAAGAAAAGGAACATAACGTGTCAATATATTTCAGGCAGTCCTAAAGAATAAAAAATAACTGTTTAGAGGAAGAGTGCTATTTTATTGCCACTTATATATTTCATCCTTCTGTCGGTCCCTGAGAGGCGTAAAATGTTCTTTGCCAACGGAAGTGCAAAAAAAAAAAAATAACAACATATCAAACAAAGTCCGGGAATTGGATATTAGAATCGTTTCTTCAACTGTTTATTATATTATTTCGAATGTAATAAACGCGAAAAACTTTTTCAATTCGACAATATTCCCTCCTGTTTCCGCATATTTCTCGTACACCGACACGGAATACTGCCGAAATAATAAAAAGGAATAAAGAATAATGGGAACTAATTTAAAATTCAAATGATTGTGCATGGTGTTATTAAGTGTATACAAGATGGGGCGTTTCTTTGGTCGTACGCCTCCTAAGTATTTTAATTGTATCTCCTTATGTTGTCTTGTAAAACTTCCCTTTTGAATAATATTTAGGATATTATCCACATATTTTGGCGATAAATATGTATAACCCAAGTTTATTGTTTTTATACATAATTTGGTGTATTAAGAGTAGCTTGAATTTAGCGTACATAAACATTAAAATTATAATTTAAAAAAAAACTGCATTGATTTATACTTTATAGTAGGTGCCGTAAGCAAAAATTTAATTTATTCATTAAAATAATACTAATAATAATCACAACAAACTTTATAATTAGCAATTAATGTTTCGCCATTTAAATCGTCCATGAAATTGCCATCTTCAGAGAAGTCCTGAAGAAAGTGGAACAACATATAGATCAATGTACCAAATACAAATCTCTATAGTTTAGCCATAACGCAAGTAACACCAGCATCGGTTAATTCTGATATTAACCAATAGTCCAATAGGATATGTACTAATATCCAACAAGACCCAACAGACCTGGTAAATAGAACGAAGTTACTTTAATGTGGGTGCTGGGAACTAAAGGTAATGAAACTGCACACTAGGCAGCTAGAAAAGGCTCTGAAGAAAATCTGACAATAACTACATTATGATACGTGATGTACACTACCGGCCATTGATGTTAGGACAACTAGTGTAATTTAAAAAAAAATCAATTTCTTTCAATCTTTAATACTTTTAACATTATTGTAAAAATTTCTACAATATAGTAAGCATAACAACAAAGTATTTGAGATGGAAATCGTAATTAGAATAAGCCTATTGAGGCGAACATTTAACTTCCCGGCTATCAGGTAGCAGGTAATAAAACCGCAACCACAATATTTAAAGGAATGCCGACAAGCATGTTTACAATAGATGAGTGGGTCGACAGGGTTGTAAAATTTCACGTTGGTGTCTCCTGAAGGTCCGCCACTATAGCAGGCAATAACTGAAATCGTAGTCGTTGTGAATTATTCTATTAATAAACCAGTTACGATACGGTTGTTCATTTGTGGTGTTTGTGAAAATAGTATTTAAAAATGGCGAAAGAGATCGGCTATTGTCACATTACACGAGAAGGACATTATGTGCGTGTGATAGCAGAAAAAATAGGAGTGACAAAGTCTACAATCCATTACACTATTCGTCACTACCGAGACACCGAAACATTCGAAGACCGGAATCGCCCAGCTCCGTCACGGAAAACACTGAAGATTGACGCCTTAGAGTGCTGAGCAAGAGAAATCTGCAATTGACTGTGCCCGAAAACTCAGCGGAAATGAATAAGGACGCGAACGACCGATGTATTTAACAACAAACACCGCCTGAGGGAAGCCGGTTTATTCGTTCGCGTTGCGATAAGAAAACCGTTGCCCGTCGTGGGAACCGTCAAAAACGTTTACAGTGGACCGAAACCCATAGAAATCTCGAAGAGATCTCGTAAAAATTGACGGCATTATGCGCAAAGAAAAGAGAGAAAAGAACTTCGTGTTTGCGCATCATATCGCGTCTCAAGTAAAGGGTAATGTTTTGGAAATTAGGCCTTCGCAGAGTTTGGATTTAAACCCCATCGAATTACTGTAGGATGAGCTGGACAGGCGAGTAAGCAAAGTCTGCCCAATTTCGAAAGAGCATCTTGCGACTTCTCCAAGCTGAGTGGAACAATATTTCCCGGGAAACTCCGATAAAATTAGCAGAGCACATGCCACGAGTGGTCCGGGACGTATTGAAAGCCAAAGGAGGATTCTTTGGAATACATTTTTATTTTCTTTCGAATTTCTGTCGTTTTTACTTAGCAGTAATTTACTAGCTGTCCTAACTTCAATTGCCGGTAGCGCATATAGTTGTTGAATGGATCAGGAAATGCTGCTCTACTGGAACGATGTTGATGTTTGAAGACAGAGTAGGGCGCTGATTAGAAAACCATCCCAGTACTTATAGCAACTATATTGGCCCTCAAGCAAACACAGCTTAAAACGGTTACAAGTTTGTCAACATGATACGACTGTCTAAGAAAATATTTCGTCATCGGGGGGTCTTCGGAGATGCATGTATATGTAGACCATATAACAAGGGAAAAGAAACATCCCCATGTCTTGCACTTGCGCAGGCGTCAATACCCATAACACATAAAATCTGAAAACCCAAGATATCAGCACGCTAGAGCAACAACCATATTTTAAGGTCCTACTAACACAAGTACGGTAATTGGACCTATCATCGACACGCTCAGAAGGAACTGGTATTTGGGAGAAGCACAAAGCTGTCAAACAAAAAAGAATACAATACGACAATTCCTATAAAGGGTATATCGGAGTAATCAGATACCTAACCCGATATGATATTAGAAGAGCGACAGAAACATCCAATAAAATGGATGACTTTAACTTGAATGAACCAACATTGTAAGCCAATTAATAAAAGACTGTGTTAACAACTGTATTAGTGTTTGAACCTCCATATATTAGTAAAACGAGTATATCGCTAAAAATAAGAACAGATGAACAAAAGATTTGCAGGATGGAAGAATATAAAAAATGGCGGACTACAGATGAGTAATCTGAGAAAAGGCTCCCATTCTACCAAAAAAGAAAATGAACAAACAAAAAGAAGTTGAAAGAAATATTATATACGACATGGACTTCACCCCGATAATCAGGTGTGTTAACAAGGTATAATTTAAATTCTAAAACAACCGTCTCAATACAACAAGTGACTGTGAAAGAACTACCAATTGCCAATACCAAGGAAAATTCAGAGAAAGGTTCTAATAAATACCGCACATAGGTACACCATAGAATTAATAACGGGTCATGGTAATTTTAATTCATACTTATGTAGAATTGGGAGGGTTAATGATTCGAATTGTGAATGTGGTGGGATAGATTCGGCGGGGCATGTTTGCTAATAAAGAATTAGATAGGTTACGGCATGGCATTCAGGTAGTTAGTAAGGAGATACGTATTTATAAATAAATATTTCATACTCTTTAGCGATCTGAATTACTGTTAAAATATAGCCATTAACATAGTTAGGGTGTATAAATAAATATTCAATATATACATCTTAATTTAATTACTACTGGTTAAGATAATAACTTAGTTATTACTAAATATTGGAATAGGTACTGCCATTGTTTTATTCGTTTATAGATTATTACTGGTCCATTCTTCTGCGGTTTCAATTTCAAATTCATGATGTGCGAAGAATGGACCAGCTATCGTCTGGCTCTTCCAAACTCGGAAGGATAACAATAATAATTTGAGTATCAGTAACAAGGTCTGGAACAACTTCCCAGGCCCTGCTCCTCCTAACGCAAGGTTTTCCATGGACATAACTAAAGTCGTTCCATGGGCCCCAACATAATGACAACTGATAGCTGACTGATTTATTTTATTTTCCTTGTTATTGATAATCATAGAAAAATTATGTAGTTAGAGTAGAAACATTTCAATTGTTATGGAATCCATATATAGTATTTAGAATAGCCTTGTAAGTAGTACCTTTATGAGAAGCACGGATCAAAACTTGCAAGTATTTAGCTTTTCATAAATAAAGTGCATATTCACACTACTAAACATGTGGGCAGGGTTGTAGAAAAATACATTCTACCTATGTGATTTTTTAATTTTTTACAGCAATAATTTTAAAGCGTTTATTAATATCAACATTTGAAACTCAAATGTAGTCAAATATCAACATTGAAAATCTTGATATTGGTAGATATTTCTTAAATCCTCATATTGGTATTGAATACTTTTTATGTCAAATAAAATCTTGCTCAATACTGTCCTGAAGACGACCATGGTACCATTGCCAAAACGTTGGGCTGACCAATAGCAGCTATGCAAACAGCGCAAACACCAAATCATATTTATGGTTAATAGTATTATAATTATATTATTATGCGTTCATAAGTATCTACCATCCGCTACAGATTATCACTACTATGAAAGGTAAACTCTGATTTAAAATTTACAGAACCCAGCTTCACTGTTATAATAAAATGATTGATATTTACTTCCATCAGACGACGCGACGGTCAAATACGAGGAAATCAATTGAACCATACTTTTCCATTTCTTTATTTGAAAAACTGGGTCATTTATGGTAGATGGCCAATAAATGGCATAAAGCTTTTAGCCTCACTTAAAACTAAAGGGCCGTTTTTTAGAAATAGTTTTATTTTATAAATGTATCTCTTAACATGTAATGTAATGTCCTTATATTTATTGTTCTCACTTCAAACTTTTAGAACTTCCACTACTCGCCTACTATTAAATACATTTATCGATCATCTCTTTAACAATTTCATTAGTCTGTTGCTTTATTATCGCTTTTGTAGGAATCCAGAAATTTCTAATTGGATATATAGATCCCAGAAAATTTCACACCATAGAAAAGCATATACACGTGTAAATTGTTGTAAATTAAAGGGCGTAGGTATTTCCAATTCATTAATCAATTATATTAATATTTTTTAATGGAAGATTCCACAAAAAATAATTTTAATTTTACAAAATAAAAATCTGGACTCACTTTGCAAAATCAATAGCCATCAAACATTCTCAGTTACAGCAAATTATTGAATAAATTAGAGATTAGCGGATAAGTAAATTATTTATTTTCAAGGATTCAATTCACACCCTGATCGTTGATACGTATAACTTTATACTTTATATTAATACCTTTATGCTATTGAAAATTCTCTGTAATTTTCTGTTTAATCTAGCAATTTTCTTTTTCGCCATTCAATGTGGGTTTATGCAACTGAAAATGGGAAGTATAACAAAATTATATAATTTAAAATACAATGGTTAAAGATAATAGTAAAAGACATAAAATCTATTTCTAGCTTTTATTGTCTTTTAGGTAGTGTTGTAGCAAAAGAAACAAATTTCAGTTAAATCAAGAGGGTCGTATTATTTTATAAATTAATGCTATTTTAATCAATGCATCTCTTGTTTAATAGTAAGACTATACACGTGCTATCAATACGGTTACAGATTCCGCTTATATCTGCTGCACACACACAAATGCAAACGCATGTAGCGCTGTTGAAGAAGTTGTACACTTGTCAGGCGTTAATAAAAGTGTTCCACGGCGTTTTCTAGCAGAACCCTCCCTTTTATTCTCTCTCGAGAGCTATTTTACATTATCAGTACGTTATAAGAAAAGAAACACAAATCTCATATCCACACCGATACACCTTTTTTTTATATTGTGAGAGCCGTTTGATAGGAGCTTCCAGAAACACTGCAGGCTTTTAGCTTTTTGTATTTAGGACTTGAAAGGAGTTTAGAGAGAAGTTTTAGAGAAATTTAGAAGTGAAATTATTTGATTAAACAAGGTGTGACATGTCTTTACCCAAAACATGCTACGAACTGTTACTCAGGAGTTTCTCTAACAATTTCCTTATGTCATTTTTCTTGTAAATCATCTATATATTCGCATATACTTCAAAATGCTATGGTATTAGTTTTAAAGTAAACAGGTTAATATTATAAAAATAAGATTTGGTTATCAATTAACAACATATATTTGCATAAAATATGTAAATGTATAAAGTATTTTATAAAAATGGATAATATAGATAAAGTATCACTTCTCAGCGCCTAAATAAAAGACCCTTTTAAAGAATACATCTTATAATAATTTAGAATACACACGTTCTCCTGCAATCCAAGTTTCTAACACATCCAAGTCATTATTTAAAAATATAAAGTCTGCATCAGCTTCGAAGTTTAAAGTTCCCTTCTGATGTGATATACCCATTGCTAATGCAGGTGTAAACTGGCTGCTTCCAAAGCATATTCGCTAGAACAGCCTTTGAGGGAAAAAAATAATAAATATCAATGTTTGAAAAAATATGAAGTTCTCACCTGTTGCTTCTTTAAATATCTTTACACATTCATTCATTGTTGCTATGCTTCCACATAGAGTATTAGTCCCAGCTACAAATGCCTTGTTTTCTCTGACTTCTATTTCAAATTGCCCAATTCTGTGTTTACCTTCAGCTAAGCCCATTGCAGATATAGCATCTGTTACTAAAACCAAACCTGTAACCAATCATATATTTAATAAAAAATAAATAAATAAATAAAAACAGTTTCACTTCAATAGTTTACAATATCAGTCCATATTTACCATCTGGATGTGTCCGATGCGCTATTCGCAATGCTGCAGGATGAGTATGGGTTCCATCAGCTATAATACCAAAGTAGACTGTAGTTCCTGTAGGGACCTTGTCAGATGCCAACAAACCAACTAAACCAGGATCTCTGTGATGAAACTATTATAAAAATTAGTTTAAAATTATAATAATACTACATCAACATCAACTAACTGGTAGCATGGCATTAAATAAATGTGTAATAAATCGTGCTCCACATTGTACAGCATCTTCTCCGTCCTTTAAATCACCCATTGAATGTCCTATAATAATAAATGCTCTTCATTAATTACATCACAGATAAATAAAGCAGATAGTCTTACCAAGTGAAACCACAATATCATGTGCAACAAGTTCCTTAATAACATTGCATGTATTGTTTAATTCTGGAGCTAATGTAATTATTTTCACATCATCTAATGTGCCATAAGTTTCTTTAAGAGATTCAAATCCCTTTTAAACACCACAAAATTAAAAACGGTATCATTAGTTATTATCAGATTATGTCAATAAAGATGTTTTGGAGTAATTGAAGCTTATAGGGATATATTACAAAAAAAAAGAATAAAAGCAATATTATTCCATGCATATTTTACAAAAAATTAAACTATTAAGTGTATAGTATTCTATAAAGAGTAAAATAAAAGAAGTTGAAGAGATAAGTAAAATAACTATTAAAACCAATAAAATTTACTATATGAACTAAATTATATCACTATTTAATAATATGGTTTGCATTGTTTGCAATTAATATACTAAAATTTAAAAATATATCAAAAAAAAACGACTCCTGCGCAAGAACAATGAACACAACGCGTAGAACGCCAATACTGCCAACTGAAGTATCAATTAATTCCTAGTGAAATAAACACTACCAACTCCATCTCTATCACTACTGTCAAAATTCTTAACCTATAAATTGAGAAAAAACTATTATTACTTGAAATCTAATCACAGGCAACTTTATTTTCTGCTTTACATCTAATAGTTTGTTATTCTGACCTGATTTCTTTAGACCCATAAACTCCAGTTTATCCTAAATATCATAAATATTAAGTTAATCACCTGATCCAAATTTCTGATATATTGTGGTGGATGTGCACCTTTTTTTTCTTTATTGATAAAAGGACCTTCAACGTGAATACCCAATACAGTAGCCCCCTCTTTGCTTCCACTCCTTTTTTTAATTTTCTTTAGCACCCTATGGTAGACTTCTTTTGGTGATGTTACAACAGTCGGACAGAAAGATGTTACCCCATGTGACAAGAGTCCTTTGGCTACTACATTTATGCCGCTTTCAGTATCTTCAGTGTATGAAAAATCGTAACCAAAACCACCTAATAATGCAAGAATTGGCAATTGATCTTGACAATATTACATTTGTTATAAATTTACTGACCATTAATCTGTAATTCTATAAACCCTGGGGCGATTATTGCATTGTTGCAATCTATCTGGAGATCCGCTTTCGCTTTTTCATCAAAAAACACTTTTTCTGGATTAATAATCTTTCCATTTCTAATCCAAAGATCTTCCTTGTAGATTTCATGATTCCTTAAAATTCTGCAATTCGTAAATTGTTTTAGTTTAAAAACCATACCTAAATTTTACTTAAAATTAATCAGAAATGATGACTTAATTGTTTATTAATTTAATGAATGTGAGGCAGACAGCACACAAAAGTTCAATACCCTCCAGCATTTATATGCTTGTAATCATGGTTAGTTTACTTCATATATAGTATATATAGTACCTAAATATATACTTTTATGTATATGGTATACCTATTTGTTTTTCTTTTTTTCAGATAAGCAATGAATATATCTTATCTATATTTTTCTTGTATACGTTGGGTAAATACTAAATATAAAGAAACAACAATATATTACAATTAGAAAAATTGGTGAATATAAAAGATCTAATATTTTTCTGATTTGAGCGCCAGTATAAATTTCCTTACACATTTTGTAGAAATTTGGAAAGCATCTGTTCCCGCGAACATTACTTGAAAGATTGAAAAAAGTCAAAAGTTGTTCTTCCTATATGTTTGAAGCAGTGGCAGCAGTTGGGAGCAACTGCCGACGTCAAGACGGAAGCATTAGTATTTTTAAAACCACATTCTCCTCCAAGATTTCTTATAGTCTATCAGATTCCCCGTGAACTTGTTTTGCGACAGCCCCGACAGCCAAAGGCATGACACCTTTCGCTTCAAACGTGCAAAATATGGTAAAAGGAACACAAACACAACCTTGTTAAATCTTTCCAAGCAGCTTTTCTTAGATGGCACCACCATCGAAATTGAGTTTGATAGGTCTGTTCGATTTGTACGAAGAAACTATTCTAACCTATAAAATGGTAAATTGGTAAATGTCAATCAACAAGTACATGTATATACACAAACTTCAAATAAGTATTTCATTGATGTTTATTTTATAATAGATCTTAGGTAGTGTTTATTTCGGCTGCTATGGTGCTTGTTTACAGACAAGCTCTCAGCGTTTGAATAATTATTGATTAAACACAAACACACATTCCATGCATAATGAACACTGCAGTAAGTAATTACAGTTTTGTAAAAAGCTAAAGTTAAAAACGCATTTTTCAGAGTACTCAAGCAGCTGCTGCATTTAAGAAACCAATTGGATCTAGAAAAAAAGGTTCCGGACCTAAATTTGAATTAACCGAAGAACAGAAAGTTGACATTCGAGAAGCATTCGATTTATTTGACACTGCAGGTACTGGTAAAATAGACACGAAGGAATTGAAAGTTGCAATCCGCGCACTGGGTTTTGAACCAAAAAAAGAAGAAATTAAGCGCATGATTGCTGATATAGATAAGGAAGGATCTGGCAAATTATCTTTTGATGATTTCCTTGAACTGATGTCCATGAAGATGGCTGAAAAAGATTCCAAAGAGGAAATATTAAAAGCATTTAGATTGTTTGATGATGATGAAACAGGCAAGATTAGTTTTAAGAATCTGAAGAGGGTTGCGAGGGAATTGGGTGAGAATCTAACCGATGAGGAATTGCATGAGATGATTGATGAAGCTGACAGAGATGGAGATGGGGAAATAAGCCAGGATGAATTCTTGAGAATCATGAAGAAAACAAGTCTGTATTAGGATATGTATATGTAGTACCTACTTTTTGCATTAATTTTACATTTTGAGAAATTTGTGGTGAATAAATATTGGATGTGTTCGTAAATACTATTTTGTAGGCATTCTTGTTCGAAGTTATGAAATAAATAGAGCTAAACTATAATAAAAACTTAATTTAAATTTCACACAAGTATATATTTTCTTTATAAACAAATTAATTTATATATAAAATAGCATACATTGATGTAATTTTATTTATATGAAAATAATAAAAAGAAAAAATATTTACTTTAGTTGTTCTTTAATTGTGCCATCAGGCATACCAAAATAAGCTTTATGAGCCATACTAATAAAAAGGCCTGTTTCAATAACACCAGGTATTTGCAAAATATCTTTGTTAACTGAATCCCAATTCAGATTTTGATCAAACTTTTTCCAATCTAATATAAAATTACTGTTATCTGTAACAACAGGGCCTGCTTTTGCTATGGCCATCCTTAATTCTACAACACCCCCATATTTATTTTCTACCTTATTCTTAATTGGAACATAAGCCATCGGAACTACTTCAATAGGAATACCTTTCTTATATTGATCTCCTAACAATACTGAATTTTTGGTATAATCAGCAATGATAATGAATACCTTTGCACAACTAGCAACAACTTTTTCTTGGAGCAGGCACCCACCACCACCTTTGATGAGATTTAAGTGTTCATCAACTTCATCGGCTCCATCAATACAAATATCAAGTTGTGGATACACTTCCAGTTCACCAAGCGGTAGTTTATTTTGTAGAAGCAATTGTCGTGACTGGAAAGATGTGGGTACACAAACTATATTCAATTTTTCTTTCTTTACTCGCTCAGCTAATCTATCAATAGCAAATACAATTGTGGAACCACTTCCAATGCCAACTTTGTTTCCATTTTGAACATATTCGTCTACCACCTTATAAGCTGCCGCCTTCTTAGCTTCATTGATGTTGCTCATTCTTAAAATGATCAGTATAAAAATATATATAAATAAGTCTTTACTTATTTAGCTCGAATTTCGATCTTGGTGATTTCGCTTAGATTTTTCGGTTAGATCTGGTTGGAATTGGAAGGTTAGGTTCATACTCCACGGTGCTGTGCGCATGCTTATAGAATCAACGATGAGATAAGACAAGAGGGACCCTTGTGGTTTTTAACAGATCTGCATGCACGACTATACCATAGATGAACTAGTACTACAATAGATAGGTATGTTGCATATACTGTTTTGAGGCCGTAATGAGCCATCTATAGGTGTGTTATCAAAGCTTATTAAAAACCGCGCGCTTATTTAAACGGTATACTAAAGAATGCTGCTAGTGAAAAAATTTAACGATCAGGATGGTAGTCTATGTTGAGCGCTGTTTCCCATACTATATGAGAAACTGCATTCAATATAGACTCCCTGGTGATGGAATTCGCCATCATCATATACAGTACCGTGAAAAGTTGTTTTCTGTATACTGCCAAGCCTATTGACCATGTGCTAATGGCCGTTTGCTTGCTTTAATTTTAAGTGACGCTCAGAATATGACGTTCACTATATGCACGAGACATGAATTATCACCTTCCAAGTACCGCTTACCCCTTAAAATTACACCAGGCTTAACATGGCGATGCAAATGGGGCTAAGACAAATGACATTAGACGATTAGGCGCCACCGACAATAGACACACGATAAATATTGGGCAATCGTCGGTAAGATTGGTCTTCTTGCTTATCCACGACGCACACATCATGTCTCATTTGCCATCTATTGGTGTGTTATCGAAGTAAAGATTCAGTATCAGTAGCTGCTATTAAACATAACCACCCATATGGCCATGGACTATACCGTAGTTGACAAATTTTAATTTTAGTATCGGGATCTTATACTTTGCATGAAATGAAATTGCAAAATACCCGCTACTGCCAATGTTGAAACGATATTGGGTGTTAGGCATGCGGTGGGAGACACAGCCATATGTCTGTTTTTATTTTAAAGCAGTGCACTCTTTCCTACTCGCTGCTTTTCTATGCTATAATTAAATTTTGACGATTACACACACACAGCCACTTAGCGATACCAAATACAATATAAATATACTAGTATTATATTTGGCGATACTTACTATACTTACACCGTCAATTTACAGAGGGCGCCGCTGCAGTTATTATTCTGACGTTGATTTTGGCGGTCATTGAGTATACAGAATACTAACGCGTTCTTAGGTTATTTTTTATGTTATTTAGTTTGTTCCTGCTGCTTTTATTTAATAATCACAGTAACAATATCTTTATTACTATTCACACTCCATGCAAGATATACAGCTCCTACCAAAAAAAAGTTAACGACCTATGCGAAAATGTATGTGGCGAGCGCATTTAGGATGGACCATAGCTTTTACTACGACTGCGGCTTATCGTTGTAAACAGATGAAGGGTGCACGGGAATAACGATCAAACTCCGTATTCATACATTAAGAGATAAATGAATTTTAAAGTTTGCGACTTAAGGGTTCAAAACAAAACTACATTATAGCAACTTTGATTTCTATGGACTACGACCGTTTTTGAAACAGTTTAAACGCGCATTACTATAATACTCAGAATTTCCTACAAAATGGTACCCTTATCTCATTTTCACAAAAAAATGGACTTTGATCGTTATTCCCGTGCAGCCTTCAGATGTTATGTATTTATCCGACACAGGATTTCTTGTTTTTATAATTTGGTTTTTGTTATTAACAAGCACGCGTTGAAATAATATTTTTATGTATTCCTTGGTAAAATAGATTTTCTGTTTCTGAATATTCTTATTGATTTATTAGAATACCTTATTTCGCATATATACCGCCAATATGGAATATAGTGGATACGCAAGTTTCTTTCTCTCATTTTCGTAATTTTTTAATGTAACATATTTAGCAGTAAGTGAATTTAAATATAAATAAAATATATAGTTTTCAATAGTAAATGCAAGGACATACTTTGCTAGTAACGTATCATACATATACACATGTGATACTGTAATAACAAAATCTTCTCACTATAAATTTATGTTATTGTTTTATTTAATTATAATTACTACTATTTTCTAGAATGAGTTTTTATATATGTATAAATATATAGGTATTCTGCTTTAATGCAGCTCAAACATTTTCAATAGGACTTAAGTCCGGACTATTTGGAGGCCAGGTCAATACTTGCTAAATAAATGTTTGCGGAACGTATCCATTCTTGCACAATTTGCGATTTCCGCACGGAACAGTTATCGTGCTGAAACACAAAATTGTCTCCATCTTTACCGATGGCATCATCAGATTTATAAGGATGCCTTGATTTCTGCAACACATACTGCTTTCATTTCAACTATTCATTATTCTAATTTTTTTTACTATTAAAAATATGACAGAGACCTAATATTAGTGTCGAGATATACAATCGCAGACAGGAGTTAATTCCAATTTATTTTTCAGTATTATGTTGTAATAAAGCAATGAAAAGCTAAGTAATTAGGAAGTATTGAGAGATAATAAAAAAATTAAAGTTATGCAAAATTTTAATTGAAATGTTTTATTAATTTTATTATGAAAGAATATGCGTATGACATTTGTCCGTAACTGTATGTATTTTAGTTATGCGAGGTTTCAAAGAAAAACATGTTTATACATATGTTATAAGAGGCGAATATCAGATAAACACAAATGCCTCCCTTTGTGGTTTTCGCCGAAAACTTGTTGCCCCTTGAACTGAATGGATACCCTTATTTGAAAACTAATAATAATAAATTAAGGTCCTCAAAACAACTTTCATAGACAATTTACCAAATGAATAGCGGACATAAAATATGAATTTATCAAATACGAGAAAACATTACGTATGTGGGCTACTCTTCGGCTGGCATGAATAAAATTACCTCGAATAAACACAGTTGTATGTATAGTTCAACCTGAGAATATATAATCAAAATCGCGATTCAGATTGTTAACCTTTTTATGGGAGGAGCTGTACTATCGATGACAAAAGTCTTGACTCAAAATTAAAGAGATAAGTATTGAAATACTGAAGATATTGCAATGATTCGATATTTATGTCAAACATGAGTCAAGACTTGTTTTTGTCTTTGATAGTACATATACCTATACGTCTAACGCGGACAGATGACAACAGATAAATAGCCGCCATTTTGAGTCGAGATTGTACTTCCCCATAGATAATAAACACGTTATATTATATAGACACAGATGCAAATGTAAGTACAAATTTTGCAAGTCAGTAAGAGACAGGTACCACATTTATGTAAATTTGACAACTGATAGCTATCACTTCTTGTCTAACTAGCAAAGTTGAAACTAAAGGTGGGTTGTCTCAATCACGCTTGCTATTGCAAGGTACTATATCCAAGATAAATATTTCTTTTCTATTTCGCGCATACATTGAGCATTTTGTATAACTGTTTTACCGGAAAACAGTGTCACAGAGTTCCACTTTGTAACACTCTTTTTCCACTTTGTGACATTGTTTGTGGTGACATTTTATGTGAGGTTGGTGGTGCGACTCGTGGTTTGACATTTTACATTTACATATTTATGTAGGCTTTTGGCTGTTGCATGGAATTACAACAATTGTGCCACAAACATGGGAACGTTAAAATTTCCTGCATGGATAAGAAATCCCATTTTTAATAATAAATAAACGAAAATTAATGCGAAATAAACAAATAGTATAAAACACACGTGTTACAATGATTGTTGTAATACTTGTAATCACTCGCCGCTTCGTGTTATAACGAACGTCATTGTGCCAGTTACCTAGTGTTTTAATATACTATTACAAATATTTTTATTCTGAACTAAATAATAAACTTTACTTATTCTTATTATCTTTTTTTGGGTTTTCAAAACTTTTAAATATACAGATTGAAATAGAACAAAGCATTTATTTTGAATTTGCCTTCATTTATTCATTTACCTACTTGAGTATATACCTTGTTTATAGTTTTAAGTTATATGAACATGGTTTGTACGTATCTACATAAATTTTAAATTTATTTTAAAATGGTTGTTATACCCTGGTTTATGACTACCGATTTATAACAAAACACTGCTAAATTGCGTGATCACCGCGTTCACGTGTGTAATTAATAACTCCAAATAATTTCAAATTTACCGTCCATTAATTTAGCTTAAATTGATTTAATATAGCCAGTTACCTATATAGTGTGCGTTGTGGACCCATTCAACACATAATACTTTTAGAATAACCAGTAATTTGATTTATGGCATGGATTTTGCTTGGTGAATTGTTACTATCCGTTAATGTCAAAATTCAAACGGATTATTTTAAAAGGGAAATATGTAATGTATTTATGAAAATTTTATGCGATACTTAAAATTCAACCTGAACAATAAATTGAATATATATTCGTAAGAAGCGTTGTTTACCTGCAGTTGCTATTTGCTGCCGAAATATTAAACTAAATCTAAATTAGGTGAGTTTCTCTTCTACTTTCATGTTTCAAACATTCGAAAAAATGTGTAGATGGTATATTATATATGACATAGAAGACAAAGCGTTTGGCAATGTTGTGACAACTTATTAAAGCAAATTTTGTTGAATATAAATGGATATTTTTCAATAAATTTTTCCATTCGTTGTTTGTAATAACGTAAGGAACATCACAACTTCTAATACGTTATGCGTACATATACTACTACGATACAGGTTTATAACAACCTTGATAAACAATTCATTTTAATTTTAGGAAATGGAATTAGGATTATTAATATGTTTTCTGATAACTACTATTACACTGAGCTCTACAGCTGAGCGTAAATTTATACTGGTGGATGGAGGGAACAAGTTGAAATGTGTCAATTGTGGAATTGAAGTTTTCCAAACAAACACATTTAATTTGCCCGATAACGACCTTAGAGAGCTAGACGTTAGCAACGGCAAAGTACATACCATAAAACCATTTGCTTTTCGAAATCTGAAAAATCTAGAATATATTCTTCTAGACCATAATAACATTTCCAGCATACATCGAGATGCTTTTGCTGGTTTACCAATGGTTCTAAGTGAATTGAGTCTGGCATATAATAAATTAAGTAACCTAACAGATGGTTTTTTAAACGGGCTAGGAGCGAGTATTATTACGTTGAATCATAATCAATTGGTACAAGTACCCAATGGAGTATTTAAGGGTTTATACGGGGCTATGATCTTGGACCTGTCGTATAATTCCATCAGCACCTTGTACTCAGATTCCCTAAACTATTTAAAAAATTTGGAGGCCTTATATCTACAAGGAAATGAATTGAGTTTGTTGCCAATAGGAGTCTTTAAACATACAAGATGCCTGAAGACACTCAACCTGGCATATAATAAATTTTCATTTTTACATTTTTCAGTGTTTTCACCATTAAGCAACTTGACTCATTTGAATATATCACATAATCAGTTGCGAACATTCTTTCCTAACATACTATTATCACTGTGGAAAATTGAACTTTTGGATATATCTGATAATGGCTTACAAGACGTGGACGTGAAATCAGTAAAGATAATTATGCCGACGCTGCACTGGTTAGTCATTAATGATAACTTCTGGTCATGTGCCAAATTGGGAAAAGTAATTACGGATTCAAAAGGCAGTGAAATGGATGTAACAAGTTATTCAATGCACAAATATGACATTGTAAATATAAATGGAATAGCATGTTTGGATACTCCACACCCCTTTGACAAAAATACTACGTTAAAAATATACTTCGATCAAATTAAACGGGATTCAAACTACTATTGAAGTGACACACATACAGTGTGAGCTTAAAGTATCGAATATTAAAAAAATAAGCAAAGTCGACCGATTTCCGAGCAAGAGGATCGTGTGAGGTATCCACAACTAAGGTAAATTAAAATATGTATCCACTGCGTTATTGTTGATTTAGTCATAACAATTTAATAAAAGATCATGAATAAACAATGTAGAATTTGTTGTTAACTACAATAATTAAGACAACAGCGTTGAACATCATTTTAACATAATACTTACACACTATGACACTGTAGTGTGTCATAAAAGCTTGAAATTGTATTTTTTAAAAACTAAACCCGATTTGTTTCAGTATTTTGAAAAAAAAATAATCGATCTTTTTTTTTTTGATATTCCATGCTTTAAGTCCACATTGTATGTGTATGTATGTAACACATATACATAAATTTTATTACTTTCTATAATCCCAACTCTAATAATAAGCAAATAAGGTTACTATAATGAAATACTTTTGTATGGACTAATGTGTGTTTTTATAAATACAACATAAAAGTACTAACTAGTTATGGTTTGTTTACCTCAGGATATATGTCTAAAAGTAAATATTGAGAATTCTATATAAGAAAAGCGTTCTTATATATGGCACTCGAAAGAACTCACGAGAAACTTTAGCAATAACAACAAAATACCCCATACAATTTTATACCTGTTGTTCCCGTAGGGCTACTAGAGATCTATAAAATAAATAAATGCCGCCGTAGATTCTTTCGTGGTAGTTCTCTTTACCTTGATAATATTTATAGCTTAAGTAGTATGAGGTGAAGGTAAATGCAGTCATTTGTTTCACTTAAAACTTTTCACTAACCACAAATAAGTTTCCTTGTTTCAGAGGATTTTGTGGAAATTTATGTTGCTTTGTACTTTTTTTCTTGGAATAAACGCAGCCATCGTCTATTCAATTAATCCAAGATATATAGCATTGTCTTAAGGATGAAGTATAATACACATAGATAACACAGAAACAGAAACATACGGTTCTTTTTTGTTTGATGATGGAATTCTTAGCATTTTTGTAGCGTCTCTAAACATTTAAAATATAATAATAATAATAATAATATCAATTTATTGGCATTATACAAATTATACGTATATATGTACATATCAAACTCATATATGCCAAAAAGGCTAAATCATCGTAAGGTGCTCTTCCTTTAACCTCCAATCAGTCATGACGTCCAGATTATATATGCTTACAGTTTTGCCTATAACCTTATAGGTACCATAGGTGTGCATAGAGTCTTACCATAACTCGTTAAATACCTATACCTAAATTTCATTGCAAATCTGAAAATATCTTCACGTCTGGTTTTTGGGAAATTTGGTTTCTTTGTAATTGCATTAAAGTTTGGCCTGTTTAAAAGAACTTTATCAGTATAAAATACACGAAGACTATCATGCTAACGATTAATACAGTTTTTAAACCAATGTCCCGTGTGTGTTAATGATCGTGTGATGAAAAATTGCCAGTTAAATAGAAAAACGAACGTATAGTTTTTATTTTAAATTAACAACCATAAGATCTGAATCCCAATTACTTGCTACGTACATTATGCTGCAGCTTTGAGGAGTTGATTAAATGATTAGAGCATTGCCATTTACTAAAGCCATAATTTGGCGTAAAGAGAAGTCAGTCTATTCGACTGACTGTTACTTCTGCAACTTCAAGATCTTCGAGTTTTTCATCAAAAACAAGGATAAAATTACTCATATCTTCTTGTCTGCTGCCACTTGTTCAGTTTCTCAAAAGGAAGCTCACTAGTATCAAGTCCTGTCGATGTTTCGAATCAAGATGACGTTGATATAGAGAGACAGAAGAACATGATCCAGATTTTTTGATAGACTCATTAAGATTGTGAACTAATTCACGCTATCAAATTATAAAAAATTCATGCAGAATACTAGGGTACAGTCTGTAAGGATGGAAAGTGTTAGATACGCATACTTCTGTATATTGAAATCGCTAACAAACATTGTCACAGTATTTTTCAACTGTAGAATTCTTCTATTTGGCAATTTTGTTGACAATTTAATAATTACATTATTCATCCGTCTAAATCTACGGAAAATTAAGTCTACACGCTGTCGTTTTCAAAAGAAATGAACAATTACATTGCGATACCATTTCTTATTTTTTCTTGCGGGGTTTTTTTTGCCATCCCATTACACAGGCTACTGTTGGTACCGCCAGCGCTGATTCCAATTTTAGGAGGTAGGTGTCCTTTCAGAACAGGGTCCTATTAGGAGACCTTTTCCGGCGCGAAGAAGACTCCTACTGAGCTGCAATAGTTCTTGTCTTCTTTTTGATGGCCCCTTAAGATCTTTTTATGAATTTTCCTGATAATTGTACTATTTCAATCTCCTTTGTGTTTCTCTCTTGCATAGTTAAATCAATTATCTGAAAATATATAACAATTACTTAGGCAATATGAGATAAAAGTTGTTCACAAACATAATTATTCCAATAACATCTTTTTTTTTTTGCAAACACTAAATTTAGACTATTTAAAATTAAATTTTTATAATTGCAAAGGAGTTTATGTTGTTCAAACAAGATAGTATCTCGACAATATTTTAAAAAAACGAATTTACATATGCACATAAATATGACATTGATACAAAAGTTGTAATGCAACAGCTCTAAGCAAACACGCAATAGATCGTAATCACAAATTCAATTTGACGAAAGAAAACGTTTAGAAACAGCAAGCAATTCTTACAAAACCTTTTCAAGGAAAGGTGGCATTTCAATAAAAATAAAACTGCAATAAATAATGAAAATGATGTTAACAATCTAAGTCACAAATGTAATAATTTGATGTTATAGAATTCAAATAAATATACCAAAAGTAAAAATTAATGAGGAATGAGTCAGGATCGAGACACACGGATATTAATGTAAAAAGTCCACAAAAAACCTTTATGATAGCTGGAAAAATTTAAAATGCCCCTATTTCTGTGCACCGGATGCTGAAATAAACAATTATTGTAAATTATTGAGGCACATTGTAAAAATTCGAGAAAAAATAAGTACTGTAATCAGGATTAAAATTTACAAAACTATACATACTATTTATATAATATCCTTTCCCAATATATAAAAGTAGCTTTTTTTTGTGGAGGCCCTCTGACCCGGAGTCCCCGAAAACACTACAGCCTCCTGCATTTTTTGTGTTACTCATTAATCATACATTTCTTTTACCAATTCAATTATACCCTATACTAATCTATACAAGACTGTTGATCAGAATAATACTTTGAGTAGATGTGATAGTGCTGGTTGTACTATGTTAGAACCAGAGATAAGGTATAAGAGATAGTAAACCAATGATAAAAAGTTACTACCTTGCTACGCTTGTGTAATGTGGTGGGCCGACCGATTTTGAAAGGTTCAAATTTTCAAACAATAACATCAAGTTTCTAATCGCATAAAGGTATTTTTTGGAAATACATAAATACTTCGGAACAGCGTATTCTATTTTTAATAATTTTATAAAAAAAGGTGAACTTTACATTTTCATAGGACAGCAATTATATAAGAAGGATGGACTACTACCTGCCAGCTTCTATTGGGGAACCAAAATAATTTTGTAGAAGCGGGTACATATTAACCAACATTTTATGTATAAAAGTTTCGGTTCGGATGAAAAATAACAGCTTAAAATGTATTATTTCTAGTAAACGTATATATATTGCAGAATATCCACATGTACATATATCTACTTCACGAAAACATATTGTTATGAAACTGTCATTTAAAAAATGCAGCTTTCATTTAATTTTCTAAATGTCAGAACGATACTAGTTAAATAGAACGAAAATTGAAACAATTATTTTTGCTTTAGAACAATAGGTTGTCTTGTAAGATGTGCTACTTGTCAATGCAATTAAACGGTTAAGATATGGGAGCGATTTTGCTACCTAGAATAAAGAATAATTGATAGGTTCGGTATCAAAGCAAACAACATCAATTTTTGTCATTTTCAGTACGATTAAATAGAAGAGGTTGGGTGTTGCTTATTTTGGTCCCAAAGCTAAACTTTTGCTTTCAAAATGAATGGAATGCCGACTGTTTTATTCCGAATGATTATGCAAACTCAAAAGGGTAACAAAAATTGCACTAGGTGGCGTACGTAAAGTATGTATCCCGTTTTCGGCAAAAATGGATGTTGCCTGCTTTGATACCAGACTCCTCAATTGTGGTGGTAAACTTGCGCCTAAATTATATGTAATGAAATCTTTTCAATTTTTAGCTTTGGCTGCTTTCCCATTAATTTCCGAACGGTAGTTGTAATACTTCATTTTTAGTTCACTTTTGGCTTTTCAAAAGTTACCTGTCTTTTTGCATCCAGAATCTTGCATTTTGCAGATGGCATCTCCAGTGTTAACCTCAATTACATATACCTGCTACTATGGGAAGTCGATTTCTACTGACCTGCAGTAGTTCTTCAGTCGTCTTTATTGAAGGCCTCTTAGCAAAGATTTTTCTATGAATTTCCCTGGTTTCCAGCGCTCTTTGTGTTATTCATTAATTCAACTCCTTACCTGGTCACATGCTGTGTTTTCGGGCACTTCTAGAACAAGTTCCGGGCTTATATATGAAGCCAATGACTCCTTACTTGCTAACTCATCGACTATTTCGTTTCCTTTGAATGTCCGGATAGCTACAGTAAAAGGTGACTTTATTATAGTCGTCAAGCTATTCATTTCTCGAATACATTCCCAAACCAGTCCTCATTGTATCTTAAAGTTCACTAAGCCCTCAGTCCTCTAATTGATTTTGTCCCAAGATGTAATATTACGTATACGCCTCTGCCTGGAAAAAAGTAGAATATTTTCTTAGTCAAGAACAATCATTGTGTTTCCACCTCACTGTGAATTCTAGTCCCAATCCCATTCTCGATTTTTGATCAGTTTGTAAATCACATTATTTCTGCAAACGTGTAATTGGATTGATTCCAGCTTTTCCGATTTGTGATCTCCACTTTGAACTTCCTGTTGAATAGATATGTCAAAATCGTTTCTGATCTCATTCTCAAAAAGTTGCCTTCTACATGATTGACAATATTATTGTGCCTCAATAAGTAGGGGGCTTGATTTTTTTTTTCTCCTAACTTTATTAGAGATTCTGGAGAATATACATATTTGTGGAGCATTTTATCGTGACAATCAAGATTGAACGTCCATTCCAAAGTTTTTTTTTTAGAAAATTAATGTCCAAATTCCTAAATTACAATAATTATATTAAGTTCGGAGGTGATGACCGGCTTAATTCTTCTAATTTGAAATTTTGCAAGGTTGAGATTAGATCAGATTCGATTTAAAGGGCAGTAAATGTATATTTTAAATAAAAATAAGACTCATATCACATTTTTCATACTTAAATCCTTCTATTCATATTGTTGTAGGCAAACGTCAGCAGCAAGTTGCGTAAGTCGAAAGCAATATCCTGGAAACGTTTAATGGTATAAGAGTTATTCGTAACATTCTGCGAGCGTTTCGCAAGTATTTCTGCGTAATCAATTGCTGCTATACTTCTCGGAAAGATCTATCCGACGGTTACGGAAGACAATATTCTTCTCTCTTTTCTTAAACCAACACTCATCGTTCGCCGACCTCGACAAAGTTAAAACCGAAAAAGAAGCGAAACTGCGGCAAAAAAAATCCGATCCCAACTCGAATATATATATAACGTTCTACGTTATTACGAATTTATACTGAAAAGTGGCTCGGTATTAGAAAAAGGTAATATTACCTTATAAATATGGCAAATGCATAAGAAATAGTATTTGATATATGAACGTAGTCGGCGGTCGGAATACTAAAGAAGGCTCGGGATAAAGCGGTTCTGATCTCAGATTTCGTTAGATATATCACGTTCCTGTCGTTTAGAAATGACAGCCTTACAGACCCCGTTACTATCAGTTGCGCCGTTACCTCGCGTCGCGGCGTCTTCCCTTTTTTGTATAAAATTAGGCAACGAGTCTCCTTCATATCAGTACCTTGAAATTTGACTGATGTATTTTAGCCCTACGCAGTTCGCGTTACCGGCTCTCGTTTAGTTGTAAATGAGATGTTCATTTCAGATATGTAAATTTATTTCAGGATGGTAAACGTTTACTTCATTGTTATGGGAAAATTTTGGGCAACGAAACAAATAAGACGTAAACATTATCTTTGATGTTTTCGCATTTGCATAGATTTGTTTCCCTTTTTTTTTTTCTTAGAACCGGCATGTTTCACACAAATGTTGAAGTACGTAATATCAATTGTGCATAAGAGAAAGGGTTTAAGAAGAAATTTGGGTAAATTAAACAGTTGCTTTTTGTTAAGATAGCAAAAGCTATGTTATGAACAAAATGCTAAATGTTATTTTGTACACGTTCGCTGTATGTTCGATGTTAGGGTACGTGCACACCGAGTGCGTTTTGATCTAGGCAACACGCTAGGCTTTTAATACAATGCGAAGCGCCTTTCTTTATGCTGTTCACATCAGTAGTATATTCTAGTTAAACGGTATCGCTGCATTATTGTATTCTGAGGATATATTTAACATTCATTTAGTATCTTCTGTGTACGATTTGCCTCCATCAAAATTTCTCGAACGGTTGTTATTGTTAGCAAACAAATCTTTGGCTGTAAGTTCACATAAAAGACGAATTTGAGTTCACGCATTTAATAGAGAACAAGAAGTGTGGCGTTCTCCTAGTATGTGTCCCTTGAAGAAGATGGTTTTGTAAGTCGGTCTATTCACGCGAGAAAATTACACTTTTAGAATGTGCAATATGCTTCAGATCGTGTCCCCCTGTGTCGTTTTTTTTTGAATTTTTATTGTTCATCTTTTCTTAAATTTTTTCATTTTTTCGATTTTTTTTGACTCTCCTTTATCCCTTTCTCCATTTTCTCATTAAAAAATATACTTTTAATTCTCTCCAAACCTGCACCCTTTTTTTAACATTTTTTGGACGATTTTTTACATTTTTCCATTTGTCTATTTTATACAATTTTATCATCACTTTTTTAATTTTTTCATTTATTTTCTTTCGGTTAAATGGAGAATTGTAGCTGTAGTTTTCTTTAATGGTAATGTAAATATTATTTTAGATATTTTTCCCTTTTCTCTTTTCCCATTCTTTTTTCCTTGTTCCCTTTTCCCTAATCCCTTTTCCTTCTTTCCTTACATCTGCTCCTTTTTCCCTCTTGTATCTTTTCTGTTTTTCCTTATCCCTTTTCCCTAATTTCATATTCCCTGTTATCTATTGTCTTTCCAACACTCCTTTCTTTCTTCCCTTTTCCCTGCTCCCTTTCCTTATTTCCTATTTTTATGTTTCGGATTCCAAATAGCTTCTCTGCTAAACACAGCACTTATTATTTGCTTTTCCATTATTTAGTTAACAAAAATAATTGCTATTAAAGTGAAAACTATATTTTCCTAATGTAGTGAGGTTAGAAGCGCACATCAAAAACGGATGTCGGATAATAAGATTGTACCGCTGGGCGTAATACAATGCGCTATGCTTAAAGCAAAGCGCGCTCGCTGTGCACATACCCTTAGTGGTTGGCTATAGTCGCATGCGACTATCGGATCATCACTTCGTCAGTTGTATGAGAGCCGCATTAGAATGCAGTCAATATTTGTCAATATTTTTGAGAACGGCAAGGCTGTCGGAATTTGAGGAGACGTGGAGGCTGCTTCTTCGGCACTCAGAAGGATAATAATAATTTGTGGCTATCAGTAATAAGGTCTGGGACTTCTTCCCAGATCCTCCCAGAGTAAGGTTTTTGCCATGGTTTTCCCTTACTCCGTGGCCATTGATTTTATAAGTTATATATATAATCAGTGTCCTTGGCGAAAGCTGGGAGATAACGAAAGTCGTTCCATGAGCGCATTTAATAATAACTGATAGCTGACTGATTTACAGTAGACTCGCGATTATGTGAACTAAACACATTTCACATATTTTATCATTTCTCAAAAGTAGTATTCATATGGTCGCGAGCTACTGTATTATATTTTTGTTATTAAAAATCATAGGGAAGTTTTTAGTTAGAGTAGGACATTTTCAATTGTTATGGAACCCATATAGTGACTTAGAATAGGTAGCTTCGTGTAGTACCTTTTTCAGGTGGAGCACGGGGTTAGGATGACTTGTAATAATTTAGTTTTCATAAATAAAGTCAATATTTGTTCAGTTCAGAAACTCCATTCATTAAGCTTTTTTTATATTTATTACTCATTGTTTTTTTTTTTTTCGCTATTTAATCGTTTCCATTTAGAATAAGTAAATATTTCAACTAATTTTCGTTGCATTGCTGTTCTCCTAGTTATTATTTTTGTTTGCAACGGATATGTTCCCCCTTAAAGAAAAGAATTCGTAGTAAAACATTAGCATCATCGTCTGACAGGCAAATTATTCGTTCTTTCCAAGCAAAATTTGAAAAAAAAAGATCGGTCATGAAATTGTGCGCCCCATAATTGAAAATTTTAAAATGCATAGTTGCTTGTATCCATATTGTCATAAAAAGGCCCTAATACTACAGAATGAGGAAGGGATATTTTAATTTGCGCTACAGTAGAAGAAACGTCGCTCACATCCAGCATAAAAATGCAGAGCAACTGAATGTTTTACATAATACGATCTACAGAAAGCAGTTTTGTGAAGCAGTTATCGAACTTCAATGACGAAAACTTTGTGGAAAACATTTTATTCACTGACCAATCCTCTTTCGTGTTGCATGGACGTCACAATCCTACTGTTACACGCTATTGGTCTAAATAAAATGAAAACATAACATGTGCCTGATAAGCACTAAGAAATAGTTAGGCCGTTTCTGATCTTTCTCTAAAAAGAAAAGTGTTAAAATCGTTATTTATTTTTTACATGCCTTTGGGAATCTCTGAATCTTTAATGAAAGACCGATACTTTTCATTCGACATTAAAATTTTCCTTTTTTCCTTTTCATTTGTGGAGGGTGGCTTAACATTATAACTACTTACGTGATGTGGAAATGGCAACAATAAAAAGGCACCGATTTTTTTGAGCAAACTTGATTGAAAAATAAATGATTAAAATTCAACCGATGTCGAATACTGAATTTACTTACCACAACTAAACTGTGAAATGTATGGTAGAATAACACGTACTACAAATAACTTATTTATTTGAAGGTATGTTTTTGTATAGTTATTGTAACTGATTTTGCCAGGCTTCGATCATTTTTTTTATGAAGTATTGGTCCTCTTTAGATCAAATACAAGAATAAAATCTAATTAATTATTACGCAGAATACACTGTAGACTGTAGGCAGTTTAGAATAAGTTGAATAATAGTTCTTTTATTCACCTCAAAAGGACTAATGTTTCATCAGCGGCGATTGTGTTATATTTTTATTACAATATTTAGATACTAAAATTATTGAGGTGTGTAAAATTAATATAAAACTGCTACATTAAACAATAACATATTTTATTGTTTTTAGGTATATGCATTTATACATGACAATAATATTGCTATATTCTAAAAATGCTAGAAAAGCATTAAATACTCTAAAAATTAAGGCTACCATGCCTATAACAATATAACTTCCAATAACTTACAACTTAGCGTGAAACATAATAGCAACACAATCCGTACACTGTCAGTGCAGGTTAATTGTCATTTAGATGAATTAGATAAATAAATCACCTTTATAAAACAAATAGACACGTATGTACTTATACGAACCAGGAACAAGCACAACATAAGCAATGAACTTATATGCGCTGGAAGTATTGTCGGTTTCAATCGATTGTACCCAAACACCAAGGATTCAAAATTTTAGTAGTTACTCTAACTCACTGACCATCATTCTTTCGTTAATTTTTCTTTATGCCTATTAATGTTATTATTTACAGTAATTAATAGTATGCCAAATAACTGAGTTTATTAGTAGTAGATATATATTGTGATTAATGTGTTTGTGGAATATAATGTAAATATTTAATTGATACTTATCACAGTTAGAAACTTACTTTACACATATCAATGCTTGGCGGACTAATAACGAATAACTATTTAATCGTGCTTATTAAAAAATATAGTTGACATTAATATAAAATGTTAAATATATTGTTCATTTGGATCATTTTTTCTCAGTGTTGTACAATCTGTACTGTCAAATATATTTGAACGACTCATAGTACTCAAACTTCAACAAGCCGTACACATAAAAAGATTTAACAACATTAAATAACTATTACTCAGAACGCAGGAAGTTAGAACGATTTCAACATATGTTTTTCTTTATAGGTTACTTTTGAGTAAAATGATTAGATCGAATTTTTTTTTATAAAAATGCTGATAAGCATTTTAGCAGGAAAGTTAAAATTTTCCTCCCATTAAATGTAATCTAGTAATCAGTTTAGTTAAAAATGATAATTTTAACAAACTTTATTTACCCTTTCTAAAAATATTTGTTATGATAAGCCTACGATTTTTATTAACGTTAAGGAGTTAATTGGCGACGTTATTAAAGATAAGACCTATATAGATTCATTAATATAGTTTCTATCATTGTAACTTAAAATGAAACTTATGTATTTGTCATTGTATACCTGCTTGTGTTGATCAATAAGAGAACGGTGTCCCCAGGGATTAAGAAGTTTTAGCGCACACATTTCCATAGTACGCCGGCTATGATATAGTGCGCTTTACAAATTATTTTCGAAGATAGACGATGTACGAACGTAATATATCATAAGATTCAAAGAAAGGCTTACATCGTTGTTTATTGTTATTTCGGTACGTGCCGTGTGGGATTTATAGACTTAAACCACCGCCTGTATTGGAGAAAAACAAACGTTTAAGAGTTTTTCCCGATAGCGACGGAAACATGTACTTACGTCGAGCGGCGTTAGGTTTCCGTACGTGCTGCAAGCGCCCCCTGGGAAAGCTCAATGCCTCTTGATGGATAGGGCTTGTCTTTAAGACTCAATTTAAATGCATTCCTTAACTCCATTGCCGCGGGACTACAGTGCTAAGATAGGTCTTTATTGAGAGTACTTGCTCGAAATTAAGTCTTCAGATAATCAACGTTTTTATAGATATATTTTACTAACCCTGTCAGGAGTGTAATTAATTTGCTGGGGCCGCTACAAATTACTGTTTAGACGCTCTCAGCCCGGTATCTTCAGGTTATTAAACGAAACTGAATATAAAGATGTCGGGGTCGTCTTGTACATCCGGGATTTTTCCGTTTCTAACCTTAATTAATATGCAGAGACAAAAAGGGAAGCTTACGTTTACAAAAATATTTCGGAATCCCGGAAAATGCTACAAACATTAGATTTACATACAAATTGGTATTACTAAATTTTCATAACGTTCTCTTCAATTTCAATTTTCTTGAGTGACTTATAAAAGCAAATAAAGGTTACGTTCGTGACTTATCGCTCTTGCTTATTTATTATTCCGTAGGTGTGTTCCTATAATTTTCTTCCAAAGTTCAAATACCGCTTTTAATTAATTATTTCGGAATTATTAAAAAAAATGTTTTCCTAATTTAGAAATATGTACAGGTTGGGTCAAATTAAATGTACAAATGGGTAAATATGTCTGATAGTCAAGCAACCATCAATTAAAGAAGAAGAAGAAATTAAACGAGCTAAGTAAAAGGAGTAAAGTAACCTTCCTGTTGGTTCCGGGTCACACAGAAGTGGAGGAAAACAGATAATTTCGCAAGAAAGGGACTGGAATACCATTTGTAGGGTTTGAACCTTTTGCGGTATAAGTATTAGTACAATCCTGAAGAAATGGAGCAAAGAAGGTTCAATTATTGGAAGAATCTCCAGGGAATGGGACAATGATGCACCCTTCCTTCTCAGTCGTACTGCGGGCATTAACCCTTCTTTTGCCACTATTGATCTCCGAAACTCCAGAATGGACAAGAAAAAACAGATTTCAAGCAATCTGGGGAGTGAATGTATGTGTGGTGTATTTAATGGCCAATTAATTGGTCCATATTTTTATGATGGCACACTGACCGGCGAAAGATATTTGTAGTGTTTGCAAAATACTCTCCCGATCCTACTTATATGAGGTCTTCATTTTGTTCTGGAATTAGCATACGTGGCTACAAATCCTTTTGTCCTGAAGTGGACGGATAAATCTCCCCGTCGAATATACTAACTTCGGTTTCGGTGACCTTCTCGGTAACAAACGGCCTACAGTCACGGGCATTTTTATGTCTCGGCAATTGCCCGAAGGCCTCCGATCCTACTTCAAGATGTTTCACTATATAAAAGGCAAACAATGTGGTGGCAACAGGACGGCACTACTCGATATTTTCATTACGGAGTTAGGGATTACTTAAATAGGGTCTTTCCCGAACGGTGGATTTGATGAAACGGAGTCCTATTCTTTGGCCTGCGCGATCACCAGATTTGACCCCAGTAGATTACTTTCTCTGGTGATATTTGGAAAGTAGAGTTTATAAGATATCACTTAGAGATTTAGTAGTCTTAAAAAATAAAATACGAGAAGCATGTTGAACTGTAACCCCAGAAATGTTTAGGGCGGCATGTAATAGAAATCCAGATTTGAAAACTGCGTTCATGAAGGTGGAAGTCAATTGGAGCAGTTCTTTTAAAACTTTAATTGCTTGTTAGTGTACACTGTTAACATTTGTTTACCGTGAATGTACCACATACTTCTGTAGTGATTATAAAATACCAAATTCATTTGTTAATAACAGACTAGGTAATCATAACAGATAGTAAGTGCGACAAATCAATTTAACCATTTTATCGAGAGGAATCTAAAACTACAAAAATATACAGGCTGTTCAATTTAATTTTTTTAAATTTATGTCACGTGACCTAAAACTAAAAGTTTTAAAAGTAATTTCAACACGCCATATTATGCGGCGTTCCCAATAATATATATCCACCAAATTAAACTTTTGTGATACAATGCGTTGCCAAGATATTCAGTGTCTAAATCGTCATGGGACACCTGTATAATACTGGAATCTCCGAAAGTGTTCTTTTTGTAATAGTTATAGTTTCAATTAGATAACTATTCAGGAAGAAAACAAAACCTAAGCTGATTCATACTTTTGGGTTCGCTTGTAATAGTTGTCGATGTGATTATCTGAAATCTTTTGACGAACTCAGACGTCCCCCGAGTTATTCTTTTTTTTATATGTTGCCTTTTGGAGATACCCACGATTTTTTCACTAAATATAGTTATTACGTACGCAACAACACATACATATTTCAATTCGTCACTGGGGAATATAACCTAGTAAAATAAATAAAAAATATATAATACAAATATTCAAATCATTAACATTTTTAATAATTACTAAACTTCTCATTATCAAAATAAGATATCATGGTCATTTTAATTGCATTTCTCCGGTGACGTAGATCTTAGACGTGATCGAAGTAAGGTAAGAATATTAAGAAGTGCTTTAATATACTTTTTTATTCTATTTTATTTATTGCAGGTAGAACACGTGTTACTTTAGTACGTACCACATATAATTAATAAACATCCAAGAAACACTTAGAAATGCCAAATGAATACAATTTGCACAATGCAGTAAAATAAATGTTTGTTAATTTAATTTCTACTATTTTATTTCACTATGTTATACCCTCTGTATTGAGTTGCGATTTGCGTAGGTTAATTGAATAAAAGAAAATAAACAGGCTCCTCCGTTTCCTCTCATCGATGTACTAGCTTTTCAAAAAATGTTCGATATATAATGGTCTGGGAGCGACATATAAAAATAGATACCTACATAATATTGAGCTTTCTGCATAATTAGTCTCATGTAGACAAGCATTTTTTGGTTGTCAAGATCAAAAGATATGTAAAATAATAATGGAAAAACTACGTACTAGGATGGAAAATAGGTAATAAAAACCTCTCTTACCGTTAAAAATAAAGGCATTTATTCTTGTCAGGTTTTATTCATTAAATTTCTCCGCTGTTTTCTGCTCTTTGCTGACTTGGTTGCTTCCCTCCACCGAGTGGATCCTTTTTCCAGTACATCTTTTATTGTGGTGTTCCATTTTCTCTTCTCCCAGTTTCACTATTTTCACTATCAATTTCCCCTCTTGTATTGTTTTCATAGACCGTTTTTCCATTCTTATTAAATGACCGACACATCCATTTGCTGCTTCTCAGTTTTCTTTATTAAAGGTTCAATATTGAGATGTTCTCCGATTATTTCATTCTTTATGCTGTTTTTCCTTGTTACTTTTTGCTGATATTCACTACTCATTCAATCCCATGTTAGTAAGTTTGTTTCTTTCCTTATTTTTTTTTCAATTAGTCCCATTTCTATTTGCCTGAAAAAAAAAATCAAATATAAAAAAATACACTTCAGGAGATTTGAAAAACAAAAAATTACCATAGCCTGTAAATTGAGTCTTCAGTAATAGAACTAAGTTTTATCTAGATTGTAGTTGTAAAGCATTGCTTGTATTACAATATTTATTATGTTAGTAGTCTCCATTAGATTGGATTATCATATAATACGGAGAGAATATATTATACTTAATGATCATCTTTTATGTACTTTTATATGTTTCTGCTAAGTGCCATCTTCAGAAACTAAAAGATAGGTCGCTTACAAATTATAGATGAAAAAGGATCCGATATTATGAGAAAACATTTAACATTGAAATTGCCTGACCATAAAAAAAGTTAATAAATAATTTAAATTTAGAATTCAATGAAGACAGTAAAAATACACAACAAATTAAATTATGGAAGAGGAAAAGAAGCGTGTGATTGAATGAGTAATGGAAATGTATCTGCCAATCATTACAATGTAAAGGCCAACCAGAAATAGAAAAAAATGGGCCTTTCTGCATATTTCAGTTATTTAATATTATAGGTGCATTTTTCTGAAATACTGAAAAAGTTCTCGGAATCACGCAATTGTTCAGTCAATTGTTTTTAGAATGTTTTTTTTATGTAAAACAATAAATAAAGGGGAAGGAGGGGCGGACAATAGAAATAGCAAAATAAAAACAAACATTTTTTAAATTTGGGTTTTACGAAAATAAAAAAAAAGTATAATTATTGACCAAAGAACATCAAATTAATGTGTTCAGCTTAATAGGGCATAAAGAAACAGCTCATTACCATCAACTATTTCTGAGAAAAAAACTTGTTCACCTCAAAATTTAAAATTTTTGTTGCTTTAGTGTGTTTTTCAAGTAGATTTTGTAAATCAATTTTATATTAAATGGAAGATCACTTAAAAGGCAGCCGATATCAGCCTTATGTATGTGTACACATTAATAAAAGTGAGTTTCCGATTATAGACTTTCCTGTAAAAATGTTTATCTATATACTTACTTAGGGGGTCAAGTGAATCAATTCATAAGTGCATTTAGTGCACGGGTGTTTAGGTAAATAATAGTTATATAAAAATGCCTTCCACAATTATATTAGGTAACAAAAAAAACACGATGAATGACTTAGAAAAGATAATATGTGATATAATAAAAAGAAAAATAAACTGAACCAACATTTTTCCATATAAAACTCTAGTCATGCTTGCCTATAAATAAGTGTTTGTATAGATATGTAAATTTAGTATTGGCAGAGTTCCCTAGGAGTGCAAATAAACAGTACTTGAAGCATTTTCGATAAACATTCAACTCTTTATATATCTCTACTGCATCCGTTATTGGTATGCTGCTAATACAAAATGTTGCCTAAATTTTTAGGTAAGTTAAATATTTAAAGCTAATAACTTATGGCTAACATTGATTTCCTTCTTCTGCAGTGATTGCGAGTGTATTGTGTTTCGCTACTAAAACTTATTCTCAGATAATCTCGCTTAGAAGCGATAACTCCGCCTTAAGACTGGATGAAGTAGATGATGGTTTACGGTTAATTTTTTTCGATCAAAGTAAGTATAAGTAAGATCGTATATTCTGCTTAACATGCCAGAGTAAGATAGCTCAATACAATTCAAATGCATTTTTTATGAGTGCTCGGTATTCCATCAATATATTGAAATTGTCTTGGAAATATCATGTTCGATTTAAAGCTACGAGTCTTATGTCTTTGCATTAAACTTTAAGATGGCGAAGAGAAACTATCTGGCTATATTGGACTAAATGTAGACCTCCACAGTGCAGCCGCTTGCGCGGGTATAGAAGATTGCCTGCAATTCGGTGATTCTCGATTACGGATTACAAATAACATAGAAAATGGATATAATATTCTGTGGAGCACCACAAATGTCGATACAGTATTCAAAGATTGCTTTGCTTTAAGCAGCAGCACTAGACACTGGTATGGTGGTCCAGAAAGCTACGTACAATACTGGCCTATTGAACAACTGACATTAAATAATTCTGCCAATGTTCCGCAAGAAAAGGATTATGGTGCTATCGTTGAACCGTATTGGTTAAACTCAAAAGGTGGATATATATACGTTGACGAAAAGGTGCCCTTGTTTGTCGACCAAAATTCCGAAAAGGAAGACACAGTTTGCTTCATAGCAAAAATAGATTATCCCTATCCCAACAGACCACGCGTAAGATTATCATTATTGGTTAAATTTTTTTAACCAGTATTCTTAAATCTTCCATACATTTATTGGTCCGATAAACCGCTTGATTAAATAAAATAATAACTTGTTCGGAAAACGTTTCGACTTCTATAAATGCCTTTTTCAATTGCTACAAGATTTTATTTATTAAATTAAAATTATATTATGGTGTAATATCGAAAGTTTAAATTAGCTCTAATTTTTAGTTATGTTTACATATATTGCATTATTTTTTTTATATTTTTAGTTTTAACTTTATAATTGTGATTTGCACTTTTACTAATGAAATTTTAACGTATTTACATACAAAAATCATATATTTTAACACAAGTTGTAATTTATTCTAATTCAAAATAGTAAAATTTTCTAATAATAAGAGTAGTAATTAAACCATATATCTAACTAATAAATGTATGGAATATTATTATTATTACCTGCATGGTTATAAACATCTTCTTACTTAAGGATATTTTAGGTGCTTTTGAACTACACCATCGTAGCTGAAAAAAATGCAAGAACGGCACATTTACATGCAGTGAACCATTTCCTGGGGAAGCCTTCTGGTATAAGATTTTGTATTATCAGCTGTAGTATTAGTTTGCATAACCAAGATTCTTTATAGGTCATCCAGCGTTTAAGATGATCGAAAGACCGGTTTGGTCAACGTGGGCTCGCTATAAAACTCACATTAATGAATCTGTTCTTATTGATTTTGCTAACGAGATCGTATCTAATGGCTTCGAAGATGGACAATTTGAAATAGATGACTATTGGGAGGTACCTACTTATATTGTTACTTTATAAAAATTGTAGAGCCTGCACTATATACATTGAATGCACATTTTGAATACTTATGAATATAAGCAACAATATATGCATATTTAAATTTAGATTCAAAGTTTCTTAATGTTGTTTCTTCTAGACCTGTTATGGTTCGTTGACATTTAGGGACCCTGAATTTACACACATCGACGAAACGGTACAAACCATAAAAGATATGGGTTTCAGAGTTTCTTTGTGGATTCATCCATTCGTAAACATTGATTGTGATTACACTGAAATTGGAAGGAAGAACGGTGAGCAAAGTATATTATTTGAATAATACTGTAAGATAAATATTTATTCCCGCATTGTGTTGGTAATATAAGTTACAATAGCGCATTTTTTCACCAAATATGTTGCACATGTTTACATCAATCACTTAATACAAATATGTCGTCGGCCAATAATATATTTCGTAATTTTAAATTTAGGTGTTTTGTTTTCACCAATGAGAAATTTGGGATAAATATTTTTTATCATTATAAAAGTATTGATTTCTAAGAGAGCGTGATACCTAAAAGTTCGTAAATCAATTTACTTAATTTCGAGATTAATTTTTAATTGAAACATACATGGGAATTTATACGCGTATACAAATTTGACATCTCGATGAAATTACTATTTTACATCGTATTGAATAGTAACTCGAACGCCTTCACGAACAAAGATCGTATGAATTAGGAGTAAACAAAACAATTTTTTGTCCAAAACCTGAACGGTACTCTTCTTTGATGATAACTAAAATAACACGAACGACTTAGTTTTACCTTAGAAATTTAAAAAGAAGATTTTGCCATTTTTGATATTTTTTGCCGAGGATATAACTATTTATTGTAACTGATATACATACTAAATCAACAAGCTTCAATCGCATTTTAAAATTCAATTCACTTCACGCTTTCCGTCAAAGATATATATAAGAATCTTAAAACTATTTAACAACATTTTTCAGAAAACAAACTTTCAAATTTTAAAATATTAAATTAAATAATTATTCTGAATCCAAATAAAATTATAAATTCTAGTAAAAAGAAAGAGAACAATACAATGCCTAGAACTGATGTTATTGTTAGAGATGTCAAAAAATAATATACGTACATATAATTTTCAGAAAAGTTAAAAAAAGCAATTGAAACTGATAAAGAAAAAAACGTGTTTTATGATAATAATAGCTTAGAAAATTTAATGAATTAGAAATGAATTCCTATGTTTCTGTGTAGTCATGCAATTAACACGGGTTATACTTTTGATTTCAACAACTTTCACATTTTAGATGTGGAAGATAATTCAAAAAAAAATATTCTGAAGTTATACATATAAAAAGTAATAAACATTGTTTAACACTGACACCTCTTCTTTTCGACACACAATATAACGTAATTCATCATAATAAAACTAATGCCAACTAATAGTTAAGAAGACATATAAATTGTGCTTTATTTAATTTTTAAACCTTTCGTTTAATTTTGAAGGTGTTATTTCCATCATAATTTTATCTAACGGCCATAGTTTGCATATTTTTTATATGTAATGCAAAAATTGGTTTATCACGACCTTCATTTTACTAACTCTTAGTATCACAATGAACACTGGTAAATTTGTTTCCCGAACCGTTCCAAAAGAAGGCAGTAAACAAAATTATAAATTAAACACGAATTCTATTTTTACAAAGAAATAGTATTTTTTTAGCACTGTTTTGTATTAACCTAATTCTATATGTAAACTTTTTATCTAATGTTTTATTTAGAGCAGATAGCATACACGTGGATATACAGTTTTTTGGGTTCCTAGAGCCTGTACAATTATCTGAATCACTTTCGTACAGAGTATATGATGAAAAAGAAAAGAATTATAAGCGATTTTTAAAATTCGATCAATTGGGCTAACATACGTCGTTCCCTGTTTATTGAACCACCATGTATATAAATAGCTACACCATCAGAAAAGGCTACATAAACTGTGCAAGTCCGTAATTGATCTTTTTTTTGATTTTCCACCATTTAAAAGTTATTTTGGATTGAATGCGGAGAATGTCTTAGAGCGTGACATAGTTTCATTAGAATTTGTGATTTACAGATTGCGACCTTTTCCTGTAAGTTATTAAAAGGCATTGCCAAAACTTTGTGAAGTCTATCATCCTCAAATCTTTGAGGATCTTTTTTAGATGTCTCCACTAACTCATGACTAATAGATGATTATGCATGAAATAATAATATTAATAATTTCTCAATTGATAAAATTTAAAGCTGCTACGGCTTTGTAAATCCGAAACATAGTACTTACGTTCATTTCGGTTTGAATAACATTCTGAACAAGATGTCAAAACCTCTTGTACTATTTATACTTATTTATACACTCACTTAGTATGTTGTGGACTACTGATGTCTAACTAACCGTTACAATATTTAAAGGTTTCTTTGTGCAAAACCAAGAAGGTTCCTTATTGACACAATGGTGGAATAGCGGAACAGGAGAAGCGCAATATATTGATTTTACAAACGCCGAAGCAAAGGAATGGTTCGTCTCTAGATTAAGAAAGTTAGAAGCGGATCATGGAATAGATGCTCTCAAATTTGACGCTGGGGAGACCTCATGGGCACCTCAAATAGCCAAACTTTACGGTGATGTCGAAGATTCACCACAAAAACTAACAACGGAATACGTCAGAGCCTGTGCAACATTTGGAAGTGCTGTTGAAGTCCGAACTGGTTGGAGGTGAGCATTTACTTGAATCTGCACAGGACAAATGCAAACTACCCGATTTTTTTTTTTTTTTTACTTTAGAACTCAAGATCTACCAATTTTTGTTAGAATGATCGATAAAGATTCCAGGTGGGGCGTGAATAATGGACTATACAGCCTAATTACTACTATGCTACAGATGAATTTGAACGGATACACGATGTAAGAAAATGTCTCTCTTAAAAATGTTTAAAAGCTGTAATATTAGTTGAATATAATTTAGGGTTTTGCCTGATATGGTTGGAGGAAACGGATACTCAGATGGTGCACCGTCAGCAGAATTGTTTATTAGATGGCTACAGGCTAACACTTTCATGCCTAGCATTCAATTTAGCTTCGTACCATGGGATTATTCCGAAAAAGAAGTATATTGATTTATAAAAAAATAGGATATATCTAAACTATATTTTGTGCTTTTCAGATCAGCCTATCGCAAAAATTCGTTGCCCTTCATACACTCTATGCGGAAGAAATCGTTCGTGCTATGGATAAATCTATATCTGACGGTCATCCTGTCAATCCGCCAGTATGGTGGGTCGATCCAACAAATCCCGACGCTCTTAAACAAGATACCGGTAAATTTCTTCATATACCTATGCTTTAAATGAATTTGAATATCTAACTTTGTAATTTTTACTTCTAGAGTTCTTGGTAGGTGAAGATATTTTAGTTGCTCCAATTGTGGAAGAAGGTGCGGTTAGTAGGAATGTGTTCTTACCTAGCGGCACATGGATTGATGGTAATACCGGCGTAGTTTATGAAGGAAACCGTGTATTAGAAAACTACAGTGCTCCTATTGAAATTCTTCCGTATTTTTTGAGACAAGGTAGCAATGCTGCTAAAATCTATTTGAGATCAAAAACGGCTTAAAGATTTACAATACTAGTACTTCGTTTAAAAGCAATATTTTATTAGATATATAAATAAAATCTACATCTTGTTATGCTTATATAATGAAATAAATGCTAAATAAAACTTGCATTTTTGTTTCCCAGAATAGTTTCACCACAATAACCTATTAAAGATGGCATATTTATGGATTCCCAAAGGAATGGGAAATTCCGTTGTGGATTTTAAATTTAATAAACACCTGCAATGCTTATAGTATTTAATTGCTGACCTGATTTTCACTTCTAATAACGGAAAGCTTGTTCATGGTATAGGTATTTTAAGAAATACCTATAAATAAATTATTCTAAGAAATGAATTAATAATTGATTAAATGGGTTATTTCTGAATTATAATTTTTATATCGTATACAAGATGGCAACTTCTTTTAAAATTAATTACCCATGCTTTTCAAACAATATTTCAACGACATTTTATATGACTGCTTGCTACCTATCTGTTTCACTCTTTCAGGTTATGAGATCTTTTTCAATTGAAGATTCAATTGAAATCAACAGTAGCAATAGTCCCACGTTTGTAACATGTAACGTGTACCCCTGTGAATCGATCTTTCTTTTATGGATTTGTATTAAACAAGCAAATTCTATGAAAATTAATTATATCCTAACCATCAAGATATAATCACATTTAATTTTAATTAACTAATTAAAGACACAGACATCAAAGTATTCAGTGTGTCATTGATTGTATTTACTTCAATTATTTTTAATAGGTTACATTATTTTTTTATGAAACCGCAATATCTTAATCATACCGGGAAGTACATACATGTGTACACCAACTACGCTTGTTGTTAAGCGTGTTTCAAATTTAAATTCAAAATAAATTTTCCAAAGTACAAAAATTGACCTGTAAGTCAACCGTACGGTTCATCACGCTAACAGACTGATAAAATATTGATAAGCGCCCGCCTATGTTTTAATATAAACTAAATTCTACCAATTAGATAGATTCATTTTATCCTCCTCGTAAAAATGAACAAGATCGTTGTGTTAGGGTTGGTTCTCTGCTTGTTCTACGTCCACGTAGAATCAAAACCTTTTGTATTTGACAGAGTTCGTTCAGTACTAACAAGTAACCAAGCATCGCCACCAACTCAACAACCTCAAACACAACCAAGTATGTCAACTTAAAATGCGATTTAATTATTAGTTAATGTATATGATTTTTTCTAGTTCGACCAGCTGCTACTTCAGAAGAAGAAGAAAAAGGTATATATTTAGCTTAATTATGCAGTATAGTTTGAATATGTTTTTCTTTTATGTTGTAGATGGTAAAAGAATAATAGGAACTACCACATGCGCTGCAGGATATAGACAGGATCGTCAAGGAAAATGTAGGAAGATTGCTTAAAATCGAATATGGCTTCCTTTTTTATTGATTTAGTTGTTGATATGAATATGCACCTTGGAGTATAACAGTAATTGTAATTGTATTATCTGATATCATCCAGATTTACTATAAAGTTGTATTCAATAAACAAACAATTCCCGACTAATTGCTTTATTACTTAATTTTCAAGTTTGACATAAATTAAGAACATTAACAAAATTATGTAAAATAATCTTTCCATATCAAAATTTATGCTTTTTAGTGAACTTTAGTGTCGACCTCCAGATAAATAGTGTGACATTTATAAAAACAAAGCGATGATCCTTTGGTCGTTATATTATATTTTTAACAGAAACGGAGTAAATTACTTAAACTTCTTCATTAAAATGAAGCTGTTACTGATGGGTGCTCTCTTTTGCATTTCTTGTTTACACGTGAAACCTAAACCGCAAACATTTCACACTATAAGTGATATTATTGGTAATCTAAACACCACTTGTGGTAATGAGAATTGTGATGGTCAAGTGTATAGTATCACAGAAAAGTTTAATGCAAATAATTCAATCTCATCGTCATCAGTAAGAAGTAATAACGGAGAACCTGTTCCGGGTATGTTTCAGCCTGTGGGCAACTCTAGAAAATTTTAACGTGTTAAAATCAATTGCACAGAGGTAGCTTCCAGATTTTTGATAAGAACAAACTGCTGTGAAATGTCTCCCCGGTTGTGTAAACTCTATGCTGTGTATTTTCTAAGTTCATGTTTTGGCTTTGACGCGCGCAAATTCTCACTAATTTTACTTTTTACTTTGATTTTAGTAGTTTTGTTGGATAATTAATTGTTCAGTTAGTTTAGTTCATTATTCTTTGATTATAAGTTTAGCATTAGTTTATCTTGCTTATGTCTTCTTATAAGGTGATTTTATGTTGTTTGCGGCCGTTGCAGAGCGCGCGCAGTCAGCTGTTTTGTATATACGCGTTGCGTGAGGCCACGTTTAGGGCAGAGTCTGAATAGTGACGGGAGGTTGTAGTTGTAAAATTTTGAGATCTTTATTTTAGCCCTTTTTACTATTTGTCATTTGTTTCGGTTATTATAATTTTTATCAGTATTCAGACTTCTTCTCTTCTTATTTTGTGCACAATTTAAGTAAGTTTTTGTTTATTTATATTCGTTTTTAGAAGAAAGCGCGTGTAGAGTTTAAATTTTTCTGTTTTTTTTTGTAGTTATCAATTTAATTTTAATTTTATACCACCGCGGAAGGTGAAGTGAAGCTGAGAGCTTGTTTTTATTTCATTTTTAATTTTTGCTTATTACTCCACGTTATTTGAATTAAAGTTTTAGTTTGCTTTGAATTTTTGAAACCACGTGGATTTATTTTTTTTTTTATTGAAATTCCTTCTAGAACGAATTCACCATTTTGTTTGCTGAAGGATTTGAATTGTCCTTCTTAAATTTTAGTTTCACAAAGGGGTTATTTTAATCCGACACCTTCTGTGTCACGGTTTTTTCCCCTATTGTTGTAATCGAATGTTTTTTTTTTTTTTTTTTTAATAAACTTAATGAATATTAATATCACCTTAATTAGTTCTTTTATTTCTAAATCTGCTATTTCAATTTTTGGGGATTTTAAAGAAAGTAAAATTATCAAAAGCCCACTTTTAATTTTTAAAGAAATTTCCCTGAGTTTTTGGAATCTCTAAAAGAATTTAAATTCATTTTTGCTGAGCTAGCTTAATTAATTTTGTCATTTTTAATTTCCCTCTACTTATATGCTTGGACCATCAGTTCACAGCATATATTTTTGGCGCCCAACGTGGGGCGCGATTTTGTAATTGTAATTAGTAAGATTAGGATCCCGTGTTTTGAATTTGTGAGAATTTCGCGTTGCTCAGACAAAACTGATCTTTTTCGTGTGTTTAAATTTTTTTATATACACCGCTGCTGGAATGAATATGGACAAGCTCACCACACAACAGGAAGTCTACGTTCCGAAGACGACGTGGCGGAATCCAAAACTATGGCAGTGAGGATGAGTCGGATGTGGCAGGAACAAACAGATCGTCAATGGGAGATTCGGAAGTTGAGGACAAGGAAAGGATGGAGGATGTGCGTATGCAGAAAGACGAGGCGGAAAATACGAAGGAAAGTATTAATAGTATGAATGATATGATGAAAATGATAAAAGAGTTATTGATTGCTAATAAAAAAGAAGTGATTGCTGAGACCAAAGAATTGGTACAGATGCAAAATGATTGTTTAAAAAGATTAGAGGAAATTGTATTTGGTAGTAAACTTGAGGTTGACCGAATTGATAAGAATGTTAAAGAAATAGAAAGTAAAGTTTTAGATAACACAGTAAGAAGCACGTCAAATCAAATTGCGATAGAAATTTGTCATCAAGAGATTAGCAAGATGAAGAATAAATGGGATGAGAGTGAGAATATGGTTGAGGATAAAGTAAGGCTATAGAAGTGAGATGAAGAGAAATAGCAGAAAGTGTGGAAAAAGCAGAAGAGGAAATTTCAAAAAAGATATTCAGAATGAAAGAAGTTACAAGTAATTTTCAACCTTACAATAGTCTCAATTTTTCATTGCCTGTGCAAGTGGAGCAGCTACCGAAATTTTACGGATTAGCAACCCACAATCCGATGGCTTTTCTGAGAAACCTGAATGATTTTGTAGAGTCCATTCCTGGAGACGGAATAAATTGCAAGTTGCCAGGAGTTGCATGAAGGATGAAGCACGGACTTGGTTTGAATTTGTCGCAGATGATATAACCACATGGGAGCAGTTCAAGGAAGCATTTGAGCGCCAATATTGGAGTCAGTCAATACAGCTAAGGGTGAGAACAAATTATTCTTAGGCGCATATAGAAAAGGTGGTTTAGACAGTAGAGAAGTGTATGTCATAAAAAAGATCAATGTCCTTAAATATTTATCACCTTCAATATTAGAATCAGATTTAATCACTCAATTGTCCAGGCATTTTGAACCTGAGGTCACGCAAGCTGTTGCGATGCAGAATATAACCTCTATTAGTCAGTTTTTGGAACTAATTAAGAGATTAGACTATGCGGAACAAAGCAATGTCAATTCTTGGAATACCGAAGACCTGAAAATAATGTCAACCAAAATCAGGCATTTGTTAGTTCGCAAAGTGACGGATTCAAACGTCAACAGCCTTCACGGTTTAACGTAACGCCGAGACCAGCTCCCTATGCCAACAGGAGTCAGGGTATTAATCGTAGAAATGGTGAACGTCAGAGTTCAAACAATGATAGAGTGAACGTGCCTCAGCTAATAAATGACCGTCGTTCAGGTGATCAGACAAGGTCAAACACAAATCAAGTGGCTTCCCCACACTATGTCAATAATTATTTTAAGTCAGCTGACAGAGATTATAGCAGAGGACCAGGGCAAGGGTCTACAAATTGTAATGTTAATAATGTAGAGATTAAAAGTCAATTGTCAAACAATACTGGCACTGTACCAAAAGACTCAAGGGTAACTTTTAAAGCGGAAAAAGCGATATCAAGGGCGGATGAATTAGTGGATGAAGCTCGAGGGAAGGATTTTTAATTGAACCAACCAAAAAGATTAAATTGTACACCATGATGCGGAATGAGACGATAAGATCTATGAATTTAGAATTGCCACATATTAATGTTAGATTTGGGAATAATGATTTTAAATGTCTTGTTGATTCGGGAAGTGAGGCTTCATTTTTGGATGAGGAAGTTATAAAAGTATTAGAGAGACAGAATTTAGGGAAATTCATTCCAACTCGAAAAATCACAATAGTATCGCTACAAAAGAAAGTGATTGCTGTTATCAATAAATTTTTGTTACTGAATATAAACTTCACAATTTTAATTTCTGGGAGAATTTATTTCTGTAGAGGATTACGCAGACACGGAATTATTGGATTGATTTACTAGACAAAATGAAAGCAATTATAGATGTAGAAAGGAAATTGTTCAGATAGAAGGGGAGAGATTTAATTGGTGTTCTGAGACTCCTGATGAGGAGAAAGTAGTTAATAATTTAAGCAGAGAAAAGGAAAATGAAAATGATGAAATGAGAGAAAAAAGTGATAGTTTTAAGAAGGTTATACAGAGTTGCGGAAAAGTTGTTGAAAGTGATGATGTACAAGGTGTAGTTTTATCTGAAGAGGATAAGGAGGTTAAAGTTATTGGAGAGTCAGAGTTAGAGTTAGTTGAAGTAAACAATTCCCAGATAGAATCCCCAGATGATGTTGATGAAATTGAAATTAATTGTGATGTGAAGTTTGAATCGGAAGTTAAAGAAATTTTGAAGCAGTATGTTTCCCTAGTAGATAAATTCCCTAGTTTTGCTGTTAATTATGAGCACTCTCTTGAGGTGGATGAGTCAAAGCCTTACAAGATCAAGAATTATCCCATTCCCAAGGCCATGCAGGAGAAAGTAAGAGAAGAAGTTTCCCAGATGCTTCGAGATGGGGTGATTGAGCGTGGCGTTACTAAGTATATCAATCCTTTGGTCGTTGTGAAGAAGAAGGATGGAGACATTCGTTTGTGTCTCGACGCTCGACGTCTTAATGAGCGCACTCGTCCGCAGTTTGAGACACCGATCACGGTGGAAACGTTATTAGCAAGGTGTACAAATGCAAATTATTTTACGAAACTAGATCTTAAGAGCTCTTTTTGGTTGGTACCTTTGGACAAGGCATCTAGAAGATTTTGTGGTTTTATGGTTGATGGTAATGTTTATCAATTAAGGTTGTACCTTATGGTTTGAGTAGTTCGGCTGCCGCCTTGATACGCGCTATGCAACAGATTTTAGAACCATTTAATTCATTGTAGCACATTATATTGATGATATTTAATTTTTAGCAAAGTTTTAGATGAGCATTTTTACATTCGTAAAGTTATTGAGGTTCTTGCAATGAATGGTCTGAAAGTGAACCTTCGGAAGTGTGAATTTATGAAACGTGAAGTAAAGTTTTTGGGGTATGATTTATCACAGAATCATGTGAGAGTAGATGTATCTAGGCTAGAAGTCATTAAGAAGTACCCTAGACCTAGTAGTGTTAAGTTGTTGAGAGGATTTTTAGGAATAATAAATTATTATAAGAGATTTGTACCAAGATTAGCACACATCAGTGCACCTTTATTCAATTGTTGCGTAAGAATGAGAAATTCAGTTGGACAGCTGAGAGAATAGCTGCGTTTGAAAATGTAAAGTCAGAATTTTCACAAGTCGTTATGTTTACTTTTACCAGATTTTAATAAGGAATTTTTGTTACGTGTCGATGCCAGTGACACAGCCATTAGTGGTGTTTTAATTCAATTGGTCAAAGTGGAGAGGAACCAATTTGTTTTATTTCCAGAATCCTTAAGAGCTATGAGATGAGATACACTGTTTCAGAGAAAGAGATGCTAGCCGTTGTCTATGCAATAAGCAAATTAAGATTTTATTTGCTTGGTAAAAATTTATTGTAGAATCTGATCATGCTGCCCTCACCTCGTTAATGTCAACAGGTTTTCGAACAACCGCATTTATCGTTGGTCACTGCTACTTTCCGAGTATGTTTTTGAAATTCGACATATAAAAGGAGAACTTAATGTAACAGCTGATGCATTATCTCGTATGCACAGTTTAAAAGCCATTTTACCATGTTGAGTTAATACATATAATATGTATGAAGCCGAGGGTTGTTTGACTTTGTCAGAATAAATGAGATTCAACAAGATGAATGTTTCAATGGTATACGAGAGGCATTAGTTCACCAAGATGTTTATAAAGAGTATGTGATCAGAGATGGCGTTTAATGAAGAGGTTACGTGGTCAATTCAACGTTGTATTAACTGAAGTGTATGCTCGTCAAGCAATGTTACTGATTCATGAATCCCTTGGACACATTGGAGGTCACAAAGTTTGGCTCACGTTCAGAGAAGCTTTCTTCGCTGTCAGAGACAAGAACATCGCCAAGGACATTGTACGCTCATGTCTTCAGTGTCAACTTGGAAAAACGAAGAACCGAACTTGTCAAGATGTTATCAAGAGCATCGTTGTGGACAACAAACTCGACTAGTTGCCATCGATTTTTCTTGGAAATTTAATTCCTGGATCATTTGGATACCGGAACATTTTTGTGATGGTTGATGTGTTTACTAAATTTGTAAGACTTTTTCCCACTAGATTTTATAATACTGATACTGCTATTAGATGTATTGATAACTTATCATGCATCAAGTAAGATGCGACGCATTCTACCGACAATGCGACTTATTTTAATACTCATCGTTTTACTGACGCCATGTTAGAGCGTGATATAAGAGTGTCTTTCTGTTCTATACGTCATCCTTGTGGAAATCCTTGCGAGAGATACATCAAGAAGTCGTGAAGTTCCTCCGAATGGCAGACTCACCAACGCCACACCGACTGGGTTCGTCATGTCCAGAACATAGAAATTGGATCAATCAAACTCCTAACACCACCACGGAGGAATGTCCTTATACGTTGATGTATGGAAGGATGCCCAGCCGTCCCTGGAATCTTTTAGAAGAGGATGTGTACTCGAGGCTCGCACTGATGAAGCCAGAAGGAAACTGCAGCTCCGTGGAGAATCGTTACGTCCGCCAGGAGAACGCGAAGGTCGTCAAGCGTACTCGTTCGAAGTTGGTGATGCTGTCCTAGTTCGTCGGTACCGTGTGGCCAGACGTGATCGGCAGCTCTGCCAAAAACTTGAATAACCGTTCGTGGGACCGTATAGAGTGGCTAGAGTTTTTGATGGAGTCACTTATGAACTTCATTCGTTGGATGGTATGCAGAACAAGGGGCGTTATCACATTTCAGCACTCCAGCACTTCCACCACGACCCCGGTAGGTTCTTCACCCGTGAGTGACGTTTTCACCCTGTGTGCGGAGATACTGTTTTGTTTGTTTTGTGCGAGACACTTTTGACTTTTGTTTTTTTTTCGTGTGCGGACAATTTTAAGGAGAAACACTCTATTTTCTGCGAAACTTTCGTTTCCCCTTAAGAATTGGGAGATGTGCTGTAAATGTCTCCCGTTGTGTAAACTCTATGCTGTGTATTTTCTAAGTTCATGTTTTGGCTTTGACGCGCGCAAATTCTCACTAATTTTACTTTTTACTTTGATTTTAGTAGTTTTGTTGGATAATTAATTGTTCAGTTAGTTAGTTCATTATTCTTTGATTATAAGTTTAGCATTAGTTTATCTTGCTTATGTCCTTCTTATAAGGTGATTTTTATGTTTGTTTGCGGCCGTTGCAGAGCGCGCGCAGTCAGCTGTTTTGTATATACGCGTTGCGTGAGGCCACGTTAGGGCAGAGTCTGAATAGTGACGGGAGGTTGTAGTTGTAAAATTTTGAGATCTTTCATTTTAGCCCTTTTTACTATTTGTCATTTGTTTCGGTTTATTATAATTTTTAATCAGTATTCAGACTTCTCTTCTTATTTTGTGCACAATTTAAGTAAGTTTTTGTTTATTTATATTCGTTTTAGAAGAAAGCGCGTGTAGAGTTTAAATTTTCTGTTTTTTTTTTGTAGTTATCAATTTAATTTTAATTTTATCACCTCGGGGAAGGTGAAGTGAAGCTGAGAGCTTGTTTTTTATTTCATTTTTAATTTTGCTTATTACTCCACGTTATTTGAATTAAAGTTTTAGTTTGCTTTGAATTTTTGAAACCACGTGGATTTATTTTTTTTTTTATTGAAATTCCTTCTAGAACGAATTCACCATTTTGTTTGCTGAAGGATTTGAATTGTCCTTCTAATTTTAGTTTACAAAGGGTTATTTTAATCCGACACCTTCTGTGTCACGTTTTTTCCCTATTGTTGTAATCGAATGTTTTTTTTTTTTTTTTTTTAATAAACTTAATGAATATTAATATCACCTTAATTAGTTCTTTTATTTCTAAATCTGCTATTTCAATTTTTGGGGATTTTAAAGAAAGTAAAATTATCAAAAGCCCACTTTTAATTTTTAAAGAAATTTCCCTGAGTTTTTGGAATCTCTAAAAGAATTTAAATTCATTTTTGCTGAGCTAGCTTAATTAATTTTGTCATTTTTAATTTCCCTCTACTTATATGCTTGGACCATCAGTTCACAGCAAAACGTATGCGCGGCTGGTTTCAAGAAAGATCTAAGAGGACAATGTAGGAAAATGTTCTAGTACTGGTAAGATCTTTATTGGTTGAAAACATGTTGGTATTACATATAGATATAAATATAGGAATTAATGATGCATGAGAGTTTTAAGAATATTAAATTCCAAAGGCGAAACACGACGTGTTTGACCATTATTGCGATATAATCTATATCTTTCTGCAATTAACTTAAATATAATAATCTCAATGGTGGAAAGGCGAGTTGTGTTTCGCATTTAGGGTTATATATACACAAACACTACAAAAATGCTTATTTTGTAGTTGTATATTGTAGGGTTAACTGAACAACCGCTATTGTTATCATGAGAGGAGGAAAAACATGCATGTGTATCTATCTGTAATGTAAACTTTCTTTCTTAAGAAAAAAAAAAACAATAAATTATTCAGTAAAAGCAATTTCTTTAATCTTAATACCTTTCTTGAAGTAAACAAAAAAAGAAAAAAAACAGAAAGTATAAGGGAATGTGATGGTAAGGAAAGGAAACTGATTTAGGTACTAAAAATATTACTGTTCAATTTTCCAAACACAATTCAAAGGCTCGTATTTAATATATTCGGGAAGAACGTCTAAATAATAGTAAGGTTATCAAAACCAGAATTGATAAATTGTTTTAAGTAACGCGTAAGAATGACTTGTAAATCTGCGAATGGACGCGTATCTTATAAAATGAAAACGATTGTTTTGCTTCTGATGTGTTTTTTATGTACCATCTTTAACAAATTAAATGCGAATCTAGGGCCCACAAATCTTCGATTGTTTATGTAACCGAAACTACAGTACACTAAAATATGAGTTAAAAAATATTTTCGAACAATCCTAAATTACCCACCGCTATGTATGCAGCAGTGGCGGCTCGTCAGTAATGAAAGAGGGCGGGCACAAAATAAGAACTTGCCTATTTTTTGTACATAAAATCTATTCTCCTATTTTTCATGCTGAAAAATACGTCTATGACTTTGTTATAAAAATGCGTTCAGTCGATAATCTGACATTGTGCTTCTCAGAAAAGCTTTAATACTTTTGAAGGTGGAAAAACATCGTTCACATTCTGCTGTCGACATGGGGTTGTACAAATAATACCCAATAGTTTGTATGTTTCCGTCAAAACGTTTTTAGGTTGTCTGTTATGAACACAAAAAGTGGCAGAACACCACCTACACCTACGTCACACATCTCATCGCGCTCATAAATTACTGAAAGTTTACTTTTCAATTTTACGCTGTCCAACATAGGATAAGATTTCATAGTTTCTTATATACATAATTAACCGACACAAAATATGATGATTTTTTTCCACATCTTCATTGTACTTAATTTTATGTCGCAAATAAGTACCCTCTAAATAGGACATTAAAATTCACGCATGCATTCATGTGAGAAACGGAATTTTCGTGTTTCTTCGTTCTCTCTGCGATATGTTTTAAATCAGGTAACCCTTGTTTATTCCACGCACTAATCTCTTTCTTAAAAATTAAGCAGATAAAACAAAATAGTTTATTTCTTAGTGGACATCCGTACGTTCACTCATATTTTTCATATATATTTTTATTGAATACTCCACTGTAAGTTCGGGTTTTACTTGTGGAAGTGTAGTTTATTTGAAGGTCAGGAATAGACCTTGCTTTCTTCTTAATTAAAAGTTTTTCCTCAAATGACAACGGGTTTTTTTAAAGATTTTGCACTCAATTGACTTCCATGACTAATAATAAACGTCACTTCAAGCCTTTGAAATCACACATTGAAAACGATACAATCACAATGAATGCAAGACATTAACTGGAGACACGAAATGCCCTAAAGCGACCCAATAAGTGCATATGTCGAAGATAAACGGAGCCGTCCGATTCATACTCGAAATGGGTACATCGGAAATAGTGCCCCGGAACATAGTTTTGAGCGTTCGCATATGCGCTAGTGTCTGTGGTGCAGAAGGAAACTTTGATACCATCGTTATAAAAATGCGAAAAAATAATAATATAAAATAATGCACTGAATTACATGCGAATTTCTTTCTGTTTTTATCTTGGTGATTGGGTGGGTATGTGCCCTTGTGCCCTTTAGTACCTGCTTTAGTTTTGGTTGCATAAATAATCAAAAGTTTGTGGAGCTTCGATTCGCATTTAAATTGTTAAAGATGGTACATCTTAGTAGATGCCCGATCAACGATAGAATTGGCATTAAGTAGAACTAGAAATGGTGATAGTGTTGTAAAACCAGGTAAGTTAAATGTACCAATTTCTGACCCTGTCCTAATTACTGACATCTTCCCTGTATTTTTTCCTATAATAGTTTCGTTTGCTGTGTTTTAGCATAGCTTTCGATTAAAAATAATCCTGCAGGCATTTATTTTAAGTTTAAAAATCAAAATTGTACTTCCGATGTTATCTTGGAGTCTTAAACATAGACATCATTCTAGTGGTAGACTCACATAGTGTTAGTAAGTGGGACTTCTACCTTAACATCGTTTACTAAATTGTAGAATATGTTTTAGGAGGAAAGACAATTTTCACTTTTGTAATTTAAATGCCTTTTTCAGAGCGCATAACAAAACTTACATAAAAACCAAACTTTTGCTTATCAGGCTCTGTTAATGGCGTTTGGACATAACTAAGCTACGCACCGTGCAAAACAATAGCAGTGGACATTCAAATTTAAAGTTTAAGCATATATTCTTATTTACGTTCATAATAGACCATAGCCATCTATGCACTAAAAGCAGGTACTATTAAACACGCTCACTCTGACAAAATACCTTGTAAAATTGAATGTTTGAGCGGTAATATCAAAGACCGTTAAAGAGAGTGGATGCTAAAATACACGATTGCTATTATTTTGTACGGTGCTGTACGCACTATAAACAAATTATTGATAAAGTAAGTTTATATTATTGTTTTAGATTATTCTAGTGATGAAGAAATTCCAGAAGGAGGGATAATAGATAGGTATGACAACAGAACTAATGGGTCCTCATATTTTCAAATTACTTGCAGAGTTGAAGAAAATAATAACCGAACGATTCAAGCTTCAACAAACAAGAGAGAAAATATCGGCTCCTTGTAATAAAAAGGACCCGATATCTTCTGTCTCACTTGCTTCTGCTCGCATCGTTCGGATACTTTTTTCTTCAAGGTACTAGGTCGATATAGCAATTTAACTTCATACGCAATACTAATTTACATAATGTTTATTTGCAGATATTAGTATGTCTGATCGACAAATTCGGGAGCGTGCTATGTGTATGTGTGAACCGGGTTACAGAGTTCATAGAAAGGGCGCATGCAGAAATGTCATTGTTTTATAAAACATGAATACATTCGTTTTTCTATGGTTTCTTATAGAAACTTTTATATTTTCCTGCTATTCTTTTTTAGCTTGTCCTGCTAACACTACTTCAAGTTATTTTGCGTGAGAATATTGATTGGCTTTCGAATTATAAATACATAACGATTAATCTGTGCTTGTTGATAAACCCGTTCCTCCTATAAGTAAACTATGTCTGTAGGTATAATAATCCATACAGAAACCAAATTCTGTTATAGAAGATTTCTAAAGCAGATAATTATGGGTATTTTACAGCATAATATTTTAGTGCATAGTAGAAAAATATTGTTCGATTCCTTTTTTTTTCGCTGTTATATACATATCTGGTCTACACTACGATTGAAACATCATGCCTTCATTAAAGATTAAGACGTAAATAGAATATTTTACTACTCTTCCATACGAAAAAAAAAAAAAACGGCTATACACCACTTACTTATAATTTTATAACTATGTTTTTGTAATATCTGCCTTTATTGCACTAACATTTTTCACTACTGTAGTAAATAAACTTAATAAGGTACTATATTACTAATGCAACACTGTTACATATATAATCTTATTAAAATTGATAAGATTGAACTGTTAATAAATACCCTATTTTTTTAAATATATCACCCTGCACAAATACAAAAGTGTGATACATTTTCTTCTCTCTCATTGTAATATCCCTCATGATTTTTGGTAATAGAAAAAGATAATTTTAGCGATTTTAGGAAAAAGTCGATGATTTCTTGAAAGACATTCTATCACATGAGGGATTACTTTCTATTTATTTTGAAATTTTCTAGATTGTATTAAGAAGCTCATAAATATTACCGATGAATGAAATTTGATTCGTGTAAGCTTTTTTTTTATGTAAATACAAATACATTTAAAATTTGATATGCATCTATGAATCCATATGATAAAGGTTTCCTGGAACATTTTAAACATATAAAAACAATTCCTTTAAGTTTCCCTCCAAGAATATCCTATGGAATGTTTCGATAATTGCTGGAATAGACACTACATTTTTAACGATCGTCCAGCGATTTATTGTGAGACACATCAAAAAATAGTAAACAGCAGTGTTATAAAGTAATTGTTTAGAAAGATTAGAAAAATATGACACAATGATTGAGTATTATACATTTTTATCATCCAAACCGTACAGTAAAACATATCAGTACTTAAGACATACAAGATTTCTGCCTTTTTTATAGCAAAATTAGTACGACAGTACAAGCATTTGATGATACCTACTGAAAGCAAACCATCCTAAAAACCTATGCATATTACAAATTTATTCAACCTTTCGAATTCAATTCGAGGACTAGCTTTTCTTGCTGCAAACTCACTAATGTAGCTGTAAAATAATAAATAAATGTTAACTTTGACAGATAAAATCATAATATGTATGCAATCTTAGTCTAATGGAAAGAATTATAATACATCCGGAAAGAATTTATTTATAATAATAAGGTTATCAAAACGAAAATTGATAAATCATTTTAAATAATACATAAGAGTGAATTAAATATCTACGAATGGTTATTGTATCTTATAAAATGAAGTCGTTTACTTTGCTGCTATTGGTGTTCTCTGTGTATATTTTGGTAGATGGCCAACCAACAAATGACTCGACAGCAAGTAGATCTAGGAATGATGAAAGTGTTGTAAAATCAGGTATATTGTTTATTAAATTGTAGAATATATTTTACTAGTTTTCAATTTTACAATTTGATAGTTTTTGAACATAAGGCTTTTCTAATTGTGTGTTAGCAAAACTAACAAACGCATTACAAACACTTCGTTTAAATTGAGTTATAGTAAGTTTATATATCTATTTATTTTAGAATTTTCCAGTGGTAAACATGCAAATGGATCATCAAAGGATGATGCTATACCAAAAGCAGGGATAGTAAATGAAGGTATGATTATAGAAGTAATGCATAATAATATTTTGAAACTATATACTTGTATTACATCGATAGCAATTTAGCTCTATATGTACTACTAAATTACAAACATAACCTCTACTTTCAGGTGCTACAATCGCTGGTCCACGACTTGCGTTGCGTTTTACCAAATGCGAAACAGGTTACAGAATTGATAGGAAAGGCAAATGCCGAAAAGTCAACTAATTCTTTTATAAAAACATGACGCATACGTTTTTTTATATAGCTTCTACAGAAATTTTTATACTTAATGCTTATTTTGGTACTGTTCTAGAGTTCTCTTCTAATTTATCTGGTATGATCTGCTAATACTGCTTCAAGTTATTTTACATTAACTCCTGTATTTATGCTGATCAACAAATAACTAAGAAGGGACAGAATTCTGTTATAGGAGATTTGCACTGTAAGCAGCTTTGCGCAGGTTATCAACTTATTTTAGCGCCTAGTAGGACAACAATTGTTCGAATATAGTTGTTTGCTTTCATATGTATATCTTGCCTATTAGAAATTAAGACTGTAAATAGCTCTTTTACACGATAAAATATGATTATGCATTGCTTACTATAATTTTATAAATATATTTATTTAGCTACCCTTACTGCATTCAGAATTTTTCTCGCTATTATAGAAAATCCACATAACAACATATAATGCTAGTCATGTCACCTTATTACACATACTAGAAAAACTAATAGAAATAAATCAAAACTGAACTCGTAATAAATAACTCATAAAACTTTAAAGAGAAGGTAAATCGAGCATTGGTTAACTCATAATTTATTAGTTAAATCTGCAAATTTTTTTCTCCACTATTTTCTCTGGAACAAGTGTATCATTTCGTTAATACATGACACACTTTTTCAATTAATGATTTAGAGTTTATTAAGTCTTCAAATTGTAAGAATCTTAATATGTGGGAAGCTATTTATATGAAAAAACATATTAATAGCTTACTTAATACCGATTTAACACCCCTTAACTATAAATATTTAGAATTTATTGAATATAGTAGTCCTGAAGATTAATTTTGTAACTTAGGATATACTTATTATATTTAAACATTTGGTATTTTGACAATACACTTATATGTACACCTGATGATGTTAGCATAGCTAATGAAATGTACATTGTTTTTTGAAGATTAAAGAATTTGTGAGACAGAAGTTTATTGGTAATTCGTGTTAGTTATCATAAAACTTTGTTTATATTTTATTTGTAAAGTGTAGAAATTTATCTCTAAATTTGCAATAATAACATACGCAAATCTATGATGGATAATAACCATGACTATTCGCATAGATATTATGGAAGAATGAAATTTGATTTGTGTAAATTATGTAAATAACAACACATTTAAAATTCGACATGGATTAAAAAGCAATTTTGACAAAGGTTTCTTAAGCTCGTTAAACATTTAAAAAGATTGTTTTTCTAGAATATCCTGTGGCCCGTTCCGATAACTGATGGAAAGAACATGAAATTGTTTAGAAAAATATACATACATGTTGCAATATTTTAACATTATTGTGATATAATAATTATTAAGGGCTATTACAATGCGGTGTGGGTTCGAATCTCGTTCTAGTCAATTACGCTAACTGTTATTTTTTCCGGGGCTGTTATGATGATTAGGATTTGTATACCCCACTAAAGAAAGAAAAAAATACGTTTTTATAATAGAACATTGGAGTGCTGAAGATATGCAAAATCACTACTTTCTTATAGCAACATTAGTGTAATAGTGTAACCAATAACCATTATCCGTCGGCATGTTTGATGTTTTATGGTTTATTAATAATTGCCTTCAAATACACAGTGAAGTTAAGGTTATACTAGTAAGGGTTGGTCTAACTACGGAAATAATATAGCTTAGTTCAATTCTGATTAGGCAATAGTTTTCATTTCAAACATAAGAAGCTACCCTGTTCTCCTTTCAGACACATGTTTGATAGTGAAGAGACTGCTAAAGTGCAACTATCTTAAAAGTTTAAAATGTAGTATCAGTATTAGTATTAGGGATCTATTTTACCTTAAAGTTCATCCAACAAGTTCAAGCCAGTTCTTAAGGTAGCTTGCTGAATCTTTCTAAATGAGATTGTTTGCAGGTCTTCCAAGAAAGTGTCTACCTTCCCAAAGGTTACATACCTCATCCTCCTAACGGCAGACTAGTAGCAGAAAATAGGTCGAACTGCCTCTTCGTCTTCTAAACACAGTCGACATTCCGTTTCGTCATGGAGTCTGATTCTGTGCAAGTACTTTCTGAATCTACACTGACCTGCAAATACAGAGACAATTAGCTTGACACTTTTACGATCAAGTTCAAGTAATTCCCTAGTTCAGTTCTGATATCATTAGGTGACATCCCTTTGACATGCAACAAACCAGGACAATTATTCCTGTATTGGAGCAATTTCTTATTTGCCCAGCCTTTGATTTGCCACTTAGCTACCATAGGTACTATGCCAATGGGAGGTTCTGGTTCAGGGAATTGCTCTCCTGCACTCTTTTTCGCAAGAGATGCCTGCTTCTCATTTTCAAAAATGAGTGAGCACTCAGATTTAAAGTGTGTTTACAGCTTCAGATAAGTGTTGAGTTACATTTATGTGACTAATAAAATTTAGGGATATTTGTTTCTTATTGTGGCCATCCTGGATGTTGACAAATAAACCAGATTTGGAGGGAAACTGTGTTTGACAGTTGAGTGCAAATGAAATGGTGGTATTTTTGAAAGAGGTAGCGTAACAGTTAAGGTGAGTTGCATAATTTACAGGCATGTAACATAGTCTACGTGAGAATAAAGCAGGTCTTCTACAATTAGTGTATTTATAAACAATTGAAATCAAATTAAAAAATTTAAAATATCGTTAAAGTGTCATTTATATAAAATTTAAACATGACGTTAATCAGTACCTCGTATAGTCCATGTGTTCCAGTGCTCATCATGAATGACGATTATTGGTACCTTGCATATCTTTAAAAGATTTGCTATTTTCACCCATATAATATAACTACTTTAGAAGTACAATGTGAGAACCTGTAACCATCACGGAAGTTTGATAAGGAAAGGTTGGTAATTTTTTCTTTAAATTCGTGACGGTTACTGGTTCCACTGTGACGAATATGCGACATTTACATTTTTTCCAGATGTCTCGAAGTCGGTACCAAGACAGTGATATAAAAATGTTATTCTAGCTGCAAAATATGGACTGTCTATTAGTTTGGCTGTAGAAACCTACAGATCTCGTGTGACGCTCAATGACAAATATAAAGGCAAAACTCCGTTTTATTCTAGAAAAAGGATTTTGCATCCTAGTTTCTCCTAGGAGAAACCAGTTTTCTTTTAATAAAGGAACAGATACTGGACAGTGTTCAAATGTTAATAAGACGCTTAGGAAAGGAAACTCCTTTTACTGACGGAAGACCGGGAAGGAAATCGTATAAAGCATTTCTACGACGGGATCCAGTATTGTCTCAAAGAACAACACAAAACTTAACAAGAATGACAGCTGGCGTAACTGAATCCAACATATGATATGAAGCAAATGAACAAAGATGTTAATACAGATCGAACAAACACTGATAGCTCCACTAATAATGTTTTAGTGAATGTACTAGGAAACAGGGATTCTATAATGCTTGAATTGGATGCAGATGGTATTTTAGTAAAATACAATACGCACAATGAAACTACTGTTGAGATACAATTAGACGTAGATAAAAAACTTCTGTTATTATAGAAGATATAATTATTGAACAACAAATTAATGAGGAAGCCATTCCTCATTTGCATGAACCTGAAAGTTATATTATAGACAATATTTTAAATGAAAATAATAATGTGTCAGGAAGGTGCGCGCCTCCGAATACAAATTTAAATATTCCTGAAAATATGACTTCACCTTCCAAAACTCTTTTGTTTTGGCCAAATACTCCAACCATCTCGTCCAAAAAGAAAACCGAAAAGGTACCTGCGGTAGCCTCTTCTAAACAATGGAGGGAGTATTATAGAATAAAAGAAAGCAAGAAATTACAAAAACAACAGGAAGTAAAAGAAAGAAAAAGGAAGAAACTAGAAAAGAGCGCACCAGTCAAGAAGAAAGAGAAACCTAGTCCACAAAATTTTGAGACTAATAGCTGGTACTGTCCAGTTTGTGAAGAAAATATGATACAGTGTATGAAATGCAAAACTTGGATACACAAAAAGTATGTCAAAGTAAAAGCTGCTACTAACAAATTTATTTACATTTCATGTAAATCCTAAATTTTTTTTAATGTAGTTACATGTGTTTTGTCAATATATTATTAATCTTTGGCGTAATACATATTTGTTCTTCCTCGTAAAAATAGGTACACTGACGGATAATAGAACGGTTTTCGACGAATACTGGTACAAAGCGACATTTCGAGTGACGAATATTGGTACATTGGCACTATATATTACTTTTAATAAAAACTAAGTTACAAGCTCAAATTATATAATTAATTTGAATCTGTGTAAGTTTGTAATACTATAAAGATCATTACACCGCCAATACAACTAATTAATTAATAATAATCAATTTCTGTGATGGCATACACGCCAAAATTGCGCTCAAGATGATGGGTATTGGTACATCTACCTTATGTAAGTTTTTATTTTATAGCTAAAGTGAAGCAACCTTGATTGATAATTCATAAGTTTTGATGTAGTGCCACTTTTTATGGCTAGTACCGTTAACTGACAGGAATAGCTGTTCCATTTCCACGTATGAACTTGTTCATATAATGTCTTAAACCATATATTTCGTTTGAATAAAACTTTTTATGAACAAAAAAAATATAGTACCTATGAGAAGCTAACTCAACTTTGTAATGGCCTGTCTCTTTACATTTGAATGCATAGCTATTGATTCATTAAGTGAAAAATCAACCATTTAGTGGAGGTACGTGAATTTGTAATATGATCACGCGGACATTAAAGTTCTTAAAGTTCTTGTCGACAAACATTTTGAAGCATTAAAAACGAAGCTAACGCACGTAAACCGCTTATCTATATAGAAGTTCAAATCATCTTCGATAAAGAAAAGTATGTAATGGGTGATTGACACTAATGACGTAAAAGCATGTAGCGATAAACTATTGTATATTTAAGGGCGCCATTACACAAGATTCGTTATTCAAAAAACAGCGTCAAACAACCTGATAAGCAAAAAATAAGGCGCGGGGTAGAAAATAAAAATAACAGTGTTTATGTCCTATGTAAACATTAAACTGTTATTTATGCCTACTCGAAAAGTTATGATTGCAAGTGAAAGAGAAGAAGGAATCATTATCTATACCAGGTTATCTATACCAGTTTGGTACAATATAGTATATTATGTACCTGTGAAAAGCGTAAATCAAAATCATACAACATTTTATTGGCACCAGGCTGAAAGAAAACGAAAGGAATGTCTGGCTTTATTAATCAGAATAGTCAGCATTACTGGACATAGATTTAAGTAAAGCATTCGATTGTGTTTGTCATGATATTCTTTTAAATAAATTATAGGCCTATGGCATTAGAAGGATTGCTTTTAATTGGATTGTGTCTTTATTGCGAAACAGAACCCAATATGTTAATATCTTACACAACAACAATACTGCTTTTAAAAATTTTGCTTCTGAATTTTTGCCCATGAATGTTGGAGTTCCACAAGGATCAATTTTGGGCTCTGTACTTTTTTTACTTTATATTAACGATTTTCCTTTGAAATTAGACAAAGTTACAGTTACTTTATATGCAGATGACATTGCATTAGTACTGACAGATAAAGATGATCAGATTTTGACTGACACTTGTAATAATTTATTGAGTAATGTATCTACATGGTTTGCAATGAATAGGATTCTTGTCAATGAAGATAAAAGCAGTTATTTACGTTTGCATCCCTATCAGCTTCAGCCTGCGTCAGGTTTTTACTTAGATTTGTCACTGGGTGGCAGACAGCTTACCAATGCGGATTATACTAAATTTTTAGAAATGTGGGTAGATCGGTCTCTCAATTAGAGGGTGCATTGTGAGAGTCTGCTCCCCAGACTAAATTCACTTTGTTTCTCAGTTAGAAATTTAAAGCCAATTTTAACGCGTCAGCAGATGATTGGTGTGTATTACGCTTACGTTTTTAGCAGATTTTCTTACGGGATTACATTTTGAGGGAATTCAACCAAGGCTAAAGATATTTTTATCAGTCAGAAAGGTATTGTCCGTTGTATAACCGGTCTTAAAGCTACTCTCTAAGTCTTGCTGACCAGTTTACATCAGTTATAAATTGTTAACTCTTCCTTGTATTCTTATTCTTGAGCTTGCTCTATATGCTTACGACAATTAGTTCCAACTTAATAAAGATACATGATTATAACACCAGACATATAAGTGATATAGCCACACCTAGGTCTAGATTAACCTTATATCAGCAGTCCCCACAGGTTCTTGATATCAAAATATATAATAAAATTCCTAATCATTGGAAATATCTAAACCGTTGGCGTATTAAACGGTTATTATTATTATTATTATCATTATTGTTATTACATTTATAATTATTACATTTTTTCTTAAGTTTGTAGTTCCTAAATACAATGGGTTTAGCTTCTTTTTCTTTCTAATTAGATTTTCAATTGTTCAATTGTATTTTTCTTTTGTATGCCTTTTTCTATACCATTGTAATGGTCTTTGGAGATAAATAAAACTTACTTACTTACTTACTTACATACACTCATCGTATTTGATCATAGAGATAGATTCGAAAGATTTAATAATCACGAAGGGTTATTAATGAAATAGTACTCGTTCAATATTCTGTTTACTGCTTATTGTTCAATTGTATTCCTGTTTAACTCTTGCACTTCTCTAAACTTGAATTATTTTCAGATTCAACAAAATTCCTCTTCGAAAAAAAAATATCTTTTTATATATGTTATTGAGATGAACACGAATATTTTAGTGACATTCTTCTACCACCTGCAGTTCTTTTATAAATTCTATGCTTAAAATGCATTTTCATAAATTCACAAAAAAGGATTGGGCTAAAAAATGTGTTATTTTCATAATAACAGTTTTGTACATTTTCCTCTAGCAGTTTACTTGAGGCAAACATGGTAACGTCCAACTTGTATTGTCAGAATGTCAAGTTTTCTGTAGAAGGGAGCTACTGAAAATTTGACATTAAATGATCACTATCCTTCTTCACTTCACTATAAGAATAGCTGCTGTTAAATATGATGACATCCGGTCAAAACCGTACAGTGCGAAAGAAGCTTTGCAGTGACAATGACAGTTGCTGTACCGCGCGGTGGTTCCTGTATAACGTGAAAGAAGATATGGTCATCTTTGCTTTACTAAAAGAATGGCAATGTAGAATGTGCGATTAAAATCGTATAATGTGAAAGGAACCTAGGGAAACATGAAATACTGTCAAATCCAATGAACTACATACCTTCTAGGAGTATACACTTAATTTAAGGACTTAGTTAAAGTTAGTTATTATAATTTGTCTTTAAACATGTACTCAGTGCCATTAGAAACATTACACCCAGAAGGAATAACTTGTTTTTTTTTTTGCATCAGAATGGCTACATTTAAAGTAAGCTATAGTAAGAATGTGAACTTTCTATCTTTGGTAATTTTTTGCGAAAAGGACATTTTATCTTTTACTTTTTGTGAAGAAACTTGTTTGTGAGAGCTGAGTAGTACAGAAATGTTTAGTTATTGTGCGCCTGTCTACGAGTGATAAGCGTAACCAAATGCCTGGAGTTCGAACACGTCAAAATTATCACTGCGTTAGTGACTTTGATAGGGGTAGAATATCGCTTCCTTTAATTGTACTGCAATGACGATAATGCATGTGTGTCGTGTGTCGACAGAAGAAGGTAGAGGAGCACGAAGAAAACCAACTGGTCAACCGAGGCGTACCACAAAGCGTTAAGATAGGCGCTTCAGACAACTAGTTCAACGAGACCGTTTTGCTACTACCCGTCAAAGCCCTGACCAATGGTTTAGAGAAGAAGATAGCCCTGTTCCTATGCGCGCACTATATCGCCACATTCGAGCCTTTGGACTTTTTTCGTACCGTTCACGATTAGTACTTCCTTTGACTGTGGACCGCTGTCGTCAACGCTTGAAAAGGTGCAGAGAATGATAGCATTTGGAGGCAGAATGGTAGCATTTAGAGGCCGAATGGGAAAATGTCGTATTCAGCGATGAATCGCGATTCTGTCTAGGTATGCACGATGGCCGTACAAGCATATGATATCGACGTGGAGAGCGAGGTGATATTGGGTTTGCTGTTGAGAGGCATGTACACATGACTGTTGGAGAAATGGTTTGATGGCCTATGCCTATGATGGCGATCACCACTTCTCTTTACTCGAGGTAGTATAACAGCTGCGCGTTATGTTGATGATCTCCTACAAACCACTTTATATTACTTTACTACTTTTATCTTATCTAGATGGCCGTCTGTACATCCTTTTTCAGCAAGACAACACACGTCCCCATATTGCTCATCCAACTATGGACTTTCTCTAAGAAGTAAGCGTTAATATTTGCTGTGGCCACCCCGGTTACCGGATTTGAACCCCAGTGAACATGTGTGGGATATCATGGGGAGGAGACTGTCCACTTTGCACCAGCCTCCACAGACTCTGGCACTGTTATTTCACGAAGTTCAAATTGCTTACAACGGGGTGCCACAGGCAGATATCGACCATCTCATTTTGTCGCTGCTTACACCGAGAAAAAAAGATGTGTTGATTCAACCAATAATTGGTTCACTCAACAAATTTTGTATTTAATATGCTAAACCACCGGAATTTTAAATCAATTACGCAGAATTAGTTGCACTAATGTTTTGAATCAATCTACAATTGTGGTTCATTCAATAATCTTGATGTTGGATTAAAATAAATGTTTGTTCAAATTGGCCGCACGTGCATTGAGTTAACTAATTTTGTAGTTCCAAGGACGGTTAAAGCAAATAATTGTTTGACATTAACAACATTTTATTTAATTCAAACTAAAATTGCGTTTTCTTTTCAATGTTACTGTTTTGCATTAAAATTTAAGTATGCTGATTTAAGCGAAAACTGGTTGAGTGAATGCAAAAAGTTTAAAATAATAATTTTTGTTGTACCGACATTTTCATTTTTCTCAGTGTAGGCCTGTACAGGAATGTACTTAGCTACGGAGTCGCCAAATACATTATTATTTTTTTGTGTTACATGTTAATAAAATGTCTTGCAAATGTTTTGTTTTTAATGTAAAGCTATTACATTACCAAAAAATCAAGTTGAACCAATTATTTCTATACTAGGTGTAAAACTTCCAAAGTCACTGATTGTATACGTATAATTACTTGTAAAACTATTGATATCGTTTTCTGCTATTATTCGTTATTAATTTGTAAAATTGCGAACACCCTTCAAAGCATAGAAATATTATTATGAAATACGCAGTGAGTCAAAATGCTTTATTTCGAACTATTAGATCATTACTTTTGTATACACCTAATTATTCATTACGCGATTTTCCTCACTTTAGAAACATCACTTCCACAATTATTTACACATATTTGTACATACATATATTGTTTACACGTGGAAGTCATTAAACGTGCGTTGTACATGATATTTCAAAAAAAAAAATCAAACAATGAAACTCTTGCACACACATTTAGAAACTAACAATTTTAATATAATCATGACTCACGGAGGCATTTTTATTTGAGATAAGTTTAACAACGGTGATTCAACGGAGCGCTTTTTTAATCGACACTTTTACCTGTACGCGATGTTTCGAAACGGAACACTATCGATTCATCGAATTTGGTACCGGTTTCTTCTCATTTAAAAGACCTCGCGAAGGTAAGTCATATTATCATTCAGTTCTGCAGCCATGGCGGAGTGTGACACGAAAACATTATTCGCTACGCTATTTATATTTACAATCGTAGTTGTGAATTTAACCAACTATGATACGCTGCACCGCTAGATATCAATCCAGCTCCATATCACTATTCCGATGTTGAAAATTCCAGTCAAGGTAAACCTCCAATTATTTTTATTTAGCATCTGTAAATGATCTGCTTATATTTCTTTCTAGTTGAAGGCAGCAGTCGATTTTTATTTAAGGTGACGCACAATTGTCCACCTGGAAGTAAGCTCGACTTCAGAGGACGATGTAAAGTTGTATATTAAGTTTGTTAGTATTTATGTATGTAATATATCTATCACTGGTAATTTTATTTATTTTGTATGAGGTTTTAATAAAACAAATTATGTATACCAACTTGTTAGTATTTAAATTAATTTCTGTTGTAGACCAATGACAAATTCAATCGATACATACACAATTCACCCATCATACAAGTAAATTAACTAGATTTTTCCCTACATATTAATGAATGATTAATGCGTTTTGCAGTAATAATAGTATAACAGTGGTATATAGTGTGGTATATAAAATCATCGCTAGGATTATGTAAACAATTTCTAAATTTGCATCTTTAAAAGTAATTACGAGATTAAATTAATGAGAATTACCCAGTCCTATTAAAAAACCATAAAATTTTTAATAAACATCAGTTTTGTTTATGGAATTACATAAGTTTTTCAATATCGTCTGTGCATAATTTCCATGGGCAATACGTCAGAAGCTGCTTAAAAAAGGATAGATATCAATTCAATTAATCACCTGAGCAAAATCTCTATTCTGTGGTGAAACTACTGCCTTTTAATATCTGCTAAAATGTAGCGCTATAAAATGTTTCCTTTTTTATTTTAAATATACGAGAATAAAAGTCTGTTATCATACGTGTAATAACTTGAAGTTACCGTAATAAGCTTGAAAGCTGTGGAATAGCTGCAACGCCATTTCTTACAGTTGCCGTGTACAGTTAGAAACTTTAGAAATGGCCACTTATGTTGCAGCGAGTCACAGCGTTAGCCACAGTCTAGCCTGGCGCATTCCGTATGTTTTAAATAAATGTATTTTAATTATTATTATATTTCACTGACGCAATATTTACGGGCACATACTCCTGTGTGTTGTGGGTTTGTTTTTCTTTAATTTTCTTGAGGTGTTTTTAAAATAACTTTATGTACATCCATTTTTATGCTGTCTTTTTATATTATCTTTATATTCCAATATCCAACACCAATGGTATCATTGAAATAAATAAATAAATAAAAAATAAAAATCAATGAATAACTTATTATTATCTTATAGTATATGGATTACCAATTCATTCAAAATCAGATCAATTACTATGTAATTAAATCAAAAGTGAATATAATAAATAATAAAACATCATATAATTTAATTAACATTTATTAGTTAGTTACTATTTAGGAATTAGTTTTAACTTTGTATAATAAATCAGCATTCAACTCTTTCTGTTATTCCTTTGCTATTACTTATAGTGTGCTATTCAATAATTAAAACTTAAAAATAAAAATTATAAGAAACGAATGTATCAGGATAATTACTAATGAAACATCTCCAAAAAAATTAGTATTAGCTTCACAAAAAAAATATTTTTTTCAAGCGTTTTTTTTTTTTGTTGATAAAAACTTGTCTCTAAAGTTACAAATGATTCATATTTTTTTAATGATATTTTTTACATCTTCTGTTTTTAATTATTTTTTGCATTTATTATATTTTATATATATTATATTCAATATTTGTACTTCAACCCTCTATCGTGTTTCAAGTAATGCCGAATACAGATAGACGTACATTAGGGTCGCCCTTATTCCGCAAATATAAAATTTCAACTAGAAGTCGGGCGTTCTCCTAGAACATATTCCTTGAAGAAGGTGGGTTAGTAAGCCGGTTCATTATTTCTGAGAGCACCTCTTATAGAGTGTGCAACGTGTGTTTGGTAACTTTCTCTTGTTTTTGAACAGTATTTAATTTTCTTCCAAATTTTCGAACGCTTTTAACATTTATTTGTTTTTTTTAATTTGTTTAACTTTTTTTCTGATTTTTACTTTTTACAAATTTCCCACCTTTTTTTAAAAAACGTTAAAAATAAGTAACGGTTTTTCGACTTTTTTGCCTCCTTTACGTTATTTAACTTCATGAACAATTTTCCTTTAAAATGCTTTTCTCACAATTACTATCAAAAATCCTTTAAATTACCATTATATCTCAATTTTGCGGTTATTGATCCGCCATTTTGTTTTCGATAACTGTCCAATTGGAATTCAAATGTATCACGTCATAGAATGTGAATACGCCTATTTGAGCCCACCTTTCTTTTTTTTTCAAATACTTTTCCGCTATATTAGGTGCTCCATTTTCCTTTCAACTCTATATTAATTAATTAGCAACCCAAATACCCCTAAATTGTCTACATGAAAAAGAAGTTGGCTTTTTTTATTACATTTCAATTTTTTTTCCCGTCAGACTGCTCCGATATTTTGCTGATACACGAACAAATGTATCTATCATAACATATATAAAATTTTTGAATTTATTTTTCAGAATTTTTTATGTTTTTGCCATTTTGAAACAATTTCTTTGGATACTATTCCTAATTTCCACAATTTAGAAATTAGGACAATAATTTTATTTGAATTATCATTTTTCACGAATTAATACCGTATAGCTCTTAAATTATCATTTTTCTCTCAAATACTTTGCCGCCATATTGGATGCTCTATTTTGTTGTCAACTCTGTGTTCGTAATTAACGATCTAAACACCTCTTACATAATGCATTTCTTTCTTTGCACATTTGAATATCTCCCCATCATATCTACTAATTTGTCATTTTGTTTTTCTAAATTCTTAATTAATTTCATCTTTCGTTTTTTCTTTTTATTTTTCCTTCTTAATTTCTCAATATTTGTGCAATGGAATCAAATGCAAAGCAAAAAAAATATTTAATTTTTATAGTACGTTAAGAGAATAAGTTGAAAGAGGTTTGTAGCAATTATAATTTCAAGTTGCAAAAATGAAATTTGTGACAATATTTTAGATTTAATGCATTAAAAGTATTTAAATTTAAGGAAATGTAAGTTCGGACTGTTTAAAAAAATCATAAAATGCAATACAAATTTAAAAATTTACTCAATCTGCATTTAAATAAAATGATAATACATAATCATAACTACAATTCCAATCTTGAAATTAAAAAAGGAATGTATAATTTTTATACTTTAATCAGCGTAAGTTTATTACTAACTAATACAAAAATGTAACTTGAAAAACCATCCTATTTAAGCTTATTTTCACAGCATAATTGAAAAAAACATTCAAATATCCTTGTATAATAGCATATTACTTACAATTAGTTAAAACTGCTTTGGTGAAACATGGATAATCCTTTCGATAATGTCGAACAACTTGAAAACGATGCATATATTGAGAAACTGTCAAAATAATATAAAAAAAGTATCACACACTTGAAGCACTGTAATTATATATTATATCAATTTTAAGCAAATATTTTTTTTCCTCGTTTTTGTTAATTTTACTATTAAACTCTTCAATAAGCTTTACCCCTTTTTCAGCGATTGCATTAACTACTCTAGTTGAGGAAAGCGTTTCATAGCCTTCATGTTCTTTCCTCCAAACGAGATCCTGATGTAAAAAAATCAATTGGAATACTGAATCGCGTGAAAAAAGTTTTTGAACGACTGGTAATAATCCTTTTGGGGATTTTCAAAAAGTTCTTCAAATGAAACTATTTTCCTTTTACATATTTCATCAACAAGTTCCTCTTCATTTTCCTCTTGCAATATAACATAGGCTAATTCTTTCTCCTTCCTATTGTTGACTCTTTCGTATTAAAATACCATAAATGATTTAATAATGCACCTTCGGTTTCGTTTATCGTTCTTTTTAGGAATTTCTAGCCGTTTTAAAAATCTAAAATCGTTGAAAGGAGCTTGGATAAAGCTAATGAAGTTTTGTGCAGTATTTAATAATGAAACAACAGACGTCTTTGTTGCAGCTTCTTCCGTCTTATTCAAACTTATCTGCTCTTTAAATAAAAATATCTTAAACGACTCCGTTGGTCATTCCTCTAGCTCTATGGTAAGCCCCAAGTCGTTGTGGGTAAACTTTATAGCGCTAGCAAAAGAAAAAAGTATCTAAACTCTAATAATTGTTTGTAATAATTTCGAGAAAATTTCCAACAGTTTTTTTATGTGCAAAGACAAGAATGTTCTCTTTAGGTTCTACGAACATTACTGCCTAAATTCCAAATAGAAAACTTGCCTCTTATCAATGTTTTTTCAGCTTTTTTTTTAAATTGTTTGAAAATGCCTGTACCTGGACCACTTTGCCTGGAAAGTTTTGATTCCTCAAAGACAACCGCAAGCATGATTTCTGGATATTTTGTTTAACTCGAATTTCGTGTACATTAACACAGTTATGCTGAGAAAAAAACGTTAAAATTTTCAATGTCATTGCGGCACGTATTATTGTAGTTCAATCTTAGTAGAAATTTATAGGCAACCCTTTTTCGTAGATTAGTACTTATTAGTACTTATTAGTACTTATTTTGAAAATGTAATAAAAAAAGTTTACCCTAGATAACCATAGATTTTTAAAACGTATTTAGTAGTTCCAAATCAATATTTTTTTTATACAAAACCGAAATACGGATTTCTAAAAAGAAAAACATTATTCTTTTCGATTATTCTATTAAATTGAGTTAGATTGTTACTGTGTTTCATTGATAGAATACCACTCTAAATAAAAAATCACCAGTTTGGACAAGGATTTATACCGATATTGCTAGATGTACAATATGTAATGCAAACTATCCTTACAATATAGATATTGGTATGTCATTCTAGAAGAGAACACTGGTATAAGTCGCTTGTTTCTATCATGTCTCATAATATCTTTGAACAGATTAATTGGAAGTTTAATTGATAAATCGAAATGATAAATAAAAAAAATAATTCATATTTTGAGATTTAATATTTTATGCAGATAAAGTGCAGAAATAGACTTTATGCTTTACACATATCGTTGCTGATGATAGATTAAGCAGAATTAATACTTTTTTAGTAAATGCCAAGCAATAATTGCCCATGTTTAAAATGGTAGACTTAAATAAGAATATATCTTAACAATACCAACCTAAGCGAGTCAGAGGGAAGATATCTTGGTCCTCTCCATTACTAGAAACCAATATTTTGTTCGCGCAGGCTTGCAACATTCGGATATTTTTTCTTCAAGCCTATCTAGTTCATATAGAAGAGAGAAAATACATTCTCTGATTCAGTATGGGTGAGCCACTACTTCGCCAAGGCTATCCTGTGGAGCATTTATATATTTAAATATTTAAAGAAATTATCTTTCTTTAGAGAAACTTATTTTGTCACAATAGTACCATTACTGTGTAGTAAACATGTTGACAGTTGTATGTTTAAACCTTAATGGAATCAAAGGTTATCTTACATCACTGAACCGTATTTACACATATATAGAGAATATCCGTAACTTGCAATGATAATTGACAACTCGCCAATATGCAAATCACTTTATTAGGAATACTTTTATTGGGTATTATATTTTGTTTAGTATGTAATATAGATACCTACGCAATAAATGCAAGGAAGTCGAGTAAGTACTAATTTTTTTTTTATACTTCTATATTGTAATGAGTTAAGGTTAATATTTATAAAAGATTCTTCTATCATAGTTAGCGTTTTCATCTAACATTTTATAAAAGATATTTGACCTGCTTATTTCTTCCTATTTTTTCATCTACGTCGCAATATTTAATCTATAAAATAATAATAAAAATAAATAATAATAAAATTATAAACTTTATTCACACAATGTTGCAGTATATTCTACTCCGCTTGTTTTTTAAAATATTTACCTCCAATAATTATGAAACTGACCAACAGTTAGTATTCATTTTCGCAAATTTATCCAAGATTCGTTTAAATCTAGTTAATAACAGAAGTACATTCCGATATACTCCGAAAGCGTTCGTAAATTATCCGAATCTATTTCCACCAAGTCAGGTGATTACCAGTTGTTTAACGGTAATGTGACAAAAGCAATACAATTTTAATAAACCTCTTGATCGACAAATAACACTAATATTTCACAAAACTTTTATAGAATGTTTTAATAGAGTGATATCGAGTCTTCTGATGTCAATTATCTTTCATAAAAGAAGTTTTAGTAAAAGTTTTATAAAGGGTTTTTGTCAAATCACTTTAGTATAATATCTGCCATAAATTACATTCATAATGTTAATATCTCTTTTATATTCATTAGCAACCATCCCACCCTTAGAGGACAAATTTTTAGTAAATATTAAGAAAAACTGCCCTCGCGGAACAGTATTTGATGGACATGACTGCGTTTTAACATTTTCCACTGATTAGACAAAAAAAAAACATGTAAGTAATATGAGTTCTACAATGATTTTTTGTATAAAATTAATAAAATACTTATAAATACTGGTTGATGAGTTTATTATTCCAAAACGAATGTCAAATTATTATTAATAACTCTTTAACATCTGATCATAGTTGTGGGTTTGCTAAGCTGCCTATAATAATAATAAATCACTAATTCTGTTGTATGTGATTGCTCATAATTAAATTTCCAAAATAATAAGAACTTGCAACTAGTTTCGAATGAAAATGATCTTCATCAGGCATATGCTTAAGATCATAAAGACATGTGGCATAGGCTACTATGCCAAGATATTTGACTGTTATATAATTTTAAGTAAATATATGTCACATGAAAATAATTTTTAATGGAAACTAGTGGTAAATTCTTGGATTTTCAAGGTCATATAGTAAATATAAAAATCAACAAAAAAAAAAAAAATAGGAAACATCAAAATTGTTATTATTTTGGAAAACAAATTTTATCCTTTTCTATGTTTCTATGCGTACTAATTTCAAAGTACATAGCTAATTTACAGCTGTTGTTTATAAGTTATGTAAATTGTTGCCCATATACATTTGCTTCTCATAGATACAAATAAATAATACACTATTCATGTGTATAGTATTAAGAAACCTAAAAGGTAATTTATTGTTACTTTATGACAGAAAATTAATCCCCACTTATACAATCAAGTATGTATGTACATGGTGACAGCATCGCAAAAAGAAGACTCTCAAGGTGTAATGGTAAACATTTATACGAACAGCAACTAAACAGTCCAGTTGATAATTTCGCCGAAGAAACATCTTTGCTTCATAAAGATGCATCTAAAATACTTAGTATTTGTGATTTTACTGTGGTTCTCATTTGATAATTTAAGTGCGGCGCCTGTCGAGGTTACGAAGGAACCGAAAAATGGTAAGTATTACGCCATATTAATAACAAATAATAACAAATTTCATCATTTAGATGCCACAGTAACATTAGAGAACAGATTCTTGATTCATGTGCCGACAAATTCCCCCGCATGCGGAGAAAACGAAAGTTTAATTAATGGAAAATGCGCCAAACGTTTTAAACCAAAGGCTTGAATATTTGCATAAATATCTCATTATATGTATTGCGATGGTTTATGTATGTATTAAAACGAATAAAACTTTGTAATTTTTTTTTTGCTGTGCTTGAATGATTCTAACGACTGCCAATAAAATTAATGCAAAACAAGTTACATTTGTCTTTCGATGAAAAATGCACTTGGCTGACTAATAAGCATATAACTATATTCACTCATATTTTGCATTTTAAACCGGTTTAACGAGATACCAAAATTAATATTCTTAAATATTATTTATTTAGGAATTAGACTTAACACTTTTAGCATTGAAGAACAAGATACAGGTATACGCAGCGGTCAAATATTGTAGGTATTGTGTTTGGATTTTGTGATAATAATCACAACAAAATAAAAAAAAAACTAAAACTCGGTGCTTAAATACATCATAAACATTTATTTATTTACTATCTGTTATACTTTTGTGTGCTTTTAGTATAGCTGTAACACATTTTCATTCGAAGGGGAAAACTAACATCTCAAACGCGTAAAAATGCATCCATTGTATTGTATACAGATACTTAAACATTCAAAATCCTATCACAGAAATAATCCCGACTTTATGATATACACTGGATTCTTAAATTGTGCTTATAATATTTGACCGCAGCTGTATGTATGCATCAGACATTCTGAACTTTTATGCATCCAGGTGTTCCTTACCATTTTATCCAAACCTGATTTAATAAAAAACAAAAAGTGTTATATTCTAATTTAGTTCATCATGAAAAGATATAATGTACTCAGACCATTCGTCCATTATCCCTGTACTCATGATTCTTGCAGTTTTATTCCAATTTAATGCAATAAAAATGTTTACATCTAAACTCCAGGCGTGTCCTGGATTACTCCACATTACATCAGTTTAATAAAACGAATTGTTTCGGGGAATTAGCGGATTTCCATTTTCAACCGAAGACCGGTTGAATAAGAAAAAAATCTGTTACCTAAATATTCAATGTTAACTCTCCCTTAAAAGAACATAAGTGCCTTTCTACGTCTGCTTGACCTTCTTGGGTGCCCAGAACTAACGATATACAGGCTGTTCAGCGAGGAATGGGACAGCGCGATATCTCGAGAACTAATAAACATTTTCAAATTCTGAAAATTTTACAAGAAATCTGGAAGCCCCACTTCATTCATTCATTCATTCAAGTTAGGGTGGGCACTTGATGTCCGGGCACTTGAGCTTGGTGCTCATTGAACCATCCCTTATTTGATTCTTCTTATTTCCACTCGAGCAGCTGGTTTCTCATATAAAGCCCAGTATCCTTGCCCCAGTGCGAAACTTGGAGGACCTTCCGAGAGCTCCAATAGATCTCTACCGAATATTTTCTGCCTGAGTACTTTCAGTTCCTCACATGTGCAGATTACATGTAAACTCGTTTCCTCCTGTAGTTCGCATCTTCTACACCACGGTTCGCTTACACGGCCTGTGTTGTATAGATGCTTTTTCAGACAGTGTCCAGTTACCAACCCAGTAATGGTTTTAACTTCTTTCTTACTGCGCTTGAGTAGGTTATCAGAGAAACTACCATCCCCATCCCCTATCAGCGTTTTGGTATGGAGTTGACCCTCAGTCGACCTCCATTTCTTTGTACTTTCTTTATCTAACCAGGTCCAGATCTCCCTTCTTGCGGAATCCTTAGTAATCTCACATACGGGCTATGGACCCATGAAGTGTCACTTAGAGCCCTCCTTGGCTCGTTCATCGGCTATTACGTTGCCCTTTATATCCTCATGTCCCGGCACCCAAATCAGAGACACCGTGTTGTCTCGTGCCAGTGCATTGAGGGATTGTTTGCAGTCCCTAACTAGTTTTGACCTAGTTACAGGGTTTGAGACTGCCTTAATGACACCCTGGCTGTCAGTCATTATATTAATTTTTCTCCTGAAAGCCTCACATTAGGTGGTAGTTATTTTTAAATTTAGTTGCATTCCCGCTAGGGGGCACTATATTACTTATTTTTTTTTTAATGGAATACCCTACTTTTCATTCAATTTTTCGAATCTGCAACACGTTTGTGACAATTTTTTATATGACTACTACCAACCTATCTGTTTTACTTTCCGAAATAATGATAATTTTTACAGGGCTAAGACTAACACAGATATTTCACATCCAAGCACCTAAATGCTTATTAATTTTTAAAAACTTGAATTTAAAACAAAAAATACATGTAGGTAAATGGCAAATGATATTGAAAGTAAATTACATTAATTGCTAAGAACTTAATAAAACATATAAAAACAAAATATTTGAAAATAAAAGCGAAACTAAGTTAAATGTGCAAATATTCCTCCATTATATTTCACACACGTTTGATATCGCTTAATTAATCCTCCACCGTTTGCGATTCTTAGGGCCAGTTGTAACAACAAAGTTCTCGGCTAGTTTAGTGTAAACTTCGATTTAACAAAAGAATATCTATGTTCATATGATTGCTTACCAAGGTTATTATTGTGAGCAGAGGCGTGATCTTGTTGAAAATACATTACTTGCCGCAAAGTTAGACCAATATTATCCAGTAGTAAACATTAGTGTATTTTGTTTTCGTGTATGTCATCATTTAAATTTTATTATAAGTTTCAGAGGTTTGTTTTTTCTTGCAAATACATGTCTATTGCTTTACTGGTTAGGCATTAACTTTACTGAATACCATTTCTTATCATTGGTTTGATACAATATTTATTAATTTATCCACGTCCAGCCGAATTTGATAAGCATTCAGGTGCCTAGATGTGAGGTACCTGTGTTAGTCTTAGCCTAGTAAAAATTATCATTATTTCAAAAAAGTACAACAAATAGATTGGTTGCGCACATATAGAAAGTTGTCGCAAATGCATCACAGATTCGAAAAATCGAATAAAAAGTAGGGTATTTCCATTTAAGAAAATCAGGTAATATAGCGCCTCCTGGCGGTGATTTAATCTTAAAATTAACTTACACGTAATGTGGGCCCCTATCGAAGATTTATTGTATTATTTTCAGAATTTAAAAATTTTCTTTAGTTTCCGAAACAATCTACTGCAATAATGCATATGGCTTTATATGGGTATAATTCCTTCAGTGAAGGTACGGTCGCACAATTAATTAACTCAAGAAAATCTGTAGCCGAAAAGATGAACACTCAACTTCCTTTCCTAGATAGTTTCGTAATAAGATGTGTGTATATTGGAAGGGTGATATTACACTGCGACCTAAAAGATCTATTGTGTCCCCTGTTCTTGCTGTTTTATAGCTGGCCTTCCAATCCTATTCCTTTCAGAAAGTATAGGATATCAGAAGGCCCTAGGTTAGGTGAGTCTCCCTCTTCGATTTCACGGGCTCCCAGGTGCAACGCCCTTGAGTTGCACAGTGCTACGCAATTTGAGAGGGGATGGATACCATCCTGTTCCCCAATCGTCTCCAGTCGTTTTGCTCCTCCCTTTGTTCCTTCCTTGTGAGGTTCTCTCACTTTGGAAGTGGAAGGCTTCCTATGGAGGTCCTGCTCCAATTCCTGTTTATTAGCGGTGTCGTGCCGCTAATAAACGTCCTTCCTCCATGGTTGATCTCATGAGTAGCTAGGGAAGAAAAGGTCCACCTCCACAGAGCCCCGCATGCAGAGGTAAGGCTAAATACAATGGGTTGCGCCAGGTGCCTCGAGGTTGGACTAGTAGACGGGTCTTCTATCCAGCCACGCATCCCATCAGTCTAGTCCGCCACCTTAGGATTTAGGTTTTTGTTGAGGTTGTCTCCTCTCGGTCCGTGCAGTTAAGCAAATACCCCCCTTCCCTTTCGGGACCTAGTTTAACAGTTGAGCTTTCGGTAGCCGAAAGCAACAACTGGCATCGTTGTAGAACCCTGTGCAGGCCCTTAGCCACGACACGACAGCTCGGGCGAGAGGGGGAATGGTTCACGGCAACGGTCTTCATTCACCCTACTCCGGTTTTAAGCTGAGAGGACGAACTTATAGCCGCCGCTAACCGTCTTGACAAAATGGCCTTTCCCCCATCCACCTATCCACCACCTGGGGACGCGCCTGGTAGGTACTCCCAACCCCCAGGTTCGTAATAAGATACAATAATAAATCATAAATGGGCATCTATAGAAAAGAAATCTATACCAATAGATTTACAATGTTCATTTCAATTTACTATGGTCAGCATAAAATGGTCGGCATTAATTTCCTAATATAATTAAGAATAAAGTTCTGCTTTAAAAAAAAGCGCGATTTAACAAGGATTTGTAATTTGTAATTAAGGTAGCGATCTACAATGCATACATCTTTTTCATTGATGTTGGAGTAGGCAAATTTCATTATAAATGCTAAGTGAGAAGCGCCACGAGCTTAACTTCAACAGAAAATCTGGAAAAATAGTTTTAAATTACCCTTCAGTAGGATTTTGAAAACTATAGGCAGATATTTTAGACGAACAGAAAATGTACGCGTAAAATATATAGAAAAAAAACTTTTAGGTAACACAAAGACAAACAGCATCTTAACAAACTATCGGATATTTACAAAATTGGTTGTGGTGATTGCAACAACACAATGCCTCTTCATACTGGAAGCTGATGCTGACTTCCCTTTCTTTATATGACATGATTCTATTTTTCTTATTTCTTTGCTTTCAATTTTTGATATAATAAAACTTTTCCAAAAAAACAAAATACTCGGAAATAATGTTCCAGCAGTGCAATAAATTGTGATGAAGAGATGGTATATTTGTGATTTGAAACATCCTGTATCTTTGTAATGAAATAGAATTGAGCTACCTACCAATTTCATTATTTATAGCCATTAATGCTCTTTTGCTAAAACGCCATATAGGTTTATAGCGTAAATAATCTAGAGAATATGCCCTATAGAAACCTATATCGTTGTCTATATCATCATGCATGGTGACTACTACTTGACATATTACTACAAAGTTGCAACGTTTCCATTATCTATTACAGAAAAATCGCGTAAGATATCGTGAAACATTAACGAGATTCAGTAATCCAAAAAATTAAGAAATAAAACATTTTCCTTTTTTGATCAAAGGGTTTTTTTTTTAAGTTATCAAATCGATTTGTCTAGTGAAATTGTGTCCAAACAAAAATTACACGGTGATGTAAATTTTAGAAAAGGATCGTATAGACATGAAGGACATCCAATGAATATCCAAGTAATGGAGAATAATATCAAACGAATTAAAACCTTTTTTTTTCGCACTAAAGTTTTTAAAATATTTTATTTCTACATCTATAGTTACAGCTGCAATGGATGGCCAATGAAATAACAACCCAGAATTATAAAATAAAACCACTTACAGGTAGAGTTATTTGATTATCAAAATTAAAAAGAGAAATACAAACACAATTTTCCTCAATATTACGTAGCTAAAAACAATTTCAAATTACCAAAGGTATGAAGACATGTGGATAAACCGTTATGATTAATTTGATTAGTGAGACGACTGATGTAAGCAAAGCATAAAAGGTGGTATAAGATAAGGTGAATAACCTCAGAATAATGTACAGGGCTGACTAAAAAAGTCAATCCAATCTGAATTGGTATTATTATCATTATTGAATTTATTATTTTTATTCGTCGCAAGACGTAAAGAGTAAATTAACTAAGATTGTTAATTCTAAAATTAACGGTATTATATGATTTAGGTATATCATTTCCAAAAAAAACGTTCCTTATATTCATCTTGTTTTTCTATGATCGGAGCATTTTCACCATCAAAGTGATAGAACGTACTAAGAGGGTGGTCAGCGACCGTGCGCCTATTATTACCCATGAAACAGTCATATTAGCGTTGTTTAAGTCTGAGTTTAACATATTAAGAGGTTTATTCAACATACTTACATTTTGTCACAATTTTTGCACGGGCTTTGGTAGAGGTAGAATATCTTTCTTGCAAATTTTCAACAATTTTTAAAAATATTACAATGTTAGATTGTAGTGACAATGGTATCTAATCTTTCATCTTAGAGAACAGAACCGTAGTTGTAAAAAGCGATTTTTAAATGTTACATGTTTTTAAAAATTGTTGAAAATTTGCAAGAAAGATATTCTACCTCTAAGGCAATTTACGGTAGATCACAATCCAAAGAGATCCACCATACAGAGGCAACAAAATGGGGGACAACGACCTATTTCCTTGATTTGAATGTGGTACCATAGTAATTCTTCTCGACTCACTCAGTATAAATATGGTAACGTAATAAATGACATTTTAAATACGGAAAATAGACACATATCTAATCAAATATTCAAGTATTAAGTATTGTACTACTTTTTTTCGATCTATTCTATTTCCCGACATATGAGGAGATGTGCGGGATACGAATGAATGAATAATATATTTTTATACTTATGTGGTGAAACACAATAGGATAGACTGTAACTGGCGTGGTGTTCGCTAATCTATAGGCGGTCATTCCGAAAGTCCACGAATGTACATCCCTTGTCAGTCTGCAACCATTAGATTTTCTTCAAATTTGATACTTTTGTGAAGATCTTAGGGGAAAATAATAAGAAAATGGTAAAGGAAAAGTCGGTAATCTCTTCTTCACGTTATAGAATATGAAAAAGTTAACTTAACATCCGCCAGGACTGATATCGAAATGGTAATAAGCAGCTGTCCAGCTCTTAAATAAATGTTTATGTGTGATGCGCTTCAAATTATATACAAAAACGCGTATACCGTATGCGCCATCCCAAATACGAACAGTTATATACATCGTTTATACCAAGACCTCACTTTTGACCTGTCGATTGCCATAATATGATAAAAAAGGATGAAATATGATTTCTAGTAGCTAACAAAGTCGAGAACTACGCATGCTATTCTGCTGAGCAATTGCGTGTCAGAAATACGCTTCGAGTTACCATCTCCAATCCGCATGCTATCGTTGCGTAATGTCAAGCACTTACCGCTATTCTCTACCCTTGCCTAACTGCTACAAAATGCTATCACCACATCGATCTTTTCAATTTAAATCAATTCGAATTTCGATTCACGAAGCATGCGTAATTCACAGTTTAGCCGGCTTCCGATTCATTTCGCTCATTTCTCAACAAGGCGGTGGTGGCTGTTAGGATACGGTTCTTAAATTTTTTAACCGTTAGTATGTTTTGATCACGGCTCGTAATTTTATAAAAAAATGGAATATTATACGTCCGAGGAAAAGCTTTTTATTGTGAAATAATTTTACGGTGGCAATGCAGCAGAAGTTACACACGATTTATTTGCAGTAAATTATCCCGAAAGATCAATTCTTAGTGCGACTACTATTCATAATGTAGTCCGACGTTTTGAGGCAACGTTTACATTAATAAATAGCAAAAATAAAAATGTCCTAGCGGAAAATGTCAGTGATATCGAAATAAGTTTGAGCATTAGTGGAATAAAATCCTAGTATGACATCTAAACAAATTGCTTGCGGATTTAATAATAGTGCAAAAGTTTTAAACCTTTTACGTAAGAATAAATATCGATCCTATAAAATTAGCACATCGCAAGAACTCTTACACGACGATTATTACAGTCGCCTGGAATTTTATGAATTTAATGATTAATGATTAATAAATATTCAGAACATGAATATTGTTTTCAATAAAACACTATTTACCGACGAATAGGTACTTTATTTACTATTGTAGGTTTTTAAAATCTATGTGTTATTTTTTTTTATTATTGACTTTTGAAACTGCTTTTCATTTTTTTTTCTTTTTATGTTGTTTATGAGCTCTGTCACTGAAATTTATAATTTACATTATCTGATGCTTCGATATAAAAATAAGTATGAATAGAAAAGAAGCATGAAGATCTTAGTTATCGAATAAGTATTTCCCTTATCACTAATACAAATTTAATGTTGGATTCAATATTACTTTTACAAACTTCATAAATAAAGCGAGAAAAAGAATATCAGGTTCAACTTAATTCGGCTGAACTATGACAATTCGCCGGACGTTAATAAATCGGTGCTGCGGCTTCGCGCGTAGCAGCGGCTTACTGAAGTCCTTCCCATTTCCAGTCGCCTAGACTGCAATCAACAGCTCGCAACTACCCGGTATGTATGGATGCTGTTTGTAGTAGATGTGGCTTCCGCTGTATATAAAAAATCTTTTTCATTCTTTTTTGAGCATTTATATATCAGAGCACCGAAATATTTTGTGGTATAATTTGATCAAACACTTGCATGAAACTCACATTTCCGTAAAACGCCCTTGGAGTTGTTTACTGGATATGTGAGGTCACTATTGCCTCGATAGACGCAGAAAGTTGTGTGAGAGAAATTGGGCCTTTATCCCCAAGATGACTCTGATAAGTAAAAACAGTAGATGAACTTATGGAGGCACCACTTATGCGAGATGCCAAATAATGCCATGATTCAGAAATTCAAACTAGGTAGAAAGTATCAGGTCATAATACCAAATGAGAGAAACTGAGGGAAATGGCCTTCAGTAAGAGCAGATTAGAACTGGTATACCGACGACTATAAAACAAACTATGAGGTAGGAATGTATGAAAGAAAGCCCAGCAAAGCGCCTTCGGTAAGTTTCAATAAAGACGTGATGGTGTGTCAGGGTGGGGTTGCTGCAACCCATCATTATATCAGAGAAGTAGAAAGATAGAAAGTGTTATATAGAAATACCACTATTTTTTTCTGACAGTCAAGCAAAACAATCAATTCTGCAAGTATTGACTTTAAGTTGGTTTGGAACTGCGTGAGCGCTTTAAATGAGGTAGGTTAAGGAAATTAACACTGGCCTGAGTTGCTAGCCATACGGATGTGGATAGAAATGGTGTGCGGAGGATCGCGTCGGACAAAGTTCGTCAAGGTTGTTGGAACTGGTTCTGTCTTCGACATTAATCAAATAGCAAATTAAAAAATCCGTCAATGAATAGATTCTTAATTAGTTCAAGGAGTGGTCGCAAAAATCACTAGAATGCACCAACAATCTAGTAAGTAAAGATTAGAAGTCGAAGTGATGGTAGGTCTGTTGTAAACTTAATAAGCATATATATATAATATAGGCCTGGCAGATGACGCTATTTGCAGATTCTGCCAAGAAGAGAAAGAAACACTTGTTTTGCTACTGCTACGGCCTGGCGAGGATGGAGTTTCTAGTACTGGGAATAGAGAACCCTACATTTAATAGCTACATAAAGAAGCTTTTCACAAAAACACATAGCTCTATATTATATTTTGCTGGGCTTGCGTCGTAGATTTTCCTCTGGCCGACGTTTAGTTCACATACTCAAGGGATATCGTGTCCAACTTGTCATTCTTTCGAAGCTCCTGATGTTTACCGGATTCCATGCTCGTGTGGCAGTGTCTACACGAATATAAAGCGTAGGTTTCATATACATATAACGATTTATGTAACTGCAGCTGGAATGCGAGATCGTGCGGTACATTACATTGCTGTTTATAAGAAAGGTATATATACATATTTTTACTGCAATTAATATATATTCCAAACGATTTAATACTCATTCTTACTTTATCCAGTAATTCTTTGAAATGGCATAATTTTTAGAGAGGCAATGTTGACCTCTAGATAAATTACGATCACGACATTACGAAAACAAACTGATAATCCTTTTCATTCGGCTCACTTTTTGACATAAGTAAAACGTAGTTTTGTAGTTCATAAAAATGAGGTTCGTAACAGTGAGCTTTTTAATATTCATTTACTTTGTGCACGTGCAGACGAAGCCACAGGGTAGCGATGATACAGGCGCCGGTTGTTTAGATGTTAATGCAGATTGTGAGGTTGCCGAAGAACCGGGCGTAGACGATTCAAATTTATCGCCAACAGATGACACCGGAGAACCTTTGATTAGTATGATTTCTGTGTCATTAATTGTAGAAGTAAAATATTTATTTAAATTTAATTTATAGATGTGAATGCCAGAAGAATAATTTCTGCGGGTGTCTGTAGTAGTGGCTATCGGAAAGATCGACAAGGAAATTGTAGGAAAGTAATATAGGATTGGGGATTGCACTACAACAATTACTACTACTTATACAGATTATATGAATAGAGTACTTTAGATTTATATTGTAAAGTAGGATGTACATATATCTAAACCTCTTTCGGTGAATAAAAACTGAGATGTTTCATCAAAGCAATTTTTGTATTTCTGATATAGTTTTCTGAATGTTTTAGATCAATCCAAGAAATACAATACAAGAAGTGTATTAATTAAGTGATACAAATTAGTAGTCTGTTATAAGCATCTTATTGGTTACGCATGCCGAGGGAAAGGAAATTTGAAATCTTGTCAGTTCTAAATCCTGGCAACAGTGCTAAATAAATATAAAAGATAAACATTAATTTATTGTGATTAACTGAATAAAAATACGTACAGATAATAAGGGAGGAAACAAAATTCAACACCTCATTAGTAACCTAGAAAATCTGAAGGCATTAAAGTTTGATTTAAAAGCTTTCTGGGATTTATATTCTTATATTTACCTCAATTCCAATCACTTGTCTGAAGCAAATTCCAATGACTTAAAAGAGTAAACACAGCATTTAAATACTAACCATAAGATATTTATATGCACGTCAAGACAAACTATATAACAAATAACATAAACGAGGGATCTGGATTTCACTTGTAAATAGCGGAAAACAATATTTCCAAAATTTGTTAAAACGCCAGAGGAATGAATACGCATAAAATAATAACTTAGTAGAAAAAAAAGGACAAAGCCTTTAAAATAATAAAAAAAAATAAAAGCTTCCAGTCCTGGAGGCTTATAACATTGGACTGTTAAAGCATGGGCTTAAATTTTATAGAAGACGCTCTAATTTAAAGTATCTTATGTTATCAAATATTTGAGACCAAAATGCAAAATATGAGGATGTGGATTATTGATGACAGGTGGTCTCGTAGAATAACCGATGAAGAACGCAACATATATGCCAAAAAGAAACTTAAGAAAGAATTTGAATATCAGGGAAGTGAATATAAAAGAGAGAGAGGGAGTACTGAGCGGTAGGAGGTGCAGGTAAGTTAGAAATAGAGAGTTGTCGAATAAGGAGATGTGGAGAATTTGAATATTTTGACTCCATTTTACAATATTCCAAATTGCCGAGAGGACATAATTCACAGAATAAATCAAGGACGCAATATTATAAATAGAAACATTGCATATAGTGGTCTACAAGAGTAAGTTAATATTGAAATGTACAATACAGCAAAAAAAAAACCTAGACTACAAATCCTGGATATGAATGCCATTAAAGAAGTTTTTCTCACTTCTACTGACTGCTGACTAACGGGATCCTATTAAAAATGAGTCTGACCGTTTATTTCGTGAATTTTATAATTTAAATTAATGTTTTGCAAAATTTAAACTTTGAGAAATTAGTTGCGCTAACGTAATTTCTTCGACATGTATGCAATAACGCTAACGTCCCTTTATTTTGGTGTCTGACTGTTAGAATCCTGTCCTATATTACGTTCACTAATTACTTACAAATTTTGAGCTTCCAGAAAACAGTTTAGAGATGCTAATTAATTTTTCACCTTTCCGAGCGTCGCAGCCTCCACAGGAAAGTATTAACTCTAAGGTGGCTCTCTGTCACTAAGGTGAAACTCGATTTGAAAATGTCAACCTTCCGAAAACTCTTGCATTTTTTTTGACGCCAGCTCCTCGACTATTAGTTTTGTTTTAGTTTTAATTGTAAGTGACGAAAAATTTACTTTGACATAAAATAAGTCCTAGTCGAGCTATTAAAATGCAGTGCTGCCATTCTACATCTACCGACTGTTACACGATTTTTTTTTAAACAAGATTTTCTAAATATGTTTTACTGTCAAAAAATCTAATCTAAATATCGAATAATAGGTAATTTACAGCGCTCCAACTCATCAGGCACTGGCACTCGGCTTGTGCTTAAAACTGAGTTGTAAAACTCCAAATGACACTTAGCGGACTCTAATGTCTCTAAACTCTAATAATCATTTTACACGCCCGTTCATAAATCTTGTTAAACTTTTCAGATAATGTTAGTCAAAGAATACCAAGTAATACTTCGTTATTATAATAGTTACAACTATACCTTTAGCTTTAAGCTTTTATTTGATAACTAATATAATCACAGTGATGTTTTATCGACAATTTTCAACAGCCTCAGGTGCATATACTTAGCAGAAATGCAGTGTATTCCTAACATGTTCCCAACCGTTGAGAATTTAGCGGTAGCACGGTGAATTAGCCTGATAAATGCTTCTGCTGACTCCAACCAATGGCAAAACAGAAAAAGAGAGTGGTGGATCACTATCGGGTTTGCTTCCAAACAGTTTTCTTAAAAATTTCAGAATATTGACACTTTAAATGAATTTCACATATAAAAGTCACTATAAAAATCAGAATAATTTATTTTCTCTATGATCGAAATAATAAAATAAATCCTATGGAATTTATTTTTTTGGAAATAAAAAATCGGTCAGTCTTGCTTAATTTTTGCATATTTCCTGTAGATTGCCATATGTATATAGTTTTGGATTGCCTTTTTTTACAATTTTGTTTTCCATTCTTTGGATTTATTCTGTATTCATACTTATGGTTGCTCCTATAAATTAAATTTTAAAAATATAAATTAAATTACTAGCAATAACCTGTAGCAGTAATTACTACTGTTTACAATTTTTATTTAAACTATACAGTGTGACATCTATTTTACCATTTACTCGGAAACTAACAGAGATAAAAAGTTGCAGTAAAATCCAATGGAAATGAGACGACATTGTTCATCAAAATTAATTATATCCCAGAAAAATGCCTTCATTATTCACCCCTGATGAATATGTAGACATACTGCTGATCTACGGTGAGTGTCGAAAAAATGCTAGATAGCCCGAACATACATATCGAAAACGTTTTCCGAACCGAATGCCTCCTTCTATCGCACATTTTGAAATATCAAACAGAAAATGCGCACTGGTACTTTCCCAAGTGCGAAAAATGTTCAGCGTATTCGACCTATTAGAAATGAGGGTAATTCTGTGAACGCATTAGCTTCAGTGTATGCTAATCCACGTACATCAATTAGAAATGTTGCTGAAGAAATCGGAATCAGTAAAACTTCCGTCAATAGAATCCTTAAGGACAATAAGTACCATCCATATAAAGTGCATTTACTTCAGGATTTGCGACCCAACGATCCTGAAGATAGTCTATCTTTTATAGCTCAAATTTTGGCGCAACTTGATAATGGCCCAGAATTTCTTAATAAAATCATGTGGACTGATGAGTCACGTTTCCAAAACAATGGAGTGGTCAACCGACACAACAGCCATTAGTGGTCTGTCGAAAATCCTCACTGGGTACAGCAGATGCACTTTCAGACTAGATGGAGCGTCAGTGTTTGGTATGGCTTATTCAATCGCCATTTAATTGCACCTTTCTTCTATCAAGGTACTCTTACGAGGGAAAGGTACAGAGAATTCTTAAGAAATTCATAACTAGTTCTTCTTCAAGATATCCCTTTGGTCAAGAGATGTACAATGTGATGGCAGCAGGACGGTGCTCCGCCTCATAATTCGCACACTGTTAATTAGTATTTGGACGCACAGTTTCATTAGAACGGGATTGGAAATAGAGGACCAATTTAGTAGTCCGCACGCTCACCAAATATCACACCCCTAGACTTTTTTCTTGTGGGGATATATAAAGCAGGTTGTTTATGCCGAAACACCAGTTAATGTTTTGCACTGCCAAGATATTTTTCCAGAGACAATACGAAGAGCTTGTACAACAGAGCTTCTTCGTAGGTATGAACATTGCCTAAAGGAAAATGGTTGGCATTTTGAACATATTATTTGAAAAGATTAAAATATTGAATCAAAAAAAAAATAGATTTCTTTTTTATTTCTCAAAATAGAATAAGTAGTTGATTTTGTTATATTATACTTATAGTAATCAATAATAACGTGTATTTGAGACTGATTGTTCTTCTAATGTTATCAAAATTACTTTTCATTTCTGCCATATTGCACAATTGACATTAGTTAATTGGCGTTCCTGTCATTGTTATTGTAATCATATGGATTGGTTTGACATTAGAAGGGATGCCAAATCATATTTCATGGGAGCGACACACTTCAGTCCAGTATTTATGCTCTCACTGCATACATTTTTCGGAACTGCTTTTTGAGAACATTTCGTATAATAATAATATAATAATAAAAATACATATGACAACTTGCGAAAAAAAATAGGGGTGCAATTTTAAAAAAAATAAAGTGGGACAGGGAGGTAAAAGGCTATTTATATGGGATGTCTTATAATGGCAGAATTTGATGTACAATGTCGTCTCATTTCCACTGAATTTTATTGCAGCTTTTTATCTCTATTAGTTTCCGAGTAAATGCCTGGGAAAATTGATGTGGGACACACTGTATGTGTACTAACAAATAAGTATTTACATTAATAAGCGGAAGTACACCTAGTATCACTTATTTTTATTCAGTTTCACAAAACTCTGTTTATTAAAGTTCACTCAACGTAAATAAGGAAATTAGTGAAATGTCCTGCCTGGTTTTATAGTGGTATTAATATCCATTAGAAGATTCCGAACATCCTGTATAATCGAAAGTGCGAGAGCAGTAATAAGTAAAAAATAGTAGGAAAGTCGCGTACTTTTTCAACTGGAAAATTCAGTGTGTTTCTTACACCATGTGTTCTAAAAATTAAAGAAAATTTAGAAATTAAAAGGAATTTTGTTTCTAATGAACTAACATTCTACTTCCCATCCCCTGAGAATTTTCATTATTCACATTATTCATAGAAATATTAGTTGGAAAATTACTTTGTTTTAACGGAAAAACCCAGTGTATTTTTTATACTATTTGCTCTAGCAATCCAGGAGCATAGAGAAATTAAAAAGAAATTCTGTTGGAAAGAGGAGAATTTTTTTCTTATTAACCAACGTCACAATTCCCGTACCCTGAGAATTTTGCTTAGCCATTTTATTCACAGAAACAGAGGTGTTCTAAGAAGGAAACCGACCACAAGATAAGATACCCACTATAGGGAAACGATGCGCACTTGGTACCAATACTGTCCCAACAGACAATATAAATAATTTGTGAACAGTCTACCTGATATCTTCACGGTCGAAGCACACACGAATGACGAGATGCACTTAAAGCACTTACTCTTTGTGGTTTTGTTTTTATTTTTCTGTAACAATATCAATGCCGCCGCAATCGCCACTGAAGAGGAGAACAAATCAGATCAAGGTAGGGAATTTTATTTTTTATTGCAAGTGATAGTACTAAAATTGTTGTAGATAATCCCATGGAATTAGATGACAGATTTCTGGTCAATGCCCCGCCAAATGTTATCTGTGAAGAAAACACGAAACCTTTCAAAGGTAAATGCATTCCCCTGTGGAACTAGATACCTGATAATTAAAAAATGCCCGCATGTAAGAATTATTGTAATATTAATATAGTTTTATGTAATCCTTAAAATAAATAAATGCATTACCTTATCGTTAAATAACTACTTGTCTTGTCTGCTCATTACCAGCATTAGAAAGTAAATAGTTATAATGACCTTTGACAATGTATTATCAGCCACAACAAAACTAGTACAGACGAATTATACTATTGTTCATAGGCATGACATTTATTAAAAGAAAATTACGTCTCATGTACAAATCTAGAAGTAGGTATTATTATGAGATCAAGAATTTCTTGAAATTGTTTAATTAAAATGGCCTAGGTAGAAGTTTTCTAATTATTTTTTAGGAAGGAAACATAAATGCGTTTAGGTGACTACTGAAAACATTTTACAGTAAGTGATTTTTGATGTAAATCCTTTTGGTAAATTTAAGACACCACCCACAATTGTGACAACTAGAAAGGTAAGCGAATGTTCAAATACTAGTTGTATAAATTCATTAAATCATGGATTTGATTTCAAATCACCTAAAACAAATACCTAAAACAATAGAATTTATTTTGTTGATACATATTAATAAATCCGAAATATTTTTAAAGTAATGTGATATTTTTAAATGACTTGTCGAAAGTATTCTCGTGGTTTTTAAAAGGTTTACAATGGTAGGGGAAAAAAGAAATCAAACACGGTTTAGATTCTCACAAAATTCTTTAATATCACATGACCAGTTTCGCCATATTCGAGCATTCTCAGGTCAGAATTTAAAATCAGCCATTAAAGAATTTCGTGAGGAGCTAGACCGTGTTTGATTTCTTTTTTCGCCTATACTACCAACTCACACAGAGTCAAATATGGATTTTATGTTTACAAGGATGTTTACAGTAAAACAGATACGTAGTTTCTCCGAAGAGGAATACAGGATACACCTGGACACATGTACGCTCACATAACTTACCAAAAATGATGTTTTATTTGGCTATCAGCGCACGAATACTGCGCATAATATATACGTACATACCTTTATCTCTTTTTCATTACACATATATTTTTCCTACCTCTTATATTAGTCATTTGACGTTTGACATCTCATTATCAATTGCTTCTTACCTAATTTCGTTAAGTATTAATTAAGACATAGAAAATAACATAAGTAGGGTAAGAAACTTTATTTCACAGCAAATTTAAAAAATGATTATATTGATTGTACTCTTGTTTAGTACTGAAAAGAGCGCAGATCGTTTCTAGTAAATTGTGGCACTTCATTTATGAAAAGCTAAATAATTGCAATTCATCTTAAAATTCGTGCTTCGCCTAAAAGTACTACCCTAGGCTACCTATTCTAAGTACTATAAGGATTCCATAACAATTGAAATGTTCCAACACTAACTAAATAATTTCCCTATGATTATTAATAATAATAACAAAAATATAATAAATACGTCAGCTATGATTTGTTATTATGTTTGTATCCATGAAACGACTTTAGTTATCTCCCAGCATTCGTCAAGAAGTGATAGAGGACAATGGGAACACCTTATTCTGGACAAAAAAAAAAATAAATTTTGGCAGGATTCCACCACAGCAAGTACGTATATGGTCATTCAGTTCATCCAAGTTATGTATTTGCACATTATTGCAAACTTTGGCTTTTAGACGACTCCTAAAAAAGTAATCATTCGAAGCATTCGCTGATTTTGTGAGCCATGCTATGAGGTCAAAAGTGCCAATTCTTCAGCTTTCCAAGGTGCTTTTTAAAAAATTGCTGATACCATTAGTAGAATATACCAGAGCCCAATTCCTTTGGAATGAGAGTTTGTCAACATCTAGCATATCGATTAATGAAATGATGTAGTTTCGCAACAGAGCAAGAAATCGGAAATTCTGCTGGAGTGGGATTCCTGACAATAAATATTGCCCTAATAAGTCTGTTGCTTATTATTTCAACTGACTTTTTTAGGGTATTGTGTTCAGATAAGATTTCGAGGATTTAGTATTTTTCAATGGATAAATGTAGTATACAAACCAGTTGATCTCACCACTTAAGGTAAATGTATCAGCATAAAATAGGTATTTTATGGAAAATTTCTACGTTTTGTTTTAATATGCTAAACATTGTTTCGCAAAAATCTGTTTTTTTATCTTTGTCAAAAAGCTCTTAACAATTTGATATTTTGCAAGGTTTATAATTACATTTTTGGAATTCTCCTTTTTTTCTGGGCTTTTGTACACGGAACTGTAAGATATTTTAATTTGTTCGGCTACAGCTGAAAGCCATCTTGTCGAATGTTCTTCCGTGCTCGATTTTATAAGTTGTGTTAATATGCCATTGATTCTAATACTCTCTTTGTGACCGCTTGTTTTGAAAATACTGGGAACACTTTTCAAACAAAGTATCGGCCTTTTAGGGTAATCGACAGAAAATATGCATTATAGGTGCATTATGCTAATAAATAAATTTCAGTGAAATAAACGTTTCTATTATACTATAATTTATTTAAAAAAAAGGGCTAAATTTTCTGCACACAAAATACATCTATCTAGTTTTACCGCTGTCTCATTAACTTTTACAATAAGCATTTTTTCCTCGTTATCATACCAAGGAAAGCTTTTTGAATGAGTAAATATTTATAGATCTATTATGTTTTGTGTGCCTTCAGCAACAGCTTCAATTATAGCAGCTTTCTTGATATTTGCTACACTAAAAGATTGTATTAAAAAATATAAAGAAAATGTGTCTAGCAGATACCTAACAATAATTACTATAAGCACAGTTTTTATTGTTAGGAATATCATTTCAGCAGAATTTCTGGTTTCTTGGTTTGCTGTCACATCATTTCATTAATAGATATGTTAAATGTTGATAAATCTTCATTCTAGAGGATCTCTGATAAATTCCACTCTAATTATTGCCTTCAGGATTTTTTTTAAATACGCTCATTAGAAGTGTTAGCCCCACTTACAAGGAATAATTTGTTCAGCTTGATTTTTAGGCAATGTGATAATTATACTTCAAAAAATAAACGATAATATTTGCAAGAAATTTTATTAATTCGTAATACGAAAAAAAAAAAATATAATGAAACACAACTGCGTAGCTGAATACACTCTTGTACGCGTCTAGGGATAGACAAATTGAGATGGACGATATCTGCTTGTGGCCCTTCGTTCCAAGTAACTCGAACTTCGTGGATTCACTGTGCCAGAGTCTGTGGAGGGTGGTGTAAAGTGGACAATCTCCTCCCCATGATATCCCTCACTTGTTCGATGGGGTTTAAATCTGATGAATGGCGTGGCCACGGCAAAACATTAACACCTGCTTCGTGGAGAAAGTCCATAGTTCGACGAGCAATATGGGGACGTGGGTTGTCTTGCTGAAAAAGGACGTGCGGACGATCATCTAGATATAATACAAAAGTGGTTTGTAGAACATCATCAACATAATGCGCAGCTCTCATGCTGTCTCGGATAAAGAGAAATGGTGATCGGCTAGCATTAAGCAATAGCCTCTCCGGGTGGTCCGCAGTCAAAGAAAGCACTAATGTGGACGGTATGAAAAAAGTCCAAAGGCTCGAATTTGACTATATAGTGTACGTATAGTAACAGGTCTACCTTCTTCTTCAAACCATTGGTCAGCGATTTGATGCGTAGTAGCAACACGGTCTCGTAGAGCTAGTTGTCTGAAGCTCCCTATCTTGACGCTCTGTGGTACGCCTCGGTTGACCAGTTAATCTTCTTCGTGTTCCTCTACCTTTTTCTGTCCACGCACGACACACCTGCATTACCGGCATTACAGTACACTTAAAACGGTGGCCAATTTCACGATAGGACAAACCAACATCTCGATAAGCAACAATTCCACCCCTATTAAAGTCACAAACTTTTCGTAAAAAAATATCAAAGATAAGAGGTTCACATTCTTACCATAGTTTGCTTTAAATATAATCATTCTGATGCTAAAGAAACTCAAGTTGAACAAATTATTCTTTCTGGGTGTAACACAACTAATGTCACTGAGTAGGTATAGTATTTTCGAAAGCCGATAGATTATTACGTTTGACCCCATACCATGGCGCCCAAAATAGCCAATTTGTTTCAAACGATTACATTTTTTGTCACCTAAAACTTAAAGTTTTACAATAATATGCAAATATATAATTTGGATGAGCAGAGGGACGGTATAGGTACTTGTAGCGACGGAATCTTGGCATAATTTGATTCAAGACCAAACAAGAGTACAAACAACGTAATCATTTTAAAAATTTGGTGTGAAATAAAGATTACCTTTGTTAAGTGTTTATATGTCTTAATTAACACTTAATAAAATTAAGTAAGAGATAATTAATAGTGAAATGTTAGACATCAAATGACTAGTATAATTGGTTGCCTACTCGCCAATCACCCATGCATTCACATTTTTTTTCAGAACTTCACACACGCGTAAGGAAAAAAAAAAGGACCCGGTATACATCTTATGTAGGTTCTGATTCGATTTTCTTACTTCACGATTATAATCGATGAAAATCATTCGATTCTTAAAACAATTTTGCTGTCGTTAAGCAAAAAGAACTCGATTTATCCATAAAAATCGATTCTGTATTCGTTTAGCGTTACCGAATTCTCTTTTATTCATTAAAATCACCCACTACTAGTAGGAACTAATATTGTTGTTATTTACAACTAAAAATTGGATGTACGATTACATCAAATTTGGGTGATCAAACTATCACACCAAAAGAATTTTCGTCGTGGTAAACCTATAAGTAAAAATTTTTTAAATTGATGGCTATTCGTATTCAGTTTGTATTACTAATAATAAGGTTAATGTCAATTGATACATCTGACTGTTTGAACTGGGTTTGGAAATTCCGAATTAAACTATATTATATATGTATGTATACATGTATTATGTATACATCGTATTTACATTATCACATGAATTCGTTTAGTTCATTAACTGATATAGGCGTCGTTTAACACTCATGTATATGCTCAGATAATACTTCATTACTGTAAATAAATTCTAGGAAATTTATGTGTTATGATTAAATTCTATTAACGCCGTAACCAGCTGCCAACGAAACTCACTTTATATAATTCCGTAAAAACAACAGTTCGTATTTCAAATTAACTTATAAGATATAATGTATGTATATTGATGAAATCTAGTGTTTTGCTTAAATAGTTTTTAAATCAATACCATGCTTGTAAGATATTTAATTCTATTGTTTTTAATTGCACATCACGTATATACCGTACCCTCTGCTCCTGTACGGAATTCTGAAGCTAATAACAGTAAGTCGCAATATAATATATGTGTATCATTTTGGTTTTTTTTTATAAAATTATAGCAAGCACGTCTTTGCCTAAGATGGAGTCAAAAATATTAATCATAGCACCATGTCAAAGTGGAACCAGATTCATTGGAGGAAGATGTCTGCAAGTGTGGAGTTAGTATCCGATTTGCAAATCATATTTATTCGATACGTACCAATTAAATAGTGACATGCTGAGATGAATTATGCAAAATTAAAATTAATTAAGTGAAATTAATTGATATGATTCTCTTGCTTAATATAATGAATACAAAAAAGAAATAGGTGCCTTACTTTGCGACGTAAATTTTAAAATCTATTATCAATTTTGTTGTTTATTATATACATAATATTTTTCGTCCAATTGTTCCTAATGTTATTTTTGTGTTTACATAATGAGTAAAAATAAAGAATACTTTGTTGATTGTTACATATGTTTATTATTTAGTGATAAGGAATATTTATAAATGCATATTATATGGAATGGAAGCCATCAGCGAAACTTCAGTATAACTTAAGTAATAAGTTAATATAGTGTGCACGCGGTTAAGCTTACTCAGGCATATTAATAAAAGTTAGATAACTGTAAGTACCTAGAAAGAGCACGTCTATTCAATTAAAAGACACTTAAAAATGTCTACAATAACCATTTTGGGATAACCTATTGTCATCTTTAACATACGTTTATACGATGCTTCTTTTCGTGCAACAAAAAGGGCATGCAACTAAGTGCACAATGACGCATCCAATAGCGCATGCTTGAAATAGTTAAATAAATAGATATCATGCATTTCTTGCGTTAGGTAGCATGCGTTGTAGCACACGACATTGCATTCGTCGTTACACTAAAAAAGGCGTCGTATAAACGTACCTTTAGGAATATGTAATTCCCTGTACAAGTATTGAGATTCCAGAAGACCGCGAACATATTAGAAGTTACACGTATTAATATTGTTACGTACTTACGTCTATTTGAATTTCAATTTTCAAGTGCGCCAGCAGATAGCGCTGTCTGTATGACAAGTCTAAAGTCACTAGATATATAAAGTACCACAAGTGTGCATTCATTTTGGGTACAAAAAGGGGCACCAATTTCAAATGTTGTGCTCGCACTTGTCAATGTGTCAATCAAGAAAGTAAATCACTCTATTTATTTATTATATAAAACTGTAAACAGGTTGTAATAAATACAAATAAAACACTTTCCTATATCCAATAGTTCAATTAACAGAAATACCCAATTAAAGTAAAGAAAATGAACTGACGTTTGTTTGACACAACCGCAAAAGTAAGATTACTCTTTACTTGTATGTGCATTTGGTGTGTACATGTGCTCGTCCTAACCGCCATTTCGGGTCCAAAACGTACTTCTCTCTCTAACACAGGTTCTTTATGTATTGCGGTACTTCATATATCTAGTGACTTTAGACGAGTCAGACGAGTTGGTCGAATGGTGGGATTTTTTTTAGTAATGCTACTGAAGAATTAGCTAGGTTACTTAGATAGTTAATAGAGCAGCACGTATTTATAAATGAATATCATGCTCTTTGGTGGCCTGATTCAGTGCTAAATTACAGCTTTTAACATAAGTACGGGTGTATAAAATAAATATTTAAAATATACACCTTAAATTTATTTGCTATTGACTAGAGTAAGTAGGATTAAATTATTGTTAAATATTATAATAGCTACTGCAATTGTTTTATTTCATTTTAGTTTATTACGATAGTGCTCCATCTCTCCGCCGATGGAAAAGACATAATCTGCAAACTCAACACGGTACAGTTACCGAAAATGAAAGGAAATCCAGAAAGATGATAGCAATAATTTGCTGACTATCAGTAACAAGGCCTGGGACTGCTTTCCAGGTCCAACTCTCGGAGTAAGATTTTCCACGGTTTCCCTTATTTCTTGGCGAATGCTGGGAGATAACTGAAGTCCATGGGCACAAACACAATAATAACTGATAGCTGACCGATTTATTATGTTTTTATTTATTATTTTCTATTCATTTTTCTTTATTTATTTATTTATTTATTAACGACATTGTTCATTTTCTCATAGATTACAATGTGGTGTATTATGCTGATGATGCAACCATTTTCAGTGCCTGTAACGAGCAAGATGTTGAGACCTCGCTAGCAATATGCTGAATCGAAAGCACAATTGGTGCTCCGCGAATAGTTTGTCCATAAATTGTAACAAAACTATATGTTTTGTTTCATACCATCCAGAAGACAATCGGTTCTTATTCCAGTTTACAGGTCTCTAATAATATTATTGCACAATCTGATTCTGCTAAGTTGTTGGGCGCCGCTTTAGCTTCCTCACTGAAGTGGAATGACCATTGCGAGTCTTTAGTTTGCAAATTAAATACCTTAATTTTAAAACTAAGGCAACTTAAGCAATCAGTAAGTCCTAATTCCCTTAAGATTATATATTTCGCTGAATTCCAATCACAACTGTTATATGGAATTCTTCTTTGGGGCTCCAGCTCGTCAGCCAATGAAGTCTTAATTAAACAGAAAGCAGCAATAAGATGTATTGCAGGATTAATCAATTAACATCCTGTAGAAATCATTTCATCTCATTGAAAATATTAACTTTATTTGAATTGTATATTTTAGAAGCTGCTATTTACATTCATAAACATAAACATAAAATTTCAGTTGCTAACAATCCACATCATTCTTACAGTATAAGAGATCCTAAACTGCACTTAATGAAGCACAATTTAAAATTAACAGCTGATTGTATTGATATCCTTGGAGTAAAAATTTACAAATACCTTCCTGATAGTTGGAAGGAATATAATACAAATAAATTTAAGACTAATGCTATATGCAGACATCCTTTCTTTCGCTCTCTACGTTACCCATCTCTAACTCGCCTGGGTTCAATTGGTATACACTCACACAATCCATAAATGCTTGTGTAGTCCACCCACTTTACGTCAGTACTGCTATAGGTAAAGTTGCATATGTTTCCATGGTTTACATATCAGTTTCTTGAGATACTGGAACATTTCATTGGCGAAAATTCACTTATATTTACAGATCAAAATATATGCAATAATGAAATAAGTTTGCAGGCAATAGTTGAATCCTATACATTGTTCAAAAATGCAGTAATTTAACATAAATCGGGAATATTATATACATTAGTGGTGGGCACAAAGTACTAATTCGTTACAAAATATTCGCTACTTCTTAATACTCAGAGTAACCAGTAGTCGATCGCTATAACGAATAGAATAGGTGTATTTGAGTATTCAATCACTGTAGCGAATATTTACTTTACAATCAATAAATCGCTGCAACTTTGTGCTCTTATATAATTTCTAGCTTCATTTAAGTTATCATTTCAATAACTTAATAGAATAAGTGTTCATTTATACTTAGTTTTATACATATAATTGAACAAGAATGAATAGTAGTTTGATTGGTAGTACGCTTCCAAAAGATTTAGTACTAGGCTAGGGTAATAGCTAAAATTTGAACAATTTCAGTAAAAATATGCCCATTTGCAATTAATATGCGACTTGTTGGCAATTATTTTCTCTACTATTTTTCAAGCCACAAAGCGTGATGTTTTTAAAAAAAGTAATATTAATAAAGGTAAAATTTAAATTACTATTGGATTAATAATAAGATCCAACGATTTTCAAGTTGTGAAATTAGAACAACTCCTAACTAAATACGGTGTTGAATTTCAATTAATAGCACTACTATTAATAAGTAATAAGATTTATTTATGGATTTAATTTATTATTGTGGTATATGCTTTATATCCGCATGGTTATCAATGAAATTTTATTTCATGTAGCTTATGATATGGATGTGAATTTGATAAAATCAAATATTAGTGGTGATTTTTACGTAAAAATTGGACAATTAATATTCCTTAGTGCTGCCAAATTTATATTGGCACCGTCGGCTATTGTAAATAGGAATTTAATTGGGGTTATGGTTTGCTGTGAGAAATAATAAAGTTGTAATATTAAATCATACCTGCAAAGAATATTTATACACGTAATATCAACTGCCTAGTATTTTTACTTGCCTTCCTTATAAAAGTATATTAGAAAATTACTTAGCTGTTCGACACATATATTCTACATTTATATTATTAGTATTATATTCGGATTTTATAAAACAATATTAAAAAGAAAATATCTGTAAAATCTTAGGCAACTTTACAAGCAATTTACATGTAATTTTGCTAGAGATATTTTTAGTGTAGAAAAAATAAAAGATGCATCATATCAAATGTTATTTTGAAGAGTTTAAATTTGCTCTAATACTTTCCTATTTTGCGCTGTCGTAGCACACTTGGTACGTGTTTTACACTCCACTACTGCCATAATAATAATATAGTACCAACTTTACCGTGCTACTTTACTGCTTTTTAGTACAACGTAAATTCCAAAGCATGTAGGATATGGTTTATTTCACATGTGTGTGTATACATATTTCTGAAGCTTGTATTATGAATATATTTATTAAGTTGTTATCGGAAAAGTGACGAGGCAATAACATCATTAAAATATTGAGGACGAATTTATATCTGAAATATGGGAAACATTTCCTTGTGTATGTTCAAAAAATCGCACATTGTGATAAAGAGGGGTCGTAACCCTTGGATTATATTTCGTACAATTTCAGGGACGACGTTTCAGTTCGAAACCTATTTTTGTCCGATAAAAACGTAAGACAATGTGGAGTTTCTTAAATTTAGTAGTGCTTTGCGTAATGTGTGCGGAGGCCGCGAACAAAGATAAAAGGTTACCAGAATATGGGAAAAATCTACAACACGTAGAAACGACCATAATCGATGTTCCAGACGATGCCCATTGGCCGGTTGAATCTACTGGTTATAACTTATGGGATCATCGTTGGTCGCGAACACCCAATGATTTAAATCAAAACGTTGGGTCAAATCAAAATTATCCTTGGTCCAAAGACATGCTTCCTACCGCGAAAACTGATAATGTTCGAGAAATCTCAGTTCGCAACATTATCCATATCCCTATAATTACCATGGTGGTGCATATAGTCCTCCGTATATCCAGCAATACAACACTCCGTATGTATATAGACCATTTTATCCTCAAGCATACATACGCCAACACTATCCTTCGTTACATCAACAGTTTCCTAATGGCTTTTATGTATTACCTGAGTCGGACAATGTATTCGCTAGTACTAAAGCTTCTTCTGGAACACAGCAAGCTAGCAATGTGGCCACTGTGACCAATTCAAACAATCGCGGCAACAGTATCGGGGTCACCGTACCAAAAGACAACGTAGTGCCAAAGCAATCAGACACTCGTCAGATATCAAACGGTACTACCATCGGAGAAAAAAGAACATTCGTGAGTAAGATAGAATTGATGCCTGTATCAACGAAATTCGTAAGATACAACGGTCCCGACGGTAAAACGTATGTCAAAATAATGTCTTCCGATTCCGAGGGGCAAGAAATAGTTACGGAATCTATACATACAGGAAACATTGATCTAAAAATATTAAACGGTGTCTTGGAAAGGCCAAATAAATCAAAGGAGCAAAAATCAAGTAATAAGCAAGTAAACGTGGATCCAAATAGTATTGTAGTCCCAACAAAAGAAGAAAATGAAGAGCCAGAAACTGGTGAACCAGATGCTATAACATCCTGGATATATTAATATAATTACGATTTAGTTCTAAAACAAATACAAATGTGAACAGTGGTGCATTACTTAATTAAAACAAGGGTTGCATTTAATTAATTGAAATAGGTGTTATGAGTAAATGTTGTTAAAACTAGTTGTATTATTAATAGTGACACTCTTGAAGTTGTATTATTTAATAAATAATAGCAAATTACTTTTGTATTGCTCTGTATTGAAATTGTCGTAAGTATAGGGTAATAATTTTAAAAATATTGACGTGAGCAACATATTCGTTTAAAAAAAAAAGATATCGCGGTAAGTTTTATAAGAATTAATTTAATCTGTATTCCATTTAGAACATAAAATAAATAAATAAATAAACATGTAAGAAAATTATTATAAATTATAGAAAATATCCTAGGAGTCTGATTTCAATCAATTTTAGATCTACTTACTAGTGCTGTGCATTTTAACCGGTACTATGATAACCGATTAATCGCTCACTGTGGTTGATCGGTCACGATGGTTAACCGATCGCGAAGGTTAACCGGTCACGGCGATTAATCGGTCCGGACGGTGACCGGTCAATTCGATTGAGTCAAAAATATAGTGGACATGTTTTGCAACTAGCAACTGATAACATTAATTGCCGATAGTGCTCCAAATAACAATGTTTGTACATTGAATTCAATTGAAACTTGAATAAAATACCTCGTACATTTTAGAGATTTAGAGGTTTGCCTGAATAAGTACGGTGTCGTGCAAGTTATAAGTACGTAACATACACTTCTCACAGGAAAAATCGGGGCACTAGCAATTCAGAATTTTAAAATTTCTTGATTGTAAATGCATTCCGGAGGACGTATTCACTTATCATAGCCATAAATCACTTAATTATGTATATTATTGGGATCAAAGGTAACGACTAGAAATTTAAAGAGAAAAATAAATATATAGAGAGAAAAAGGTTTATGTATGGAATAAACAAATCGGAGTTTCGGTGGCGGCGTTTCCTTTAGAAATACCAATGAAAAAAAAATACATAACAACAAAAAGAACTCTTGATAGACGGCTTCATTTAGAAATATAAATGTATTTAACTTGTTTGATGTTATGTAGAGATAATTCTTTTTTAAGAAAACATGTGGTGATGTAATTTTATTATTTAAAATTATGTTACTCGTTAGTGCTGCTTTGATATTAGTTACTTACTTGGATTTATGCTCGCGGGTATTAGTTTAGCAATAGATAATATGTCAGTCAGACTCCTCAGTTTTGGGATAATGTGATTTTTACAGATTTATTAACTACTATTGACACTATTATTGATGTATTAATTACTATTGTTGTTTAATATTCTTAAATATTGTATTACTATAAAGTTTCCTTCTATCTATAACAAATTACCAAATTCAGGTTTAAGATTATTTATAAAATTCTTAAACAAAGCAATTAAGTTCGCAAAGAAATTATTTATTTTATGAACCCTCTGTTTATTGTATTTTCAGGAAATATATCTTAGCTGTGTAATCTGACGTCGTTGATCTATTTTCTTGAAATATGGCCAACACTGGGTCTCTTTACAAACTGTCTTTATGTAGCACAGGTTTATTAACAATTATTTAAATATTATTGGATTTATAATACATAACAAACATTGTAAGAAAGCATATTGTTCGTCAATCTCAGTTAGTGCTGAAATATTTATTGTTGAATTTGATACATTTAATACTTTTTCGTTGCTACTGCCCGAAGCTGTGTTACAGACCAAAAGTGTTAGCTATATTTCAATAAAGTAGAACGACATTGGATTACACAGGCGATAGTTAAGATATATTTCTTGAAAATACAATAAACGGAGGGTTAATAAAATAAATAATTTCTTGGTGAAATTAATTGCTTTAAAAATTTTGTAAATACTCTTAAACTGTTTTTGGTAATTTTTTAATACATAGAAAAATATTTTGTAGTAATACAATATTTAAGAGAACTAAACAACAATAATGAATACATCAATAATAGTGTAATTAATCAATGTGAAAATCACATTGTTCAAAAACTCAGGAGGCTGATTGACATATTGTCTATTGCTAAAGTATTACTTGCGGGCATAAATCAAACTAAGCATTTAATTATATAATTTTAAAATCCCATCCGCATATGTTTTCTTAAAAAAAGAATTATCTCTGCATAACATCAAACAAGTTAAATACATACATGAGAATTTCTAAATGGTGCCGTCTACTTAAGAAGCCTTTTAGTTGTTATGTATTTTTTTTGCATTAATATTTCCGTATTCGGTATTTCTAAGGAAACACCGCCACCGAAATTCCAATGTGTTTATTTAATGTATAAACCTTTTTCTCTATATACATTTATATTTCTGTTTAAATTTTTAGTCTTTTTGTCTGCTTCATTGCGATCGAAGGCAATGAAGCAGACAAAAAAGTGATTTATGGCTTTGATAAGTGCATATATCCTCTGAAAGCTGCATTTACACCCAAGAAATTTTAAAATTCACGATTGCTGGTGTCCCGATTTTTGCTGTGAGAAGTGTACATAAGTATACGTTTTTGACAAGTATTTATATGATGATGTGTATTACTCATACGTATATAATTGCGCACAGGTGTTGTATCGTATGATTAGTAGTTGACATCATCAGGAGCAGTCGGAAAAACTTATGTACTAAACTTTTGTTTTTATTTTACCTTTGTTTTTATTGACGCGTTGATAACAACATTTACTGACTTATACTTGACGTGTCGAAATATATAGCTTGTCTATTGATATACGGACCATTTAAAAAGAGAGATTGGTAGCATTGGTAATTTTCGCGTTGTGTACACAAAAAGAACATTAGTAAGTTCTTAAACTGTTTCAAAAGCACCTGCTCAATTTTTTACTTAAATGAAGAATCAGCATAACTATAGCTTATTTTTTCGAGTTATTCTTTTTTGCCAATTTTATGATTGTGTTGAGTGATGTTTTTGCAATTTATGGAAGATATCTATTATAAATATTATATGGCATTCCGTCAATAACTATTTAACTGAGAAGACATGGAAGTGCAAAGTAAATAATTTAGGCATAAATGAATTTGAATAGACTTTTTTGACAATATAATATAAATACTATATAAATATAAATAAAAACTATAGCATAGCGATATAAATTACGTTATAGGAAAATCATGCCACTAAGTGATAACCAACAAGTGTAGTACCGCAGACAATTATTGTACCCTACATAAATGATTACTTACGAGTAAGTATTATACCTATTCGCATTGTAGGGTAAGGTACTCGCCGATTGTTAATAGAATACATTTTTATTTATTTGCGAGATGTCGAGTACATTTATAACGTATGGATTTTGTTTCAGTCAACAAATTGTGCTTCAAACTACTTTTCGACAACAAATAGCTATTTAAATATTGGAAGGGAAATGTGATTGTGACACACTGTCTTAGAGCTAGTTATAAAGTTTAAAGTATTCAGAAAGTCGGTATGAAAATAAAAAATACTGTAAAATAAAAAAAAAATTAACATCTAAGAAAAGTGGCTTTTTTATGGTAAATACAAGTATACCTGTAAGGCCTTACATAAACTGATACGAGAAGCCCAATTTAATGATATGCTGAAAATAAGAAAAATACTGTTGTGTATAAATTAAAGCTCTTAAAATATGTTGAAGGATGAAGTAAGTTATAGCAAACTTTAAAAATAAAACATTAAGCTGACGTGTCATGTTACATAACAATATTATTTTTGAAAATTTTAGCAGACGTATATACACAAAAACATTATAAAATTTAGTAAAATACTTATATAAAGATAGATGTACAAGAAATAAAACTGCCTTTTAATCGATTACGGCGGTTATCTGACCAAAGCGGATAATCGGTCAATACGGTTAACCGAGTCATGCCGGTTATAACCGGTTATCTGGTTATGTACATATGGTTAACCGGTTATGAAATCTGTTCGGTTACACAGCACTGCTAATCACGTCAATCTCATTTTTTTTTTGAGCATACGTTTTCTTGCGAAAAACAAAATACTGTACCAAGATTTATTAAAACAGCTAAGATGAAGTGCTCCGTCTACATTTTCACATGTACAATATTTAGGCGGTTCATAAGATATGATATCCACTAATTCCAATATCCACGTCTGGAAAAGATTACACACTAGAGAAAGCTATCTTTATGGGCCTGTCTTAGGGTATGTGAAGGTAGTCAAGCCATTGCCTATTTAGCATATATAAACTTCTAGAATTATTTGAAACTCACGGTGTACAAACGAATTGTCATAGTAATAATACCGATAAGAAAACTGGTGATAGCAAAAGGTTGCTGATGTCAAACAAAAGTAAATACTTACAGGTATAAAACATGTGTTTTAACAATGTTAGGTAGGCGCAGATTACTATGTTTTATTAAATGAAGAAGCCACGGTACTAATATTCTGTGTCCTATAAGCACACATTGCGTTTTTGTTAAATAATTTGTTCTTTAATATCTAACATGTTCACGCAAAAGAAATTATATTATATTAGTATTTCTATCATATTGATAGAAACATTTCTGTTATTCAAAGAAATATTTCTCTTATCACTTCTCTAAGAATTAATTTGAATCAAATAAGAATCAATAGTTTTATGAAATAGAATATTTCAAACCAAAGGAGGAAAGTGCTCTATAGCTGCAATAGCACTTTCCTCACGTGGTTTGAATGCTATTTTTTTCCCAGCCAGTCCAATTTTAACTAAATGTCTAAAAATAATAAAAACATACCTGTGAGTGATATGATAGATAGTAGCCTTAATCTGTCAAATATTTTTTGAGAACTGTCAAGTTAGCGTCCTTTTAAAAGTGTTTATAGTAATAATAGATTGATTAAATTTTATTACTTAATAATTTAGCAATTATCTCATAAATGGGCTCAGGCTGGTCGAATAGTCATCTATCAATAATGTCACATATTATAAGATGTACAGTTCCATCATGTCAATGTCACCTACTTTTCCTCCCTAGGGAGGAAAATACAACTTTCCTCCCTAAGGAGGAAAAGTATAACTTTCCTCCCTGCTGGGAAAAAAGTATTTTTCAACCAAAACTCAAGCTTTGAGAACTTTTTATTGTTAAAAAAAACATGACTTTCTAGCAAAAAACATTATTTATTTCCATTAATCATTTATCAAGTTGATTAAAACTAAATGTTGATCACCTGCTCTCCTGTGCCTGCTTAAACCGCCCTACATATTTATTCATATATGGTCTGAGGTTTGCTCAGCCTTGGTAGAGATCGCAGAAGGCCTACTCTAGTAGCAAATCGGAGCCATTACAAAACTTACACCCACACAAAGGGTCGCAAGCCTGGCCCTCTTAACCTTTTTAAACCAAAGTTTTTTCTTCAGTTGTATTTGTTGAAGAACGATATTTTTAGCACAATGATTTATTTCGATTAGTCTAATATTATAATGTTTAATACAAATAAATAGATAATACTTTTTCCTAGAAAATCAAATTTTCTTCATTGAAAAAATTCTTCCAATTTCTATGAAGATTGATAAGTGTCATTGCAAACAAAGTTTTATCTTTGAGGGAAGTAAAATATTCTGTAATTCAATTATTGCTTCAAATTCAACTTAAATTTCAATTGAAAAATATTTTTTTTACAGATTCACTGATTATTAGTCAGGTAAATTCTTAGTACAGTGATAGAGAAATATTTCTTTGAATAAAAGAAACCTTTCTATCAATAAAGTGTAGCACAAGTAATTTCATTTGATGATATTTTTTTTGTTATCGTCGTATTTGTTTTACAGTTGTTAATGTCCCTCATACAAGTTTTTAATATCTATGTTAAATTGATAAGGTTTCATATTCAAAACAATTTACTTTTATTCCATATCTATAATATTTTATTTATTAATTGAAAAGGATATTAATAACGTCGAAAGGTTTTAAAAAACAGTTTATTCTTTCACTAAACCATGATGTACAATTAGTAGTATGGTATATTTTAATATTATTTAAGTCAGGCTAAATAAAAAAACTTATTCTAAACTCTAAATTTCTTTTACGTGGATGTGTTAAAGTTGTTAAGGGACAAATTATTCAGCGAAAAGGTAATGGGTGTTCATAGGATACAGATTCTTAAAAAAGCATTTGATAAAATTTTGTTCTAAACTCTATTTTACCAGTCAAAATATGTTCTAATTGCATTATATTTTTTTAACACCATACAAAATACGTGTTTAGCAGCGTTTTTAATTTTTGCTTAAAACTGTACCCAACACTCTCAAGAAAAAGAACCATGCTTTTTTCGTATTAAGGTTGATGTTTCTGCAAAAATGCAATAGAAATTCATTGTAACTTATAGAGTAAAGAACTAGCAATAAGACGTCATTTGCAAGCCGAACTTTTATTATAAATATTTACGAGGCTCCTTATTGTCTTTAAACAATCAGTACTGTGGCATCTTGTTTAATAAAAGTATAGTAATCACCGCCTACCTAACATTGTTAAAACACATGTTTTACACCTTTAAGTATTTACTTTTTATTGACGTAACAACCTTTTGTTATTATCAGTTTTCTTATCTGCATTATTACAATGTCAAGTCGTTAGTACTAGTACACTGTGAGCTGAAAAAAATACTGAAAGTGTAAAAAGCAATGTCGCAGCATAGAATATACGTGGTTTCCTTGTTACTTCTGTTAACAATTACAACAGTCAAAGCAGCACAAGAATTTAACTTAACCCAATGGTTGACAGAATTTATAAATAATTACACAGTGAAAAAATGGCAGGTGCGCATACGTCATATTATAAAAATGCCCTGTTTAATTGGTTATGCCAAAGATAGAACAGGTACTTGCAGGAAAATTATACCTAATAAAGTAAAGAGGTATGTAGAATTCTCACATTTTCGAATTTACCTTTCCAATATTATCTTGTTGAAATATTAACTTGTTTTTTGCTGGAAATATTTGGTTTTTTAAATGACTTTACTATTAGTCCTTTCTAATTTTTATATTTGTTTATATTTCAATATCGGTAAGGGGTCTGTTAGTATACCGTGCTGATAAAAAATGTTGAGGGTCAGACTTTGCATTGAAAACTATAAAATCGTATTTCCGTTTACGTAAACTCCGTTTGTTCGATACATGTGGTAACCACATAGCATGAAATATAAATTTCTTTGTTTTGATACCGAAATTAAAAATTGCCAGCACGGTATATGCGACATACCTACCATATCACTATATTTAGAGTTAATATAATTTCTGGAAGAATCGTTTCCGATTTGCTTATATGTATTTTACATTCTGTTGTAGGTGAAGGATTGTCAGCAATATTATAGATAACTATTCTACTGCATTATAATAATAAGTATTTGAAGATACGTAACTATAAACCAGTCTATTCGGAACGAACTTGATAAATTTGCTAGTTTCAAAACATTCCGTGAACATATCTACATTATTTATGAAATACTGTACATACATGTATAATAAATTAATGTGTGTAATTTATTATGTCAGAATCATAAATAAAAAGGCTATGAAATGAATTTTTAACTTCTTTCACTATTTTATATACGAGAGGCTAATTAATCCTAAAGTAACAAGAATCAACAGCACTTTTATATAGAATGCTGGCAAACTTACGTCTTAGATCGGGGCTATCGCATGTAATGTATTTAAATTAATTTTGTAAGTATTGAAACTGTAAGCAATGAGATATCAATGGGAATAAAAAGAATTTCTTTCTTTCAGTGATGTCTTCAATTATGGGAAATGGGATACTTACATGCATTTTACGTAATATAAGGTTTGCTTTAAGAATAGATTAAGATCGACGGAGGATGTTGTTGTCGATTGACAGTGATCTATTTGATCGGCTAATTTAATATAAACAATATACTATTGCCTGATAAAAAACTCAGTTAATATACAGGTGGGTTTTGTTTTCGTTATTTGTATGGAATATCCAAAACCATATCACAGGTACACTGTTGAAAATTTTAACACTTTTTTGACTAATTTAATAGTCAGGAGAGGTCCACACTCTTTTCGTGTTATTTTGTCGAGAACTATAGAAGTTTAAATTTGACGAACAAAGATAGTCAAGTATTGCCTATTGCTAAGGGGTTATTTTGTCCAACTAACACGTGGAATTATGATATACTTCTAGTCACATTTTATTTGATTTAGACTAGACAAATTTACTAGCTGTTTAACTAAATGAATGCGATCTATTGGATGATTTAACACCGTTTTCTAAACACAACGGCTTTTTAATATGCAACTCCTATTTCTTAGTGCTATAATATTCTCTCTTTAAGACGTTTCCTCAATTATAAATATACAGAACCACTCATTCAAAAGTTTTGGTTTCAACTAAACGTACTAATTTTAAAATGATTTTTTGAGAACCATTATAAAATTAAGTGAATGTTTATGCTATTTGATTCAAATCTGAACTAATTACGTAAATAGTTGTTCCCAATACATCTTTAAGATGTTGAATTTTTTTATGCCCACTGGAATTAACATTTAATAACACAAGGTTACACTTTGCAGGTCAGTCACATTTGGTGGTTTGTTTGGATATGTTAATACGCAGAAACAAACTCGAAAACAGATACACGTGCAATGCAGGTGGTGCGTATAATGCAATACTGTATTAGATTAGGTGGGGTTTCTATATTTCTATCCCAGGAAAAAATTCTGATTGGTTGATGCTTCTGAATGTCTGAATGAATAATAAATCCTCATATCTGAACAAAAAATTCACACCAAATTCTAGTAATTTCTGTTCTACTAAACACATGTAGTCAATTCGTCTGGCAAAGTTTGTAAAAATCAACACTAAAATATTTAACTAGCGCAAAATTAACGCCAACACCGTAATATTTTCAACAGTGTATGCATTCAGTTAAATGGAGAAAGATAGAAATAAAACGACTAGTGTTTTTAGAGGATATGTAATGTCAAATAACATCTTAAATTTTTAATTTTGCTTAGCATTTTGAACTTAGGAAGCAGTCTAATTTTTTATAATGGAAATCATAGTTGGCTGTGACATATTCTAATAGTGCACTTTTTTCTGCTTGCAATGTTGTTAGAGTCGTAGCTTTTATTTATCCGTAATAGGTTTTAAATATTTTAAAGGATATTTTACGATAAAGATTTAAATGCAAATTTTTGCGCGGTTAACCGATAACTAGATCGTATGATGTATTTGGTTTGAATCGACAACTAGGAGGTAGTGAGTTAAGTACAACATGCTGTAATGTGTTTGCGGTTTGGATGAAAACACTGTAGGTAGCGCTAATATCAATGTGTTAAAGATTCCCACCTTTTCTTTGATATGTCACGTGCTTGGGTACATTATAATCAGTAAGGACAACGGATGAGTTATCGGGGTTCCAATTTCTAAGCTCAAATTTACTTCAACCAACAGCTTTCCAATATGGCAGTTTGTTATTGTTTACATTGGTACCTACATACATTAATTTACTCGATCGATCGATTTAACTTGCACGATTTTCTTTTTATTGCGTATTTTATTAATTTTAAATTATCCATGCAGTTTTAAAAACAATTAATGAAAATTGATGAGGATCTCGGTATTGTGCCATTTGCTCTTGCAAGATAAATTCTGATGTTAACGACGGTCGGAGTTTCTTTGAATTTCCAAGTGAATCTATTTTTCTTATCAAATTTGTCGTCAATTGTCGTTGTGCAGAGGTTCCTAGGTCATATTAAGTCCAGTTATTTGTTAGATACTCATTTCATTCAACTATATGCATTTCATTTTTTTATGTTCACGTTTTAGAATAATGAAATTTTGGTCTGAACTGTATTAAATACTGTATAAGTTTTGATCCTTACATTTCACATTTATTCACACTATAGACAACTCGATATTATTTAGTCTACGTATGAAGCTCTTATCCAAGGTCCGTATATACTAGGTTGCCTCGTAAGTTGCAGGGGCGGCCCGGGGAAAGGGGAGGCTGGATACACGATGACGCTGTGACGACGCGCCTCGCGATCATTCTCGAATCAAAGAAATGTTCCACTGGCGCACTATAGATGACACCACCAGCATTTTCTATTGTTGTACGTTTGTAGTGGTAATATTTCCATAAGAGAATACTGCAGTGCCATCTATAGTACGCTAGTGGAACATTTCTTTGACTATATAATGTAATATTTAGTGTTGGGGTATTCGTTAAGAACTTGAAATTATATTGCAAGACACGTTCTTGTTGACAAAACATTAATTGAAAAATTTTCTAAATTAAGATTTTTGTAAAAAAAATAAATATTTAGTCTGGGAGTACAAATCGCCATTTGTTTTAACATATATGCACCACTTTAGTTATTAAACACAGCATACATGATGACGCGTTCGCGCTCTTTCTCTTGAATGGCTGAAAAGTTACGAGGCAACCTAGTATATATGGACCTTGGCTCTTATCTACTTGTATCGTCGGCATCATTTTTGACAAACCACTGCAGGGTTGAATGTTAGCAGTGAATTAGTCGAATAAAAAGAAACACTCTTTACATTACACAGTATGATATAGTCATAACCTTAACTATAAGTTGGTGTGCGTTCGTGTCAGAAATTTGGAAGTCGACAATAAAACCCTTCCATCGAAATCGTTGTATTTTCACCAATTTATTTGAGAAAGAACCACAACATATCTATTCCTGGAACAATATTTTACACTCTAAAATATATAAATAGAGAAGACAGACATTCACAAGAACAAAAGAATGTTAACTCAATTATCTTAAAACATTTGCAAATATATGTATCACTTAATCAAACATTATTTTACTAGAACCGTATTTTTATTACTATAAGCAGTTCAGAAATATTTGAAATAATATTAGAATAATTAGAATAATTCCTACTTTCTTTAAAATGTAATTTATTCCCGGCAACAGCTTTACAAGATGGCAGCTAGGCTTGAAGGTTATTGAAAACGGCCCACAAAAGAATAAATGATTTAGGCGGCTCCTTCTTGCTAGTACTAGTAGTACCTATACTCCGGCTTTGGTTTAGTGTTATAGTTGCAAATTCTGAATCGTGTGTCTCCAGTAGCATTGTCGTACTGCTCTAGAAAGTCCTGTTTTATGACATTACCTTTGTAACTGACTGATGGGCTATTTCAGTTCATTTGGTATTTTGTAGTCGTTTTCTAGTGTTTTTCAGTTCTTTAGTTATAAGCAGTGTGTTAGTTTGTAGGTGCTTAGTTACATTTTTTTTTAATTGACGTGATTGTATGTTGATAAACGTGTTTATACAATGTTTAAATAGTTTTAATATAGCCTCTTTGTAAATTAATTATGTAACAAAATATATTTCGGTAAATTTACCAAAATAAACTGTTTCACTTAAATGTATTTCAGGCTTTATAATGTAGTTTATACCTACAATACATTATATGAGTCGACAATTGTTCATATTCATGTTTAAATTTATTGTAATATGCGTTTAATTATTCTTTATTTCAAGAAAAATGTTAAGCTCTAAATACCATACGTGTTCATTTTCGTCAAATATATTTTTGGCTATTGAAACTTTAAGGTGCAAATTAGAATATATTATTTACTATAAGTTCTTTTTTCTACCATTAAGCTTACTATAAATAAACTTAAAAAACCTTATAACTTATATATATATACAATATGATGGACTAGTCACCCCTGAAAAATAATATAATTATTAAATATTGTTTGGTTTAATTTTAAAGAAAAATTCAATAGCTGAGTGTGTAAACTAAGTATTATCTCTCTATAAACTTTTCTTGCAGACTCCGTAATGCTTAACTTGTTGGTACAATCAGTATTCAATATATAGATTTACAATAGCACCATAGTATTTCAAATAATGGCGGCGATGAGTCAGTGGTTGGACTAAAACTCAATTGATGGCGCAGAATGCAGTTACATAGGTGTAGGCTCTAACTATATAGATAACGTAGTATATCTCTCTGATCCCGTTTGTACATATTAAACGCTTATTCCATATAGAAATTCTGTAGGTTGGATCCAGAAAGTAGGGTTTGGGTTCACAAGTTGGGTTTGCATCATTGAGAAACAGAATATTTTGCTTTTTGTTCAGGATAAAGCGAAAATCTGGTATCAATCAATCAGTAAAAGCTATGGTTTCAATTTTCGTTTAATATACATAACTATAGATGTCAAAAGTTTGAACTTTTTAGGAACAAACTGAGCGAGATGCTGCGCTGTCTACGATGTGATGGTGTGTGACCGTATATTTCAAATTCCCTCTGACGTTTGTGTCCACTTGGGTCACGGTGATGTGCTAAAGTCGAGCCTCGCCCTCCATTTAAAATAGAGTTCTTTTCAAGTTATAAAATAGTTGTGGAGCCTGTCGAAACGTTTCTGAAGGAACTGTGTATTAGAAAATAACTTACTAAGTTTAGGTATATGTATTTTAATGATGCGCTGCGGATTTTACTATTGATTTTACCTCTAAACAATAGGCAAACAATTACATTGTCCTGTGCCCAAATAACACAAACAGGGCTTTAAATTTTAATTATGTCAGAATAATAAAGTATGAAAAAAATAAAAAGTAAACTCAAATATTATGTTGGAAATCTTCTTATCTAAAAATTATTTTATCAGCAAATTGCGCTTTAACTGCGAGTTTTCTGACTAAAATCAAAGCAACTTCTAAATGTTACCCAGTAAAATTTTAATCGGCTTTGTAATTTTAGTTGTAATTCCTTCGTCAGAAGAATATGTCTTCAATATGACTGTTTGGTTGGAATATTTACAAAGAGAATGGAAACCAAGTACCGGTATGCGTAACATCGTTAAGGCACCGTGCAATAGGGCCACAAATTAGACTTGACTAATAAGTGTAGAAAAGTTTATAATGATCCTATCCTGAAAAAGTACGTATTTTTACATTACAAATTTTTTGGTCAAGTGAAAAAGCGTGTTATGTTATTTTGTGAGCAGTCATTAACTCCATAATGCCCAATTTTTTATTTTTTGATACTCTTTTTTCAAAAATAATGTACATATATGCCCAAATTTTTGTTGAAGATATCTTATGTGTTTGTGAACTATGTTTTAGGACAACAACGCAAAAACCTCCCACAGCAACAAAAAAGGGTTGAGAAAAACGATGTCATGCATTGTGGTATGGAAAAATATATAAATATCTTATCTTATAACTAATTTTTGGTATTGTTAACATGGTTTTAATAAACATTTATGGCTACTACATAATTTAAATTATTTAGTAAAAAATATAGAACTGTTTTTGAGAAAGAGATATGATAATTTCAGAGTTCTTTAGGTGTGTGCATATAAATTAATGACAATAATTAAAGATGAAGCAAAGGTTTTAGGGCATTAAGACTCAATATCTTTGCAAAGATTTTGTTAAGTAGTGAATTCAAATCTACAGCATTGTTTCTGAAATTTAAACGTGAATCTGGACGATTTTTGAAAGATATTTATTGCATATTTGTTGGTAACACTCTCGATTTGCTTTCCTTCGAATAGTTTTTTGAGAAGCTTGATTTTTTTTTGCAATGTAATATGATTGAGAGTTGTAATAAAAGTTTAGTACTAAGTGAACCCACTTACTTAACAAGCAGTATATGTATGACGAAAAGCCCCAACTTCAGTCATCTATATTTTTACATTGTTTGCATATTTCATTGTTAATGCTAAAGAAAACAACAACATCTGGTGTTCCACAGAGTTCTATATTGGGTCCTGTAGGTTTCTTAATATTTATAAATGACAAGGGGTGCTACGTCACTAGAATGTGAAAATTTCTGGTTTGCCGATGCTATCAAGATCTATTACAAGATCGGTTTCGTGTATGATTGCCTACTTCTACACTTTATTTATGAAAAGCTGAATAATTATAAATCATCCCAACTGGGTGCTTCACCTAAAGGTACTACACGAGGTTACCTATTCTAAGTACTGTATGGATTCCACAACAATTGAAATATTCCTGCCTTAACTTAATAATTTCCCTATGATTGTTAATAACAAAAAAAAAAATAATACAGTAGCCTCGCAATTATGTGATTACTGATTTATGTGAAAATCTGAAATACGTCAACAACAAAAAATGTGACTAGTTCACAGAAGCGCGAATCTACTGTAAATCAGTCAGCTATCAGTTGTTGCTACATGCGCCCATGGAATGATTTTCGTTATCTCCCCGCATTCGCCAATATTTAATAATATACTTATATAATAATATATAAAAAACCTTACTCTGGGAGGATCTGGGAAATCCCAGACCTTGTTACTGATAGCCGGAAAATTATTGTTATCCTTCGGCATTTTGAAAAGGCAGCCTCCACGTCGCGTCGTTTAAATTCCGTGCCGTTTTCAGGTAGCTGTTCCCTTCTACACATCCTGAATTTAAAGTTGGAAGAGGATAGAAGTAACGATCTAAAAAACAAACAAAAAACAGCAGTACCTATTCTAATACCTATACTTAACAATAACTTAATCCTAATTATCCTAATCAATAGTAACAAAATTAAAGATTTGTATCTTTAATACTTGACGACTGATAAGACAAATTAACTCTCATTTCCATAAAACGTGTAACACTACCTATAAATTTCCTAGTCCACCTCCCATTTAAAGGAAAATCCCACCTAGATCTATTACAAGATCGGTCCTCTCCCTCCCCCTCCCCCTTCCTAAAATGCGCAGTTCTAATTTAATTCCCGTTGCCATAATTAAACCTTCAAGCCTATTTTATTCGCGTCGCTACGAAATTTAAGTTCCCTTAAACGTAAATCTACTGGTAATATACCCGAAATAACGCACGCCGCGTCTGCCAAAATAGACGAATACGCTTTACCAGCCCTAACCGTTAATAATCTTCGTGCCCCGATTATTCTTTTTGTTCCTTTAATTTTACACGCGCCCGCCCATGTCGCCCCCGGGTACAACATTGCCGGTTCTACAGCGCCCCTGTAAATAGAACCTGCCGCGTTACTGTTTAAACTCCACGTGACTCTAGTCGATGCTCTAATTTTATTACTCATTTCCCTACCTTTCGCGGTGACACACTGAATATGCGCTTTAAAATTTAATTTATCATCTGAAATAACCCGAGATATTTGACAAATTCCTTACAATAAATTTTATCCATCCCTAATTTAAATGTAGGCTTTCTTTGCCAAATCCATGTTGCCCTACATTCATAACATTTTGTGATCGCATCAAAATTCTATTCTATATCTGATTAAACTATCTAATGCCCTTCCGATAACCGGCATTAGAGTAATAGACCTATAACTACTTGGATCTGTTATATCAGATGTCTACTTCTACAGAAAAACCTCTGCAAAGTAGACACTAGGTGTTGCCTTAATAAAAATAAACTTAAACATCTCAAAATGGATGGTAATGACATTTCCCAGCAAATGCATACCTCACAATTTCTCTATGCTATAGATGATAGAGTTATCCAACGGTGCTTTTCTAAACATACTAATGTTATCACTAAAGCATTTAGCGAAGTTGTAAAGATTTTGGGAGTACCGACTCTTTAACATTGTTATGTAATGCTTTTATTAGGTTAAGGTTATAGTATGCAGCGATGGCCCGATCTACAATTGTATACATTATTAATAGTGGAAATGATCAAAAACGGTAAGTAAAATACTTAAGGTGTGAATGCGGTAAACATAAAATTGTCACCAAATAGTTGGTTGCGGTTTATTTGTGGTGGTAATGATTTTTCGATTATTTCACAAACACTTTTATAGTTGACTTTCGTGGTTATTTTATCGTGGTTTTGTTTGGCAGATCTTGAGGCTTTACATCGCTTTTTGGTATAAATAGAATCATTTTTTTTTTTTATGGTTGACCACTTTACTATTCACAAACCCATACGAATTGAGGGTATGCATCAGAAAATCGTAACAGGAGTGATGTTCTGGGGACACCTGAAACAATCAAACTTCAGCATAAGTACCATAATTTTCAGGAATCCGTTATTTTCGGGACACAAAATCAAGAATCAGGTCGCTATTTGCGGATTACGGTTGACGCTGTTAATGTTTGTTACTAATGGCACATATCCAGAGAGAAGTTAAAACTACTCGATAATAATAACTTTTTAATAAACTTAACAGTGATAGTTCGCCTGGTTTAGACGGCGTTTCAACTGCCATTTTTCAGGAAGTTAAATATTTAATAGTGAAACCTCTAACCCACTTGATTAATATGTCCTTTCTGGAGGGTGTATTTCCCACTTGTTTGAAAGTTTCTGTAGTTATTCCATTGCACAAAAAAGGAAATACTAACTTAATGTCTAATTATAGGCCTATTTCACTTACCTCTTGCCTAAGTAAACTTATAGAATATGCGATGCTAGATAGATTGAATAGATTTTTACATAAACACAATATGATCTCTGATAATCAACATGGCTTCAGGCAGGGGAAATCTACAGTTACTGCAATATTGAATATATACACATTCATCATAAAGCACATAGAAAATAGACAAATCCCGATTGGTGTTTTCTGCGACTTAAGCAAGGTGTTCGACTGCGTCCAACACAGTCTCCTGCTAAATAAATTAGAAAGAATTGGAGTACACGGAGTAGCTTTAAAATGGTTTGCATCATATCTATCTCATAGGACGCAAATTGCCAGGATCTGTGTATCGAATAGTACTGGAAAACATACGTACGAATCTGGCCTGTTACCAGTTATAATAGGGGTACCGCAGGGTGCTGTTTTATCACCTTTATTGTTTTCAATTTTTATTAACGATATTAGTGTGTTCATAGAATACTTCTTTTTAACTATCTATGCTGACGATACCACAGCCCTGGTGAATGGGACACATGAAAATATTCAAAATGAAACGAACAATTTGCTCAGTTTATTGGATGAATGGTTCGCCGGAAATAAACTGTCATTAAATACAACAAAAACAAAATGTACCACTTTTTCGGTAGCCACATCAACTTCTACAAAAAATCTCAAGTTACATATAGGAGGTTCAACAATTGAACAAACAACTTCAATTAAAATTTTAGGTCTCACTTTTAGTTCAGACTTAAAATGGAATCCACATATCAATAACATAATTTCCAATGTAAGTAGCTCTATTTTTAAACTGAGGCATTTAAAAGGTATCGTTAGCATAGATATACTGAGATTGTTTTACATATCAGAAGTGGAGTCGCGGTTGGTATATAGTATCCTGGTATGGGGTTCTAGTTCTGCATCTGAAAGAATCCTTCTATTTCAAAAGAAAGCTCTTCGTATAATGGCGGGCGTTCCATTTTCGTTCCCATGTAGAAATTTGTTTAAAGAGTTAAATATTCTTACAATTATCAATTTATATATACTAGAAACGGCTGCTTATATTCATAAACACAGGCACGAGTTATTTTTAGTAAATAATTCCTGTCATGATTACGGTATTAGAAATATAGACATTCATATACCCCATACATAGGCTTCCTTTAACTCATAAAAGTGTACTCTGTATGGGTATCAAAGTATATAACAAATTGCCGAATGAACCGAAAGAAAAATGTAACTTTAAAACAAAATTTAAGAGGATATCTCGTACATAAACCATATTACACCATAAAGGAATTTTTAGAAGATACTCTAACTCATTGACATTAGTCTAAAATGTGAAATTCAAATTCAAATTCTTTCTTTTTTCTTTTATGTATCTGATTATTTGTATTGTATGAATTGTTTTCCTATTTTGGTTTCTTTTTGTATTTGACATTTATGCTGGGAAATATATATTATTATTATTATTATTATTATTATTATTATTATTATTATATTATATTATTATTATTATTATTATTATTATTATTATTATTATATTATTATAATGATATATTACGTTATTAAGGGGCTAAAATTAATTTTAGTGTGCATAGACTAAGCTCCCTTTATGTTTTATTTACCTGCTGCTAGAACTTGCTTAGATCGCCAATCTACACAATTTTAATATTATTTGTAAGAAAATTGACACAAACTTTACTTCAGTAGATGGTATCATTGATGCAATAAAGTTTGGTTTGGTTTAGAAATTAGTCATTAGGACTTGCTTTTGCATTAATTTTAAGTTACATTTACAGTTACTGAATTTTGTATTTTGTGTGTTGTGTATCTCTAGAAGATAAAGTACTATTATTATTACCTAATATCGACATTTGTCTTGATATGTGGATACATATCTAATACACATTGTAAAGTAATTCCGGCATGTTACTATAAATCTAAGGACAGACAGATTAAAAGTTAACGGTGTATCGATAACGCTCTTTATCACATGTTTATCGCTAAAAATGTTATCTAATTCTGTACGGTATGTGTGATTATAGCACTTACGAGAAAAACACATTCTTACAACTGTGCAAGAATCAAGTAAGAGAATTGCCATGGTTAAACTCGTGATTCTTTTGGCGATGTTGTGTATGTTAAGCAACTTTAAATATACCACATGTATATGGATAACGTACGGTGAATACTTCGACAGTTTTGGAAAATACAGCCTGATCAATAAAGCGAATATAATCAAAGGGATATGTCTTAGGGGTTTCCAGAAAGATCCGAATGGCTTATGTCGACCTGAATATTAGAATTGGTACCGCAAGGTACTTAGGTATTAATAGGTACGTTATACGTGTTGTGTGTGTAAACGTTTCGAAGCCATCACAAAGATTACGTGACTGCAGAAGGCTAGGTGGAATATTGCTTTTTCACTATTAAAAATTTGCCAATATAGTAGGATATACATAGCTGTTTATTGAAGCAAAATTTTTGCTATAATAGAAACATTTACGTATATATCAGTAATTGTCCTTGAGGTATGGCATTTTGCGATGACATTATTGCAAATGTGAATTCCCTATTTAAAATATTTTGTAAATTCCATTCTCTATCTATTTACCTCTTGACTTACAAAAATTGTAGAATTTTTTCTGATATTTCACCTATTCAAATAAACGATTCACTCAAATCTAGACCGATATTTAATAATATTTCTGTTTATAGTCCTAAGATAATTTCCACTTCATTAGCATTGGACCTATCATCGATATATGTTCAATTGGGTGTACGTTCAACGGTTATTTTTTCAGATTATCTTTGTATTTGGATAGTAATAAACGAAAGAATGAATTGTAACTCTATTAGTATTGCTTTTCATCATAAATTAGTTTGCTCTATCCAATAATTAAGAGCAATCTCAATGACCACCGGGTTTGGGTATAGCTACTATCATTTTTTATGCACAATGCCACTCCAACGCAATTACATGACTTTGTAGATTGTCATTTGAAGTATTTTATCGGGATTCTTCAAAACATCGAGCGTCAAAACAAGTTAAAATGAAATAATAATTTAGTTAATCTATTTTTTTATATAACAACTTCCGATTATATTTTACGCACTTATTCGATAACAAGATACGAGATAATAACATAATAATAAAATCTTTTCTTAAAATTCTTTCAATTTTCATAGTAAAATTCTTAATATTGTGACAATAAAATGCAAAGGGTATGCAAAGAATTTATCAATTAGAAAAAAATAACTGTGGATTACTTCTTGCAAAGGTACGGCTCTGTGTCTTTATAAGTGGGTGTTTAAGAATTATAAGTTGCTGTAGATTGCTTAGGTCCAAGTTGGGAGTGAGAGTGTCTCTCGAAAACTGTGTATTGTCAATAGGACTAGAAGGGTTTAAGGTTCTTATTTAAATCCTAATAGTTAAGATATTTGCCTTATATTTCTTATTTATAAGCTATATACCTTCTTCAACCTACCATTTTGGTTAAGTAATTTTTAATCTTAATGAATCATAATATTCTGTTATATAGCACCGTTCATGTTAGCAAAAATGAAGTACACTTCTCACAGGAAAAATCGGGACACCAGCAATCGTGAATTTGAAAATCTCTTGGGTGTAAATGCAGCTTTCAGAGGATATATGCACTTATCAAAGCCATAAATCACTTTTTTGTGTGTATTATTGCGATCAATGCTAAAGACTAAAAATTTAAACAGAAATATAAATATATATAGAGAAAAAGGTTTATACATTAAATAAACACATTGGAATTTCGGTGGCGGTGTTTCCTTAGAAATACCGAATACGGAAATATTAATGCAAAAAAAATACATAACAAATAAAAGGCCGCTTGAATAGACGGCACCATTTAGAAATACACATATATGTATTTAACGTGTTTGATGTTATGTAGAGATAATTCCTTTTTAAGAAAACATATGGTGATGGGATTTTAAAATAATATTACTTTTTGCTTTGATATTAGTTACTTAGTCGGATTTATGCTCGCGAGTATTGCTTTAGCAATGGACAATATGTCAATCAGCCTCCTGAGTTTTTGCACAATGTGATTTTCACGTTGATTAATTACACTATTATCGATGTATTCATTATTATTGATGTATTCATTAGTTGTTGTTTAGTATTCTTAAATATTGTATTACTACAAAATATTTTTCTATGTTTTAAAAAATGACCAAAAAACGGTTTAAGATTATTTACAACATTTTTACAGCAATTAATTTTGCAAAGAAATTATTTATTTTATTAACCCTACGTTTATTGTATTTTCAGTAAATATATCTTAACTATCGCCTGTGTAATCTAATGTTCTATTTTATTGAAATATAGCTAACACTTTTGGTCTGTAACACAGCTTCGGGCAGTAGCAACGAAAAAGTATTAATTACATCAAATTCAACAATAAATATGTTAGCACTAACTGAGATTGACGAACAATATCCTTTCTGACAATGTTTGTTATGTATTATAAATTCAATAATATTGTAAATAATTGTTAATAAACCTGTGCTACATAAAGACAGTTTTTAAAGAGACCAAGTGTTGGCCATATTTCAAGAAAATAGATCAACGACGTCAGATTACACAGGCGATAGCTAAGATATATTTCCTGAAATACAATAAACGGAGGATTAATAAAATAAATAATTTCTTTGTGAACTTAATTGCTTTCAGAATTTTATCAATAATCTTGAACCTGGTTTTGGTAATTTTTTATAGATAGAAGAAAACTGTATAGTAATACAATATTTAAGAATACTAAATAACAATAGTAATTAATACATCAATAGTGTGGTCAATAAATCTGTGAAAATCACATTATCCCAAGACTGAGGAGGCTGACTGACATATTGTCTATTGTCTTAACTAATACTCGGGAGCATAAATCCGACTAAGTAACTAATATCAAAGCAAAAAGTAATATTATTTTTAAAATCCCATCACCATATGTTTTCTTAAAAAAGAATTATCTCCACATAACATCAAACAAGTTAAATACATATACTATATTTCTAAATGAAGCCGTCTATTCAAGAGTTCTCTTTGTTGTTATGTATTTTTTTTTCATTGGTGTTCTAAAGGAAACGCCGCCACCGAAACTCGGATTTCTTTATTCTATACATAAACCTTTTCCTCTCTATATATTTATTTTTCTGTTTAAATTTCTAGTCGTTACCTTTGATCGTTGTAATATACATAATTAAGTGATTTATGGCTATGATAAGTGAATACGTCCTCCGAAAGTTGCATTTACAATCAAGAAATTTTATAATTCTGAATTGCTGGTGTCCCGATTTTTCCTGTGAGAAGTGTACATTCACATAAGTTAGATACGTTTCATTGGCAGGATCCATATAATAAAATTCTACCGTATGAATTTGTGACCAATTTTGCCATTAATCATGTATGTATCAATGTCAGCTTTGTGCGCAACTTTTGCTAGTTGAAAATAAATAATTTAAAACATAATGCCACTGCAATTAATTGACAATATTGTCTTATCATATTATACAAAATAACGGTTATCATTTGCAAGATGCAGACCGTAATTTATAGGTACTATATGAGACTCTGAATTAGGGGATAGCATTTAAAAGATAACAAGATAACATATTAAAGTAAAAGTATAAAATCTTAATATTTGATGTTGAAAACTTTAATGATCAAATGATTTCGTTTTTATTGAAACTATAAAAAAATCCTATTCTTGAAATTAAACAGTTTGCCCAAAAGGCGGCATGCTTTTAGAAAGAGACAGTGTTGATTTGATGGGAAGATTGCCAAAATTTACACATACTTTCCAACGCTATAAACACACAAAATTTAAGTTTTCAAGTACTGTCCTTTTTCTGATCACCTTCAAGTAAGTACGGTATTTCTCGGTACAAATTTCACCATTTTAAAATTCATTTACTAGAACTGCAAGCATTGTGCCACCTTTATGTTATCAAGAATTAGTTGTTATAAACTTGTTCCTGTATCTTTGAAAGAATTTACAGAAGGAATTGTTTTAAATTAAGGAGACGAATCTTTTAAACGTATTTCTTTCTATTCACACTATAGGCACAATTTTTTGAAATAAAAAAAATATGTTGTCGGTTTAAACAAAATATTTATTTAGCCTTATTTTTCTGCTGAAATAAACTTATATAGTATAGTGTAATGGGATAGGTTTTGTAGTGTAATATCAGCTTATCAATGTATTTATATATTTGGTCAAATGAATTGCTCCTTTAGATTGATTAGAAATGAATCATTGAACCATCAGAAGCTACCAATATAAAATTGAATTACATAGAATACTTCATCGTGCACGCAGTTAGGCATAGTAAAGTAGAGATTTGCCTTAGCCTTAGTGATCACGATCACGTAGGAAAATGAAATGTCTCGACATGTTTACTTTGCAATTATTATTCGTTTATCATACGTATCTTACTCGTTCTGTATGACATGTAGTGTTATATTTATTCCGTTATGTGTTTGCATAAATTATTTTCTTGGTATTATCTCGAAAAACGTACTTTTATTTATTTTATAGAACATCATATTTATATGTATCTTTAATTATTCGTTAGCATATAAGTTCATTAATTATAAATTCTGGGTTTATTTCTTTGAATCATCGAATAAAAATGGTGATTGGCAGTTAAATTTATATTTTACGCCTCCGTCCAGAAATACTCATTTTACAGTACCCCAAACCGGCAGGCAAAAATGTCACTAAAGGTTGGCCACACTAGATTCCAAATGACTGACGTGTAATAAATTGTCATTAAGCTACTGTTCAACCATGCTAAGATGAACTGATGTCTTCATTGCACTTATTATTGATAAATGGATATTAAACTAGAAAGAAAATTACAGAAAAAGATGTATTCTCGGAAACGTCAAAATACTAAGGTATGTAACATGTGTGCCAACTTGTACTGTCAATTTCCTAGTGTCAAAATTTCTTTTCTATTTTCAATTCAAAATTATGATTTGTTGGCCCAAAAGACATTGTGTATCACACAACCAGAAACTCTTTTTGCGAGTATTCGTACTCATACTCACAAAACTGTAGTTTCTGGCCTAGTGATACAAACAACTATTGTTTTCACTTAATTATTTCACCTTTTACAATCCAATGCGGCATGCGGCTTGGTCATTTGTGACACCAGCTCTTTAAATATTCTTTTGTGTTATCCCCACAATGTAAATCGTTTGCTTCTAAAAATTCTTTGATATCCTTCTTGTTATTACATTTTGCAAGAACCTTCTTTTCCTTTCGCGAAGAAAATAGAGCATTGTTCATCACTATCACACTACCTCTTGATAAATTTGACCATTCTTGACATAAGGAGAAGGTCATGTCTTCATGATAATCCAAACCCAACATGCGGAATAATTATTCTCGTTGCTCACGAACTCACGTGTCTAACTGATAGATACTTGAACTGCCCACCCAACTTTTGAAAATGGTACCATGAGTAACATTACCATGTCTCGGCTAAACAACGTATGAATTGTCCTTCCAATTTATATGTTTTCTTTAATTGATACCAAACACTCATACCGAAGTTTCTGCAACCTCCGGCCTTCCATAATTGTACGACGTCTATATAATAATTTAGTGCCGTACTTAAGCGTTCGCTACAAGTATATATTGGAACAATAAATTTTGATATACTCATTACTAATTTTTTTTATGTAAGGACTCCAGTGTAGGTACAACATTTTCTCTGTACATGGGGTATACTTTCTTTCGAGGTTCTGCGCTATTTTTGATGACCTTATATGTTGTTTTAAAAGGCACTTTGGTTAATTTCGACGTTCGTTCAATATTCTTGGCTTGTACTTCGCATTTTCTTCCATCAGGCTGTTATAGATATTGAAAATCATTATAATTTGTATATTGTGTTAAATAATTTTTCTACTGTGTTCCAATATCGTCATCACCAACCACATCATAATCACTTATACCACCAGTAAAATGTCCAAGAAGAGAATGAGAAAATTCAATAGTGTATACAGCAGTAAATGTTAACAATTGATGTCCGTTAAAAAATGCGTATAAATGTCAAAAACCGTTTTTAGCTGAAATGAATACTTTCGGAGATATTTCAGAAAAAAAACTGTTGCATGCTGTTCTAGGTGGCCATGACTGAATAATACATTAACTGTTACCTCTAATAAGTGAATACTATAGACGATGTCATCAGCATCTTACTCTTGTTTAATATTTACACAAAATAAGTAACAGGAAATTAAGAAATCATTCTAGAAACAAATAATTAATACATGTATTTTTTAAAAATGTTACTCAAAAATGCCACCGCCTTGCTGTAAGCATGGTGTTTTTCTTCGTAGTAAATGTTTGTACGTTGTGTGGTGAACTAATTCTACGTCTAATCCATTTAAGTTTTTCTTACTCTGTCAAACATATCTTTCTTCGTAGTAACTGCATAGTTTAACTATGACCACCTAGAACCAACCAAAGAATTATGCTGCAATGCTATTATTCTGAAATATATCCTGAAGTACATTTCAGCCAAAACGGTTTTTGACATTTGCACGTATTTTTTAACAGACAATCGTTTGGCGCAGAGAAAGTTATGGGCTGCTATTTAAAAAGTTAAAAGTTACCATAAATTCAAGATCTTTGACTTTACCTCCTATTTTTCTGCAGTCAGTTTAATACATATTAATTTCATTGTTGGAAATAGATATTATTTACAAATAAAAATAAAAAAAAAATACTGTACCAACTACAAGCACCTTAAAAGTTCGTGAATCACTACATAACACAAAATTATTTAAAAAATGGGAATACAAAAGTAAAGCATAAATATTAGGTGCACAGTATGTTAGGTAAAGTTGACATAAAATTCAGAATAGAATCCAAATTTGAAATAAAAATACTACCTTTTCATAAACTTACAATAACAAAATTACAAATTACTTCCGGTTATAAGGAAACATTACCGGAAGTCAAAAATATTTTTAGCTAAACTAACCTAATACATCCACAAACATACCATAAAAAAATTAAACCTCGCATTCATTTGCTTCTCCATATATTTCCAATGTAAGTTCGTTGCGACTCACACTGTATATATCTGTCGTCCAAAGTACAATTAAACAGATCGCTTTGGCTATTTGTTTGGGCTATGAGAACTAGCTCAACAGCAGCTATCGAGGTAGTATTAGATCTTACCCTTTTCCATGGCAAAAAGAACTACACTCAGAATGGTCAAAGAAGGAATGATTAGGTATAGGGCTCAATCTCCTGACGCCGATCAAACCTGAGACATCCTCCGAGGTCGCATGTTAAAAAAATTCAGCTTTGTGAAGGCATTCATCATAAAGCTCATTAACAGGAGCGAGTGGGATCATAACCCCATCCTGAAATTGAATAGAAATGCCATCAAATAGCACACTGATGGCTCCAAAACCGCAGAGGGGGCTGGAATACGAATATGTGAGCCTGGAATCAATTGTTTCGAAAGCTTGGGAAAATACCCAAGTATCTTCCAAGCGGAAATACACGCTACTGAAACATGCGTCCAGTTCAATATTGATAAAAATTATCGAAAGCAGGAGATTATCATCATGTCTGATAGTCAAGCAGCCATCAAGAGGCTGAGCTCACATGAAATGAGTTAGAAGATGGTCTGGGAATGCCTAGGGAAATTAATAAAGTAAACCTCCTTTGGTTTCCGGCTCACACAGGAGTGAAAAGAAACGAGATAACGGATAATCTCGCAAAAAAGGGACTGGAATTGCAGGGCCTGAACCCTTTTGCGGGAGAAGTAGCAGTATAATACTGAAGAAACTGAAAAGGGAAATGGAGCAGAGAAAATCTAGAGAATCTCCAGGGAATGAGGCAAAGTAAAATTCTTCTATAACCAGAAGAGGTTTACGCAATGCATCAATCTGAATAAGAATAATGTTCGCATGTTAACAGGAATACTTTCAGGCCATTGTAAACTGAAAGGACACCTGAGTAAGCTTGGACTCGCAAAGGAATCTGAATGTAGATTTTGTGGGGAACAGGATGAAACACCCATTCACCTTCTCTCAAATTGCGTAGCACTGTGCAACCCAAGGGCGTTGCACCTGGGAGAGAGACCGAAGAGAGAGACTTACCTTTCTGATATCCTACACTTTCTGAGAGGAATAGGATTAGAAGGCCAGCTGTATAACAACAAGAATAGGGGACACAATAGATAGGATAGATAATAAATATCATTATTATATTATAAGGAATGGGTTCTTTGTGAATTAAAAATGTACCTATATATGATGACAGATCTACATCGGCGGGTAGATAAAATATGTTTATTTGATAATCATTAATAACAACTGATTAACTGACATAATTTTATTTAGTATTACAAACAATTTAAAATTAAAATTACGTATTGCTGTTATATGTATTATAGAACCGTAATTTATAGCCTTAAATGTGCGATCCAGGTAAAATGAAATACCGACTTAGGTGTCACTTTTACTAATTTATTACAGTACCTTAATTATACACATTTTTTTACATTTACGCTAAAATCATAGTTAAAGATTTAAAGTTTCAGTACATTACTGAAAAATTTTGCGAAAATGATGAAGACACGATCACTCTCACGGGTCAAAGTATTGGTCTGAATTTGTATGAAATACAGATACAACTTCGAACGACAGATGAACTTTTTTTATTTATCAATGAGTTTCCAGTTTCAACACCGAAATATACCTACCATGAAACAGTATCTGTAACTATACTCTACTACAATCAGATGATAATTACAAACAATTTTCAGGTAACACTATAATACATACAAGTTGGCTTATCGCATTACATTTCATTGAAGGAAACAAACGGAAATGTAAACTAATAGTAAATTGTTATTATTTACAGATTGGATCAATAACATTTATATCCTTTTAAAGGTCATTTGTAAATCAATAAAATCCATCAATCAAATTGAATGAGTGTTAAAATCAATTTCGGTTACTTTATCTCTAAAACATTAATCCATGCTTTAACATAGAAATTATAAACCACCAAACAAAATGTTTTTTTTACTTAAGTGACTAAGCAATAAACGAACGCACGTCAGTTCCAACTTAAGTAAAAGCGAGAAGGTGCACTGCAATATTACGTCACTTAGATTATCTTTTTAATTAACAGTCTAATCGCAGACAGTCAAAACGGCTTTGCGGTAACACGTAATCCACGTAAACATTAATCAGAAACCGCTGCGTCCAAATTCATTTCATATTACCCCGATTTAACGGCCAGATAACGCAATTATCTGTAGGGATATTATCTGGTCGTTATTAAGTTATTTGAGTGAGGTGGTAAGCTGCACAGAGCTTTTACTAGGCGCGTCAAACAGTGTGCCGTTACCATAGTTCGAATACCGGTCCAGATGTAAGATATATACAGATTAGAATTATGAAGTTTGCCGTATCGTTAGTAGTGTTGTGTCTCTTAGCGAACGTACCTCATTTTGATTGTATGTGGATGACATACGGCGAGTATTTTGAAAAGTATGGCGATCTAGTGAATAAAGCGAATATAATAAAAGTCGGATGCACTGAAAACTTGACCAAGGATCCTAACGGTCGCTGTCGAGAATTGTATTAAGTAAGTAAACGAGACTAAACCGAGCATGTTGTAGACCTTAATTCATCAATACTGTCACCTGGTAATTAATTGGTTTCACATTACACTCTAAACAGAAAGCATTTCCGATTAATTCTCCTGTACTGGCGCGTTTGTTTATCGTGAATTTTATGCTAATAATAGCTTTCTTTCTTGCAGGTATCAGTCGGTAGCTGAGAGGAGTACCTTTACGTTAACATGTTTTTGTAAATATTATTTATTATTTTGTGAAATGCATTTTTTATACTTTTGTTAATATTGTCCTATTGTAGAATAAATGATATATTTTGTTAGGACGATAATTATTGACTCCTTTGTCATAATATTATTAAAATAATAACAGAGATAGAAAAGGCATATTAGTTAGATTGAAATTTGAGATAAAATAGAGAAGAAATAATGACTTGATTTTCTTAAATTGCTGAAATGCTAACAAACAAGATATAACGTTCACTGTTGCGATAAAATGGTATAAAACTACTTCACCTAAGGAAAACAATAATTCTGTGGTCATTTTGGCTTTAATATTGGTAAGTATTTACAACACAATAAATGTTCGAAGACACACGTGGAAAAAATTTGTTTTCTAAATTATTTTTTCTAAAAACTGATAAAAAATGTGATGAAAGGTAAAAAGGTATTTTCTTAGTAATAATATATTGATAAATTTAGTGAATTTCCAATATAAATGTTTTATGGGAAAATTTTAAAGATTTATTCGATAAGAACTCGTTTAATTTCCGATTGCACTTACAAATTTACTTTTGATTTTGATAATGGTTTACCATTGCGCTCACATGAGTTGTTTGCCGATATAACGGCATGCACTGCACCTATTTGTTTACTCAAACAATAAACACACGTGCTTGAAATAACCGCAGGTGTGTATCTTACATTAAAAATAAACAGCGGTATGGTAATCATAAAATGATTTTTTTTTCTAGTCACAAATTCATTTCAATATTTTGCATAGGTTATTTATAGCCAACTGCATCTCTTTATATACACACCCTTTTTTATTTTATATTTTAATGCGCGTTGTCGACATTTGTGGGTCACATTAAAAACCATATACATAAGCAGTTTGTTATACGTGTTAACGTACTTTTAATATATGCTGTCACATTGGGTCATCAGACGTTTTCATTTGACACGGGCATCCTAATCAAATACACACAAAAGGACAACCTGATAATTGTTGACAACTGATAATAGGTTCAGCAAACTTAAGAGCACCACTACTTGAACAATGTAGTAGTGTGACGTTTCCTACCTATCATATTTATGAGGTCAAACGTTATAGGTGTTTGCCTATGAGATAAATGGAAATTTTGTTCCATTTTTCAGAAATAGTGCCTGGAAACCTGGTACTTGCCAGGTTAGTTACTAGTTAGACTAATAAAATGTTTTTATGCGTATGATACGTCAGTGACATTATTAAAACATAAATTAGATAGGGTGTGTGTTTAATTGAGCAAAATAAAAGGGCAAGTCATCGCAAAAAGCAGTACAAATTACATGGAATATAATTAACAGTCATTAACAACATAATTCAAGGTCACAAGGCACATAACATGGTATGTTTAATACGATTTTACAAATCATGGTAAATAATTTATTGTATATTCCACTTTGAGTTATACTGCAGCTTCTATTTGTGTTTTAAATGATAGCATAATAGTTGAGGTAGATATTAAAAATCAATTGAATTACAAATTTTAATTCATAATCAGTATAATGAACATAATCTTTAATCTTATGTAATACCATAATATGTCAGCAAATCTTCTAATAGTACTCGACTCGACATGTTCAAGATTGCTTTGTATTTCACAAGATTTCGAAAACGGGAAGAATTTTACGGATAGGATATACGCGATTAAATATTTGCGTTTACGTATCTGTAACCTTCGCTTAGTTTACGTAAGTAATTTATTTTTGTTCCGAAAAGAAGCTATTGGTTAAACGAGTCATTCCGTAAACATTGGTATTAGACGGTACAGCTTGAGTTAATTTATTTTCATCTAATTTGTTTTTTTTTTTTTGTAGTATTAGTTATGCTAGATCCACCGAATTCGCAAGAATTCTGCGTGTTTGTTTCTATATATAATATATATATATATGTCTTATAGTCTACTTCTACTTTCGCTTGTAAGAGGGAGCCGTTATTGATTTCTACTGCTGGCCTGAAAAATGAATAACAGCGCTTTAATAGTTACGGATTTTATTAAAACGAGAGCGTTATATGTATTTGGATTATTATACAGAAAAAAATGCAATCTATAATAATGAAAACATTATAGTATAGCTTACTTATACTCTTCTGATCTACAGTGATAACAATTTAATTCACTGTGTTATTAGAATTCTATACGAATTTGTTAACGGTAAGTAGCTATAAGCATGTTAATATTTTTTATCGTGTTCGAAATAGCCGAGTATGTTTTGTGACATTTGTGATATTCATTAATTCATATTAATATGAAGTTTACCTAATGATGGTACTCTGAGTCACGGTGAGAGCACTTTGTTCTGGAAGTTCTGGTAAGTACGACTTCAGCAGTGTTTATATTAGTAAGTAAAAACAGTGAAATAAGAAGCGCAAGTTTTTATGACGATCTCTGTAATACAGTATATTTTAGAGTTGCGACCAAATGATATAAGGTTGCTATTAAGCAAGGATTAATAAAATTAACAAATAATTTATACTAAGTAGAATTAAATACATTGCACTATAAAATAAATCGCTATAAGACTAATAAATACTAACACAATTAGTATTGTATTTTTCTTGTAATCCATATAGTATTAAAGAGTGTTCCTTCCGTAAAAGGCACAGCAAATTGCGCATCAACAATAATTGCTGACCTAACCCTTGAAACTTGAACATGCTTACTAGTCTCACTGATCTTCACACATGGTTAATAATTTATATATTTTAATTACTCTGTCATGCATTTAAAATCTAATATTTTAGTGGGTAGGTGCATAACTAGATAGCCTTTCACACCACCTTTCTTTAGCTTATCCATTCCTCCTAGCATTCTCTCCGTCATTTTCTTGATCATCTATCTTTTGATGATGTATCCTCTACAAAGTAACTAGGTCTTTAAAAAATTCATAATTTTAGCGTTTGTTCTCCTTTCTTCTTCAAAAAACTCCTCACTTTTCTCTATTTCTTAAGTATTTAGTCAACCTTACTTAAAATCCTAAACAATCTTATTTCCTATAGTATCATCAATCTTACAACCACTTTGTAAATATATCATTTAGCTTGATATATTTCTTGACGTGATTAGTCTGTTTAAGTCTTCCGTGGTTTTACTACATTGTATTTAATTGCGTTTATACTTATATTTACTAATGAGCACTCGTGATAGATTATTCGTAACTATACCCGATGTTATTTTCATCCGGTACTATACCATAGCTTTTTCGCGTGTCTGAAGCCTTCTGATATTCCTAATTTCATAATTTTTAAATCAGTTTTTAAGCTCATTTCTGCTGTTGTCGGTTTCTTTTTTTCATTTGGGAAACCATACAACGCAGAAAGTGCACTATTCTAAATATATATGAATTACATTTGATGTCTAATTCATATGTAATATAATAGTACTGCGTACTAAAAGCCAATTCTTGCGATTTACGTAAATTTGTAAATTTCTGTCCTACACGATGTAATGAATTACAGTCACAGCTAAATAACTAAATAATATAAAGGTTTACTTAAGTAAAAAATAAGCTCGAAGAATTAAAAGTGACAATTTGTGATTAATGATAAGGTTTTTGTGAGATTAAAGCGACAGAAATGTTAAATTTCAGTTTTAAAAATACAATAATAATGTTCCTGTAAAAATAGCTTGCTTTAAAACTACTTATATGATTCATAATTAATTCCAAGAAATTTTTGGGAAAAATTGCTTCACTTATCAGAGCTTATTTATTGGCAGGTATAATAGTATATTAGCCGGAATTTGTTTAGAATATTATGCGAGGTCATCTAAAAAATATACATTGCGCGTCATAGAAAACGAACCACTCGAAAAATGTACGTAAGATCTACCTTTTTAAATATTTATTGATTTTAATTAAGTAAAACGAGTTAGTATGTATACTGGAAAGACAGACGACCTTGTAAAGGGTAGAAACAAATGCACAAAATGAAATAAAACCAAACTGTCATAACATTTTTCTTTTATTGCTTGTGTGCAGATGAATAATAAGTTTTAAAGTTATCTTATGTTAGTACTTCGTAGTATACAGTGTAGTCCGTAATAATGGACGAAAATTATCAAAGAGCTATGCAGATTGTGACATTGGTGGAAAATGGAGTAAGTCAACGGAATGTAGCAAGACAATTTAATGTGAGTCATTTGACTGTGCAAAGAACACACCAACGGATTCTTACAACCGGATCTTATTGTCGACGCGCCGGTACGGGTGCAAAAAGAACAACTACAGCCAGAGAAGATCGTTTTATCACGATTTCTGCATTGAGAGATCGAAGCCAAATCGCCAGAATGATCCAAAGCAGCCTTCTGCAAGCTCAAGGAAGAGCAGTCAGCGTTTCCACTATTTGACGAAGGTTAAGCGAAAGTGGTTTAAGAGCTTGTCATCCAGCAACAGGACCTTTGCGGACTGTAGCTCACAAAAGACGCAGACTTGTTTTCGCCCGAGAATACATTAATTGGACAGTGGACGACTGGAGAAAAGTATTGTTTACGGATGAAATCAGAATCTGCCTTTTATAGTAAAGATGGTCGAAATAAGATCTACAGAAGAAGTAGCGAACGTTATACAGCCTGTACTCGGTCACCTCGAGCTGCTTATGGGGGTGACTCATTAATATTTTGGGCAGACACACACGGAGCTTTTAATTGACGGGGGCGCATTAACAGGACAACGATACATAGCAGAAATCTTCGAAGAGCATGTGATGCATTATGCTGAATTTGTTGGCAATGGTTTTCTGTTAATGAAGGATAATGCACTACCGTACACGATAAGGATTGTAACACAATATCCTGTAGAAGTTGGTATCGCAAAAGGACTGGCCTGCTCTAAGCCCGGATCTTAATCCGATCGAGCAAATATGGGACCAGCTCAAAAAGCGTGTACGACGTCGGATACCTGCTGTAACAGCACATGAAGAGCTCCGATTGGCTCTTATTGAGGGATGGAACAATTTTCCCCAAGCAGCCATACAGAACGTGTTGATCTCCATGCCAAATCGAATGAGGAGTGTGATCCAGAATGGAGGTGGCAATACGCCGTATTAACAACATTCACCACATCTTTTCTATTCAGTTCAATTTGTTGTAATGTAAACTGTAAGCGAATTTTCCACAAAAAAAATAAAACTTACACACAATTTGCGTAGCTTTCTTTTGTATCTCATGAAAGCGTCGGACAATATGCTAAAACAATTGCAGAATAAATATGCAGTAGATTTATTGCAATAAAGCCGAGCAATATTTAAAAAGGTGGATAATTCCGTAAATTTCCCGAGTCGCCCGTTTTCTATGACGCGGAGTGTAGATAAACGATTTTTAGTCCACTGTAGGCAGATACTTGCTGTTATTAAAGAAACACAACTAATAACAATACAATGTTTGTTAAGTAGTTTAGACTAAAAATAGATTATGCATTATTAGTAGATTGTACGATATTTCAACAAATGTTTGGCTAACAACCTATTTTTTAGCTTTGACTTAATCAGCTATGGATGATGAATTATTTGAGTATTACCAAATTCAATGGTTTTACGTGAATTGCGCCATACTGGGAAAGTATTTTGTGTAGTGGGCCTATAATAAAAAATCTGTTATATTTTTCTGTAAATTATTACATAATAGGGATTTTGAATGACTAAGAAAATGTATAAACTTGATTACCCTTACAATTAGTTCTATTAGAAAGGATGTACATATTAAGGTTATTTAATGGCAAATATTTAATATTTCTTAATACGTATCTATTTTTGTTCAATTAATATTTCTGACAATATATATGTATAAACCAGAATTGTCTATGTCAACAGTAGGTACAATCAGTCACATTTTCTGACTGATTGCGAGTAGTAAACAAATATTAGAAAAACGTGTGTAATCACGTAAAATACCATTCCATGCGTGCAATCAATTTATCGATATTTTCTATCTTATCTATCATAACATAGTAACAAATTGTGGTGTACATATTCGTCGGAGGCGCGTTGTACTGTGGTTATTGATATTAACTAGTGCTAGGCAAACGAACAAATTTTGTAACTGCTTAACTGGCGTGACCGATTTGAATTTACTGTCTTTACATTTAGATTTTTGAGTTAGCTTTTCCCACTTACTGACCGGAAATCATCTCCAGTTACTTAGAAAATGAATTACAGAGTCGTTAACTTTTCCAAACATTCTATGTTTACTGGTGAGATTTCTATGCTATCATAGGTCTCGATTTTGTACATACACTAAACATATTTCTACCGAAGATATCATCACTGACAAAAAGGCAGCTTTTGTTAGTATCCCTAACGACATCGGCGATTTCGTCCTTTAAGAAACTTTAAAATCCTTACTCGTGCCAAATTTCCTAAGCTCAACATTTCTCAGTCCGCAATATCTGTCCTAAAGTCTGGTCTTGAAATCGTTGTATTCAAAGCTAATAAGGGAAACGCTAAGTGGGGTACAAACCTCCCACCGTTACATATTTTCATACAAGGGACTACCAGGCCTACAGCACATAGACTTATGCATAGTCGAGCGCCGATAAATAAATCGTACGACGTTGACTATCAAAACTTTTGGATCAACTGAAATAGGCACCCGTTTTGGGTGCCTATTTAAGTTCCTACCGCAGTGGGTTGATATAGAATGGGTTGCATTTTGGATATGTTAGTTTGATGACATACAGACTATCCAAGATAAGGGCCTCATGCATAGGAATTTCGTGAACGGTAAAAGATAGAAAGGTAGTTAAATTAGAGAAAAGTTGCGCAATTAGTTGAGCAACAAAATTGTGTTGAGAAATTCAAAATACTGTGAATAGTTTTTAAAATACTAAGAAAAAAATGAAAATAGTAAGATTCTTATTACTTCTCTACTGCGGTTATTTTGGAAAGATACCGGAAAACGGTAAAAACCTTTTTAAGGCGACTTTTTATTCTTTATTACATGGTGTTATAAAAAATACAAACCACGCTTGGTACATTTGAGATCATCATCAACTTCATTTTTTTTTAAAATACACATCAAAAACCAAACGGACATCCTTAGGTGGAGATAATGTGATATAAGGCTTAAGGCTTTTGTTTTAAAAAATAACAAAGTTATAAGTGAAAAGCTATAAATAATCGTTTTTTACTACCTTTTTTGTAATGTCAGGTGTACTAAGTTTATTTTCACACATTACATAGTTATAAGAAGAAAACTGCTTAAACTGTTTGTAATCGCAGAAGAAAAATTAATATATAAGTAAAATTCAACTGTTAAAACTTTCAAAGTATATGATATTTTAATAGCAGTCAAAAGTAGAATCTATTTGCACGGTGGCTGCAAATAAATGAATACAAGTTGTAAAAAACGACAGGCAGAGCAACAATCATAACTAAAGAAAAAAAAGAAGAAAAGGTATTTTAACAACAATAACAAGAAAAACCAGTAAATACAGTAACCACGTAAGCACTTACAACAGGTGCTCAACCTTTATTTTCAAGACACACATAGCACAGTCGATTCCACAACGCGACTTAATACAGCATGTGGAATTCTTCTAAATATTTGAAGTACAGCTGCACGGAGTTCAGCCACATTGTCAAAGGTTTGTTGGTAAACCTAATTTTTGATATGAATCCAAAGAAAAAAAATCTATCAGTATTAGATCCAGCGATCTAGTTGGCCAGTTCATATGTGCTCGAGTTCCTATCCATCTATTCGGAAATCTCGTGTTTAAATAATTAGATACAGCTTGTATATTGTGTGGCGGAGCTCCATCTTGATGAAACCATAAATCGAGTATTTCTGCCAGAGGTCAGAGGCCATCAAGAATTTCTTCAACGTCATTTTGTAATAATCGAATATATGGTTCTGATGTAATGTATGTTCGAAAATGATAGGACCAATTGAGCGGTTGCCTAATATTTCACACCATACGTTAAAACCGAAGGGGACTTTGTGTCTATAGAATTCTTTTTTTAAATGGGGATTATCAATTGCCCAATGGTGACGGTTATGTCTATTAAATAAATACAAATAAATGTTAGTAAATCCAGCTTCATCCATCCATAGAATTCTCATAGGAAATTCTACACGCTCCTGACATGTACGCGTGCACCACTCACAAAATGTTTGTTGCCTTTTGCTATTACCTTCTCTAAATTCCTGACAAATGCGCTCCTTGATGTAATGATACTTCTGTTTCTTTAAAATCAAGTGGGCAGTCGATTTTTTTTACATAGCATATCTGTCTGGTTGATACTGATGGATTTTCTACAACTGTTTGCAACACAGTGTTCTCAATTACACAATTAATTTCACGATGTTTCTTCGTATTCGGTGCACTAAATGAGCCTATTATTTTAAATTTGCTGCTAATTTTCTAAAGGTCCACCGATGTGGTTGTCGTCTTTCTGGATATTGGTTCGCATACATTCTTTCGGCTACTACTACATTTTTGTGCGCCAAAATGAAACACAGCACGTCAATTTTTTCGGCGTTATTGCACTGTGTCATTATGCCCGCTAGTTTCGTCAAATTAAACACTTGCAATAATAAACTACACAGGGTGACAGGTCCCAGGGCAGGTTATGAATATTCAATTGTTTGGTATTGTTCGCTGTCATCAGCCTCAGCCTAGCGTAAGAAAACAAGTTTTTGCTTATAACTTTCTTATTTTCGAAAACAATAATAGCCTTAAATCTTATATCACAGAAACGAGAACGTCAGCTCTACCCAAGAATGCCCTTTTAGCCACTGATGTGTATTTAAAAAAATAAAGTTGAAGATGATTCGAAATATACGATGGTATTGCATTTTTTATAAGACTATGTGGTAAAGAATAAAAAATTGGCTCCTAAAAAAAATGTTTTTCGTTTTTGATTATTTCTTCAAATAACTCACTAGACAAGAAATAAGAATTTCACGATTTTCACATTTTCCTGAATATCTCAAGAACTATTCACGATATTTAGAATTTCTCAACACAATTTTGTTGCTTACATATTTGCGCAACTTTTCTCTAATGTAACCACCTTTCTATCTTCCACCGTTTATGAAATCACCATGCATGGGGCCTTTATCTTGAACACTCTGTATACATCCTAGATCTAACATATCCATTTATGGCACGCCGGATCTGGTGTTTAGAATAGTTATTCTTGGTTACGGTTTCCATAAACTCTTTGGAAAGGATCTGTTTGGATATAGCAACATCCCCGTGGACTAAAAAATGTTCTTCTGGGCAGGACGATGATGTGAAAAAACCTTAAAGTAACAATCGCAAGGTGTAGGTTTGCGGCAAACGGAATGTCCCAAAGAATTATTAGAGCGACGATTCGCTAGCACTAGAACATCTAGGAAGGTAAGAGTACCATTTGACTCGATTTCCATGGTAAATTTTAACTATGTCGCGAATTAAGGAATGAGAGGAAACAGTTTATTTTAATTACTAAAAATTAATTAATACAATAATAATTCAACTCGGTCAAAATCCTATCCTGTAATTCTCACTACTTCAGCCGTAAAATCTGAAAAGCCATTGAAATTCATAAACACTCTAGTAATCTGAACCGTGATGACAGTTATCTCCTTCAGGACACCTGGGAGCCTTTCCTCCTTTCCAAACAACCCATTCACAATCGTTATGCTCCTCTGAACCGAAACCATCACGTCAACAACAACAGCTCTGAAGATGCTGCCCGCTATTGTGGATGAAACATCGGCCTGTAGAACATTCAAGACGCGGTTCAAACTCGGAAACCCAGCAGTGTATATAATAGCCAAATTCGCTACTTTAAATATTTATAACTAATACAAAATTTTTCGTTACAACAGTTTTGTTTTTCATACACTGAATTTAAATACATACAATATAAACAATATTACATCCATTTTTTTTATATTGACGTAAATTCGCCTCTTTTGTTTTGTTATCAGCTCCCTGATGTAAATGAAATGTGAATTTTTTCTTTCCAGTTAATTATATTTACCAAATATGCTTTTCACAATACATTTTAGTTATGATAATCACCCTCAGATAATTGGCGTTATTTTTCACCTGAAAAAATAAATTTACTAAATAAAATTGTTTGGGAAAGAATTGTTTACATTCATTTGTCATTTAACTTTTCTTACATGTTAAAAAAAGGTTTTTTAATGTGCCGTTTATGCCAAAACTGAAATCATTGTTAGGATTGTATTTGTGTGTTTAAATAATAATTTAATATTAACACTTAAATATCCAAAACTTCTATCTGCATTTCCGAAAATTTATACAAGCTTTCAATATATTGGATTAATTATGAATTTCTATATTGAAACCTTTTTAATAATAATAAAACAAAAATGAGTGTTTCTGAGAAAAGATACTATTGTTTTCTGTTGAAAAGGTTTTCCCGTCATACGTCGATAGAGTATTATAGAGTTTAATATTCTTTTTAGTAAATCTCTATGGATGAAGTAATTAGGGCGATGCAGAGTACATTGGCGTTTTAACAATAGGCTGAATGGTCAACATATGCTGGTGTTTCTGAAAATTTCACCGTACTACCCTTTCACTTGATACATCGTGCGCAATTTAGATGCTGATATTGATATTCGTGTAGTTCATGGTTACAGGATATAAAGATATTGAAAAAGAAATTCAATTCTGAGAAATCTAAATTCAATAAAAAATACCCTGTGTCTGTAAAGCAGTATTGCTTGTTACTATTGAGTTTCCTAGCTAAACGAGTGATCTGAAATTTATTACGTCACAGGTGTATTTATCAATTTTTTGCTAAAGTAGTAAAAGGAAAGAAAGCTGCAACTTAATATACACCTACAAAAGATTTCTCCTTTGATTAGTCGTTACAAAGAAAAAATAAATTAAATGTTTAGGTAAGTGCGTCAGCATTTTTCCCGGAATCTTTTCTATCATATTTACCCATATTTTATCAATGGAAATCTTTCAATCTGTTTGATATGTGAAAAGGTTCCTTTTATCATTTAGTACAAATAAAGCACAGTCTCCCTTATTTCGTTTGATATAGCACATTATAAGCAAAATGTCGTTAAAAATCATTCTAATGGTGTTTTTGGTATATTTTGTTGCCGTACTATGTTGTGTTTTAGCTGCAGATTCTTCAGAAGAACCGAATTTACCGCTAATTTTTGCAAACGTAGTAAATATAAAATGTCAACCTGGCTACATTGAAGTACGTGGAAAATGTCGGGAGAAGCTAGTATTTTAAGTGAGTTAACATTTATTTTAACGTTCTTAATGGTAATCTAACCTAAGTATTGTATCTATGTTTTTTTCTTCTAGTTTTAACGGTATTATGGCGAAATTATATGTAATTTTCTGTTTGGACAGACTTTTGTATGGTGATATCTATTGTATGATGTATAAATTATTAAATTTGTAAAGCAACGAAATGTAATATGAATTATCATTCATTATTTATTTTCCTGACAAAATATTTTATCCCCAAAAACTTTAGTAAGAGTACAAAGTCACCAATATAGTGAAAAATAGAATATAATGTAGTCATTAGAACAAACAGGCTTTGAAACCTTTTTCCTGAGACTTCACTTGCCACAAACGAAAAAAGAAACCTTTAACTTTACATTATTACGAACTTACTGGCAAGGTTGTGGTTTTCGTTGTGATTTCAAATTAGCGACTATTTTCATGGAATTGACATTTCTAAGTAGAACAGATAAACAGATAAGTTACTACGTAAAACCAATATAAAATGTAGTTTATACGTAGTACATGCTGAAACCTCAACTATCTTGTATGTGCTTAATGAAGTTTCTTGAAGATTTCATCAAAGAAAATATAATTTTTTGATGAAACGTACTCGTTTACATTTAATGAATTCTGGTTGAACTTGCGTAAGTACAGTTACTATATTTATCATACTGATAAAATTTATCTCACTGCCACGTAAAACGCGTAATTCGTTCTCACTGCGTTGTATCAAACAGCAACTCACTGGCTGTCGTAATGTTACATAGAAATTTTGTCCTTATAATTGTGTATTCCTTAATATTGTGCTATTGCATTAGTTTAGCAAACTCGAACAAATCACCAAGCGATGATGATGAACGAACGTTCCTCGGGAGTATAATTACAGTCGGATGCAATGCTGGCTATGTTAAAATAAAGGGTGTGTGCCGAAAGCTCTACTTCCGTAAGGTATGCGTGTGCAAAAACTTATCATTGCATGTATAGGATTCCCCATGTGTATATTTCAGGTGTAAACAAATATGAAAATGGTTACCGTTATTAGCTATATTGTGCTGTTAATTTTGTATGTAATATTGGGTGGCAGTTCCTTACCTATAAATATTGACAAAAATTCTGAGGAAGTAATTGATACGGCATATATTTTACCGCCACAGTGTAGTCCAGGATACGTGAAAATAGGGAGCAGATGTCGAAGACTTTATAGATTTTGAGGTAAGAAATAACAGATATTGTACATCGAGTAGATGGTCAACTAATGTGTTAGACGAGACATACACGGAGAAGATATGGAAACAAACAAATATGTATTATAATTTAGAGTCTTTCATATATTCTTGCTTCGTTTCGTATGTTCTAGAAGTTATATTCAAGATTATTATTTAGTATTAATATTATATTTTGTATATTGCCTGATTGCTGATTTAAATACATTTATTATCGAGATATTAATTATTTTGAAAAATATTTTTAGTTCTATATTTCGTTCTATCTAATTTTATTTCTCTTCGTTTTTTTTTCGGATATTCCTAGTTTTATTTTAGTATGGCTAATATTAATCAGAACCACAAGTTAGTGGAAAGTTAGATTTCTGACCATACAGAATATCTGTCAATTGTTAATGATATGGAAATAATGGGCAATATTTGTTCAAAAATTAAAAAAAAAGAGATTTACAAATACAAGCATTCTTGATTCCTCAACATTGTTATAGAACAAATCAAAATTAGTATTTCTAACCAGTATGCGTAAGGGGTTAGTGCTGACGAAACAGTCAATATCGTAGGTCGTTCTGCAATAAATATAATAATTGGTATTTAGTAGAGCTGTTGCTCGAAACGGCACACGGGTATCCGAAATTTTTGACTACGAACTACCGAGTTTCGGGTACCCGAATGAAGCTCGATTTTGAGTAATACCCGGTTTCGAGTAAACCCGGATTTCGGGTAATACCCGATTTCGCGTAATACCCATCTCGGGTAAAGCTCGATTTCGGGTAATACCCGATTTCGGGTAAAGCTCAATATAAGGGGAAAAATATCATTTTTTTTATAAAAAATGAAAATTGTCTCAAAATCACCAATTATGCAAGAAAAATCTAAATATTTTTTTAGCAACTGAGAAAATTACAAAAACACTTGAGATGAAGAAAAACTTGTTATTCAACGTGGTATCCTCCAATCTCTACACACTTTTCAGCTCTACGTACAAGTTCTTTATAAACATTGTGGATCATATCTTCAGTGACAGAATTTACCGCTTCCGTAATTGTTAATACATAACACCATACCACGCATTAAACCTTTTTGTAATACTGACTTCTAGTTGCAATTTTGAAATTAAAATTTGCTCTCGATCAAAATCTACAGTTTTGTAGCTTTCCCATTGGTTGTAATTTCGGTCGATTTATACAAAAAAAGAAAACAATGTTTTTGCGGAAATTTCGGTTTACAAACTGGTTTTCTCCTGCCCATAAGCAAAAGTCTAAACGTAAAGCATCATCAGCATTTCTTAATTCATGTACAAAAATCGGTTTAATTTTGTTTTCTTTAGAAATTCTTTGCAAATTTCAAATTTTTCTACAAAATTTTATAAAGCATGTTCGCACAGGTGAATATTAGGAAACTTCTATTGAGATTTTTGAATTCCAAAGTTATCAGAGTGTTCTAAAGTTAGTATTACTATTAAGTAAATTTCAGTAAAGATTCACAAATACGCAATGACATTGACAAATAACACTTAACTTGATTTACTTATTAGATTGTCATAAAAGATAATCAAGATAATCTGATTTAAATAAAATCATGAAACTTAGAAACTTTTCTACTTAAATTTTTGTGTTTTTGTAATTTTCTCAGTTGTTAAAAGAAATATTTAAATTTCATTTCAGAATTGGAGGTTTTGAAACAAGCAATTTTTTTTTATAAAGAATGACATTTTTGCGTTAAGTTCTAAATATTTTTTTTCTCTCTTGTTCAGTTCATCCGAGGACACACTGTATGTTGAAAGCTGGAAAATTGTTAAAGGAAATTTATCCAAATACATATTTTGCATGTAACTCTTGTGGTCCATGCATTGGGACTTTCTTCGGAATGATTTCCAAAGGTAGATAAATTAGTAGTTTTGTTTAAACAAATTTTACGTAAGACATCTTCACGTGTGTCTCTCTATAAGAAACAGTATCCTACTTCACCTTTGCCCGTTCTTGTAATAACACGATGGGGTTCTTAGATCGAAGCATGTATATTTTATTCAACAAGTTCTCAAAACCTCAAAAAGTTTGCTCGTAACATTGAACAATGCAAAGAATTATTACAAAATTCAAGGTTAGAAGAGCAACTTAATTTTGCAGTATTAATATAATTTTTATTCATAAAATCACTTTTTATTTCTATACATATTGAAAAATTGATATGTATGTAAATAAGTAAGCGATAACTACGTTATTTGTATGGGATTACCCTACTACCTAGGTAGTTTTGCTACCTCTATGGAATATCTATTGCATGCGGTTATGCATTGTGTGAGTTAAAACTTGCAGGTCTTTAATTATAACTACGCAAAAGCAACCTTTATTTAAATTACTAATAAATGTGTTCAATTAAAATGTAATCAATAAATGGTATAAATTGTATGAATCTTGAGTATATTTTATGTTTATTTCTATAATAACTGGAATCCCATGCAACTAGAGGAAAGGTCTCAATAAGGTTTAGCAATGATGTCTGCATCTGTAGAGTATAGGTTTAAACAATTAATATATTTCTGATATATATGATACAATGTATGAGTAATGTTAGCAAACTGAATGATGAGATCTGAATGTGACCAAGTGCAACGTCGTTTCTTTTAAACATTCTCCGGTTAGCTATGCTTACACTATTGCTGAAACTGAACTTAAACGCCTCCAGAATATCAGGGATTTGGACGTGTTCTTTGATTGTGGCTTACTGTACTCCGTACTAGTAAAATTGTTTGGGATGCAAATAAAATGCTAGGGTTTGATTTACGAACGTGTTCCAATTTTAATGATCCTATGCCTGTGTTTTATATAATTCATTAGTGGGTTCATCAATGGGTATGTACCTATATACAGTAGATAGTAGGAGGAACCTCTAAGTTCTTGGCGAACTTGAATTGTATCATGGGCAATAGGTAGTGGGTCACCGAGAGGAACTCGCGGCTTTTGGCGTTGGTATTCCAGTTGAATACCTTGTATGGGTTTTGTAATGAATATGCATGGGAAAAGTCGGTACGCAGATCTACTATGCTTGTTGTACAACAAAACACGCCAATTAAGATCGCCACAGGAGGGATATTTTTTACTCGCTAAAAATCCGATATGCTCTCGTAAAAAAAAACGAATATCATAAAATAAAACGCATTTTCCTACTACTTAACTGTTCACCTCTTCAATTTATGTTTTGCAAAAGTGCCTATATGATTACTAATTGTAAGTCGTGACTTTTGTTCGGAAAGAAGTTTTTACAAGTAAAGTGGCAATTTTAGAGCCAATAGAACATTTTAAGCATGTTGATAAAAGCTCTAGAATTGGTTATAACCTTAATTGATTTATTAAAAATCAAATCATATCATTACGCACTATTTTGTAATAGGAATGTTACGAGCATAAGCAATAAATTTCCTGCCAAAGTTTCTCCTCGTCGTTTTGAATATAATTTCGACCAGGTAATTAAGGAATGCTTGAAACCCTTGATAGCTTAAAACGGGGGAACAATTATTTAATCCTAATTTTTCCGTTAATTAAATCATGATATCGAAATATTTTGCTTCCCTTGGTTAAAAGTTAAAGAAATCTTAATAAAAGCTTTGATGATGGCTGTAAGAACACAAACGTCATGCAAAAATGTCCAGTATGTGCCACGACATTTCGATTTTTATCGTAGATGATAACGTACTTTAAATTCTCTACAAACTTAAGCAAAGATGCTGAAAGCAATTTATTTAAAAATATTCTAAATTTATGGTTTTCACAAGCCCTTTTCTCTTTAATACCATAAAAAAAACAGAAAATTCTACATTATGATAACCAATGATTAACGACGATTAGAATCAGCCAACTGTCGCATAAATTACATTTAGTTAATCGCTTTCCTGGATAAACATGGGTATCAAGGCAATATAAATATTCTAATGATTAGAGTATCAACCATGCCAATAAAATTTTATAATTCTCTTATACATTTAATTAGGAAGTTATATGAATTAAAATTACGTAATCTTACACCAATATAGTCAGATATCTGTATTAAATATCCCAGTAATAACTTCAAATAAAACTCGTCTATCTATGTATTCCGTATTCGTTTATTTAATGTAGTAACTAACACCAACTTTTATTTCATGTTGTAATTTATTTCAGGTGCTTACACTGGGAAAATAGGATAAGTTTACAAAAGAAGATGACAAATACTCTTAGAGGATCAACAAATTTTTGTAAAATCCAAACTATTTTATTCTACCCTGGACTCTATAAGGGAGAAAATGTCTATTAAGACCTATACCAAGCATCCTCGAATAGGAAAATCGAATAATCAAATATGTATATATTTTCAGCGGAAAAAGTAAATGTAGGTCATAATAAGTTCATGAATGTAATTGTACTATATATTGTAATACGCTCTCTATTGTAATTAAGCTGTAGGATAGAAACTCTTTTCTACTTCAAAATTTTTCAAAAAAGAAGAATATGTTAATTGCGTTAATGTGTTTTCTCTTTTTCTAAAAATTTGAACACTATATTGTTTAAATAGAAAGCAGGTAATGTGTCCCAGCTAGTAAAATAAGTAAAAGAATACACTTAATTATTCTTTTTTAAGTAGGTGCTTGTTTTGGTTACCTATCCTATTTCTGAGTATGATCATATACTTATGCGAATATAAAATATCCGTGCCAAAAGGTAGTGGAAAGAGTAAAGTTATCAAGTGAAAACAAATTATTATTTCTTTATAGATCATAAAAATAAATGCTTTAGTTTTTGAAGAAAAAATAGAGATGTTTGCATGATTTTCCCGCTAACTATAAAATATTTAAAAACTGTGAGCTTCTGCAGATTACCAATATTAATGTGTAGCTATACAATACCGATTGAGATAAATGCATAGTGGTAGTAAGAATGATATAATATCAAGTGTCAGAGATGTTTATAATTTCCATGTAGTTATTACAAATAGACGCTGTGTGAATGTTCATGGATGACTTACAGAAGCCTAACTAGTACTTTGGAGATAAATGTATGGCAGCCAGATTTTAAAATTAAGATAGTGGAAATAGCAATGTCATAGTAATGCTAACATCAATACCACTACGTTATCCCTGGAGAGAACTGTACTGCCAGAACGTCAAAAGCTGTCTTAAAATGTTTTGTGTGAAGAAAAAATTATACGTTAAAAATACCTTATAAGTTTATTTGGTTAATGCTGTTTAGCAATTAACAGGGGTGCAGTGGCAAACTTCTGTAATTGAACGGCGAGATATAATATGATATAATGTTTCCCTCCTCCCCATCTGGTAATAATCTACTAACAATAAGACTTAGAATAGGCCACGTGACGTTGTAAGAAAGTCTAGGTGGTAGAATATAGAACTGAGACGCATTAATGTCGAGAAAATGATTAGTTGCCTTTTGGGTATGAGTACATAGCGCACGATTCCTATATACTATGTATTCGTAAATGATTAACATCAGAGCCATAGGCAACCAAATACACAGATTGGTACTTATAATGAAATAATTCCCTAACAGTAATTTTAAATTAGTAAAGTAATTAAAGTTAAAACTCAGTAAAATTAATTTGATAGCTCTAAAAGGAACAGGTTTTTAATATATCCAAAATAACAAGAAGAAAAGGCAACAACGAATAAGAAACAATATGAATTTAGTAGAAAATGAATGTAAACAATATGACAGTTAAGCTATGCTATGCATAAATACAGTGTCAACTGATTTTACTACCAACTTAAATTTCAAATTTCGCAGCTTTAATTTGACCTTGATCTTAAACATTTATGAACACTTGTTATGTATGTATTTAAAAAAAAGTACAGATGAAAATCACAGATCACTTAAAATGGAACCAACTACAACTATAGAGACATCTTTATAAATTAATCTGGTTAATAAACGGGTGAGAAATCGAGAACGAGATTGGAGCTGGAAATTATATTGAGGTAAGGTATATAATGATTACTATTTCAATAAAAAGATATCAATAATCTAATAACAAACAAATTTGCATTGGAACAACCACGTAATATTGACACCATTAATCAACCATAACAGTATGATTAAGACTGGTTCGGGAATGTTTTCGTAGACTGAATAACTTAGCAGACGAAAATAAAATCGCATTCTTATGGATACCAGGACCTTCAGACGTCAAAAAGGAAACAAAAGAGCCAATAAGTTAACAAAAGAGGATCATCGACTTCATATGTAGCTCCAGAACCTGTGCTGAGACTGTTCAAAAACATAGCTCGATGACAGGTAAGCAAATTAGAAAGAACAATGGAACAGCTAGGCAAAATCAACAAGCGCATTCATTAAGGGATAATGAAAGAAACAGGACAAAAGGCTTAGCAGGAATTTTCATATATTAGTAGGTGCCCTAAAAGGGTAGGTACTGACCCAGAAAGGACACCTACTGAAAATCAGGAGCAGCACTGGCGGTATCTATAATACACTGTATAGGAGTAATAATAAAAATCGTGTACCAAATCATGTGTAAATGCGAGGTTCTTGCAAAAACAGAGGTATTTCTTCGCAAATTAAAGGTAAACTCAGTATGTT